>OX638368.1:161898295-162498295 GCA_951812925.1 Calliopum simillimum
GGCATTTTAATTTTGTTTGTACAACTTCTCATTGAAGAGTTATTGCAATTTAAAAAGTTAGATATTTTAATATGAACTCGTAGGGAGTATTTCATATCATAACTGTTAACAACTTTTTAAATTGGATGATCTCCTAAGCTAGAAGTTGTACGCAAATACTTTTAACGTACTTTTGTAGGAAATTTCCTGTGCTACAAAATTGGAGACCAACATTTTTCTGTTAAAGTTAGCATTAGCGAGATATTTGCAAAAAACTGATTTTAGCGACCTTTGAGCCTTAATAACTTTTTATGCGCACACGACTTTGCAATGGACTTTTCACAGTTTGTGTATCATGCATAAATAAAGACAATTCCGATGAAAAATTTCCACTGCGATTTTTTTCGCACAGAAGCTCTTTTTTCGTCTTATTTTCCTGGGCTAAGATAAAAAATAGCTAAAAAAGAAAAGTCGGGTAATGTGGATCAACCTGTCCATTTCCTAAAGTAAGTAGTTGCGTTATTCGCAACTTTTGTAAGCTAAGAGTCGAGTAGAATTATTTTAGATTGTATTTGCTACAACCGATTCAACACGGCAGACTGATAAAACGTAATAAACGTGTCCTAAGCTATCGATTCCCATATAAATTTCCACTAAACCGAGTTTTTCCATTTTTTCGTGCTCAGCTCTCCGTCTATAAGTATATTCAGTAAAAAAAATTACAACAGTCGACCCAAAGGACTTAAAGGTATAAACAAAAATTTGCGGTGACGTTACACTACAAAAAATAGAAGTGGGTTTTGACTTGGATTACAAAATTGCAAACACTCTGTGAATTGGGTAAGGATTTTTGAATAAAACTTTTTAGTAGGATTTGAAATAACTAATTGAAGTTATTTTCCGAGTAATTTAATAAGTAAGATATTTTAATATGAACTCATAGGTAGTATTTCATATCATAACTGTTAACAACTTTTTAAATTGGGTGATCTCCTAAACTAGAAGTCGTACGCAAATACTTTTAACGTACTTTTGTAGGAAATTTCCTGTGCTACAAAAATTGAAGACCAACATTTTTCTGTAAAAGTTAGCATTAGCGAGATATTTGCAAAAAACTGATTTTAGCGACCTTTGAGCCTTAATTACTTTTTATGCGCACACAACTTTGCAATGGACTTTTCACAGTTTGTGTATCATGCATAAATAAAGACAATTCCGGTGAAAAATTTCCACTGGGAATTTTTTCGCAGAAAATGTCTTATTTTCCTGGGCTATCTCTGAAAATATTTATTTATTTTATTTATTTATTCGGTCTATTATTATTATTATTTATTCGGTCTATGAATATACCATTCTTACAGACTAGATATAAAAAAACTTACATTAAATAACACTTAACAATTCTAAAATATTATTTAAAAACAATCTCATACTATCTTTCGAAAGAGAAAAATCAAGATCATTATTTGAACTTATATCATTAAATAGTTTTAGAGACCTATAAATGGGAGCATTTATTGCATAATTTGACCGTACCAAATCTAAATAAAATGGTACATAAGACCTAAGTATTCTAGAGGGAACATTAAATTGAACTAAACTCAGCAGGGCAGTCAACAGCAACACCGATAATATGAAAAACAAATAAAAGTGACAATATGTTTCGTCTAACTTCAAGGGTCTTTAGACCAAGTAAGAGACAGCGGGCATGATATGAAGGGAGAAACTCATTATTGTTTAGAAAAAAGGAACGAATGCGTACTTAGTAAAAGACACGGGCTCCAAATAACAGACGCATACTCTAACCAAGAACGTACCAGACTAATATAAAGAACCTTTAAGGTGTATGGATCTTTAAACGAAGAGCTATTACGCCTTATGAAGGCAAGCATAGAATATGCCTTAGGAATACCATAGTCTAAGGTGCACGAAAAGCAAAACAAGAGTCAAAAACATCACCTTAATTTCAATTTATCTGGCCGCACGCTTGAAAGCGTTAATGTTTTTGTTTATGAATCATCAAATAGTAAAAATAATAGAATAACTAATACAAACTAATTGACCAAACTAACCTACTACCATTCCCGACTAAAAATTTGCTTAGGCATGCCTAAAAATACGTTAGGCCCTAAAATGGAAGCAATGGGGTTAGCCTAAATTAGGAATGCCTATTACTTGCCTAGTTAAGTAGGCTTTGGGTTTGCCCAAATTAAGTTTGCCTAATAAACGCCTAATGCGGTGGTCATAGTGCTAAACGAACAGTTGCCGAATTTCGTTTGCCTAACGAAAACCTAACGAAAACCTAACGTAGGGGTTATACCCGACTAGAAATTTGCTTAGGCATGCCTTAAAATACATTAGGCCCTAATTGGGAAGCAATGGGGTTAGCCTAAATTAGGAATGCCTGTTACTTGCCTAGTTAAGTAGGCTTTGGGTTTGCCCAAATTAAGTTTGCCTAATAAACGCCTAATGCGGTGGTCATAGTGATAAACGAACAGTTGCCGAATTTCGTTTGCCTAAAGAAAACCTAACGCGGGGGTCATAGTGATAAACGAACAGTTGCCTAGTTTCGGAATGCCTAGCATTTGCCTAGTTGGGAAGGCTTAAGATTTACCTTATGAACGCCTAATGCGCTTGTCATAATGAAAAACGAGAAGTTGCCGAATTTCGGTAAATCTGGGGAAAAAGTAATGCGATATTAATAAGAACATTTGAAGCTGCTCCAAAATTAAATAATGTAAATGTACGAATGAAATGTTTGTTCTAATCTTTAAGATAAAATATTATTAAAAACTTGAATTTTTTAAGTACTTTTATTCTTAAAAAGTAACATTTACATTTTATTAGTACCACGATTATTACCACACGAACTTAAGATCATGACAGCTGTCATAGATTTTTTACCAGGGACTCCATTGTGAATTTTCTTTTTTCTATGTGCTTAAACAAGCATATATAAAATGTCGTCTAAAACACAGCTACATATTTTTATTTTCCTTTCCTGCCAAAAAACTCATTTGTTTCAAAATATTGTAATTTTCAAATTGCGATAACTTATGAATGGTGAGTCTTACGATAAAAAGTCCAAGGGTCTTTTCAGGGAGAATAACATGCTCTACAAATAATTTTGATCTTTTGTAAAAATAATATTTAGATAAATAATAATTATTTAGAAAATATTTAAAAAAAAGTGATTTTTTGCCGTTTATCGGCGCTTAACCAGTTTTTATAGAATAACTCCTAAAGGATAAATTTTTTAAAATATAAAATGAAAAGTTTTTGTTGAGAACGTGATTCTCCATAAAAAAGTGCCTGAGAGTTTTTATTGTGCGACTTACTGTTCATGAGTTATTGCAATTTAAAAATATACACAATTGTATATACGCGTCAAAAAGAACACGGCTTTTGTCTTCGAAATAAGCTATGATAGAGTATCAAAAGATTTTCTTATAAAAAGTTACGATCATCTCAAATGGTATCATGAATTTATAACTCATTTTGAAGGCACAAAATAGTACTATATGACGCATTCAATAGAAAATAGTTTGAGGTGTCCTCCATATAACCTCACAAATCGTGTTATTTCAACTTTGAGTTGAGGATATCTCAAAAACCATACGTGATAGACCGATTTTGATGCCAGATTCAGATTGAGAATCGACAGATGCATCGAAAACTAAAATTTTTGTTGAGAATTGTTCCTATTTTTTTTTTAAACTGCATAAATCTAAAGTGTTTCTTTTTTTCTAAATTCAATTACCAACAAAATGAGCAATGTCGGATCAAAATCGGTGCTTGTTCAACAAAATTAAATAATGTTTACCTAATTTTTTCAACTTAATTTCATATTTTTGATAAAAATAGTTTTAATAAATCCCGGGATTTGCATAGACTCTACCCTCCACCGCTTGTCTAAATAGAGTTAGGAATCAAATCATTCATTTGCAGCCCTGACATTTAATTTGTTGTTCGGTTTGTGAATAAAATTCTAATAAAATGTAGTTCGAAAAAAGTATTTTGCATCTTGGATTAAACATAATTGGATTAAATTTAATTTGAAAAATTTTAAAATTTTTAGAAATGACAGATTGAACCGAACAGGTGGAGGAGTGGCAATATATTGCAAAAATCACCTTAATGCTAAAATTTTAAACAAATCTGAAAATTCTGATGTTGAATATTTAAATGTTGATGTATCTGACAATAATACTAAAGTACTCATTTCTTGTGTCTATAACCCTGGTCGAAATTATAGTCTTGATCCTTTTTTCTCTAGTTTATCTAGATGCACAATTGATTACAATCACTTTATCGTGTGTGGTGATTTCAATATAAATTTGCTATTAGAAGATGCCCTGGCTAAGAAGATCCATGATGATTTGTTAGAAGTTGGACTATCAATAGTAAATACCGAATTACCTACGCGCTTTGGTAACAACGTCTCTCCGAGCTTACTCGATTTTTTTGCAGTTTCAAATGATTCTGTTGTTCTCATGTTTGACCAATTGTCTTTCATTTCAGATCATGATCTGTTATTTTGTACTTTAAATATAAATTTTTTTAGAAATAATTCTGCTGAACGCTTTTTATATCGTGACTATAAGTCCATTAATTACGAATGTCTTTTTAGTGACTTAGCTCAAGTGCAGTGGAGTACTTGCTGGCACATGAGTACTGTAGATGAAAAATTAAACTTTTTTCTCAGCGTACTTTCGAATGTTTTCAACTTTTATGTACCACTTCGAGCTACAAAAGTGAATAATATCTCTTGTCCATGGTATACCAGACCCGTTATTTTAGCAATAAAAAAGCGTAACAAAACTTACTCTATTTGGAAAAGAAATCCATCTGCTAGTAACTGGGAACAGCATAGAATTGCTCGGAATGTGGCCACATCTACGATAAGGGCTTCAAAAAAATCTTTTTATGTATCTAAATTAAGTACGGCTCTGCCTACGAAACAACTTTGGCGAAATTTAAAAGAAATTGGAATAGGAAGCAAAACGCAAGCAATTTGCAATATTGACCCGGATACTCTTAATGATTTCTTCACGAAAAACTCTGAGAATGACAGCGAAAGACATATAGAGCAAGAGGAGTTACAAGCTACTTTTCATAATAGTTTTGAGTTTCAGGCAGTCAGCGAGTCTGATGTGTTTCGAAGCGTATTTAAAATAAAATCAGATGCAATTGGTGAAGATGGTGTGTCTTTAAAATTTATTAAATTAGTTCTGATGCATGTTTTGAGCCCACTAACACACATAATAAACCATTGCATCACTAGCTCCAACTATCCTAATTTGTGGAAAGTGGCAACTGTTATTCCGGTGGCTAAAGTATCTACTCCAAATGAACCAGGTGATTTTCGTCCAATAAGTATATTGTCTTGCCTCTCGAAAGTATGTGAGTTGTTGATGGCTGAACAGATTACATCTTATGTGAACAGGAATGAACTTATTTCTGCATTTCAGTCTGGGTTTCGTCAGGGACACAGCTGCTCGACTGCGGTTTTAAAGATAACCGATGATATTAGATTATCACTTGAGAAAGATCATGTAACTTTGTTGTGTCTTCTAGATTTTTCAAAAGCCTTTGACAGTGTTAATCACTTTTTATTGTGTAAAAAACTGAAGCAATTTTTTGGTTTTTCAGAAACAGCTGTCCAATTTATCAAAAGCTATTTACATGGCAGGAGTCAACGAGTGAAAATCGGCAATGTGTGCTCAAATTATAAAACCTTGAGCTGTGGAGTACCTCAAGGCTCAATTCTTGGTCCACTTCTGTTTAGTTTATTTGTTAATGATGTTTTTTCCATTTGTGAAAGTGTATCAATGCATGCATATGCGGACGATATACAACTATATCTCTCTCGTCCGATTGGGTTAATTGAGGATTTATGCTATAGGGTTAATGAAGATTTAGACAAAATATGTAAATGGTCCTCTCTCAATAAACTGCGCCTAAACCCATCCAAATCTTTTGTTTTGCCTGTGTCAAAAAGTTGTTATACCTTTGAAGAATTCCCAAATATCTACCTAAATGGCAGCGTATTAAAATTTGTACGTAAGGCAAAGAATCTAGGCTTTCTTTTGAATAGCTCTTTGAGCTGTGAAGATCATGTAAATTCAGTTATAAGTAAAATATATTACACATTGCGAAATTTAAGGATAACTGCTGCAATTATGCCGGTCGAAACGAAAAAGCGTCTTGTAGTTCAATTGATAGTTCCTCTTATAACGTACTCAGAAGTTGTATATTCAAAGTTTGATTCTCACTCGCTTCATAAGCTGCAAGTTGCTTACAACAATGTTACACGTTATGTGTATGGCCTAAGGAGATTTGACCATATTCCAGCATTTAGCAAGTGCATACTAAATTGCAATATAGCTGATTACCTTGTATTTAGAAATCTTTTATTTTTGCATAAACTAGTCTATACTAAAACACCACATTACCTATATGATAAACTTCAATTTTGTCAACAAACTAGAAACTTGAATCTAATAATCCCAGCCCATAAGTAATATTAAACAAGTGTCGAATAGTAAAAGGTTTAAGCAATTAATATTCCAACATTTATCCTAAATCTATGCCTCTTTCTACCACTATCCTTATTTTTAAATATTTATCTCTTATTATATTATAAGTACTTCTTTTAATGTTTTTATTTAATTATTTAGTAATGTAATATTAATATTTATTTATTTTGACACAATTTATTATTAATCTATATTGGCTTTTAAGTTATCAAAACCGACAGTTGTTATTACTAATTTGATTGCATTTAAAAGAATTTTGTTTTCTTATATGCTAAAACTGTTAAGAAGAAATAAACTAAACTAAACTAAGTGCTTTTGTTCTTTTAATAAATAAATCAATTTAAGCGATAGCGTAATCATTTTCTCATGAAGGAATGCCTGTACCTACAACAACTGAGCCAGATTCTGAAGCAGACGCCGCAACAACAAAACTCCCCAAATCCTAGTCAAAGTATCACTGTCAACATTGGGACAATGCCTTGCTGGTATTATGACAAAAAAGAGTTGAAAGACACACCATCTGTATTGGATGACATAACATTGGACACGGAACGTCGCTGTCGCAAAGAAGGCGCACGCTTCATCATGAGTTGTGGCACCGAAATAGACCTTGGACACAATATCATTGCTACCGGAGTGGTGTACTTTCATCGCTTTTATATGTTTCATTCGTTTAAGAGCTTTCCGCGTTATGTCACTGCATGCTGTGGCCTCTTCTTGGCGGGCAAAGTGGATCAAACGCCCAAGAAATGCAGGAATATTGGAGCGTATTCTGTTACAAACCATAAAATTCGATCTCCAGGTGGAACATCCATACGCATTCTTGCTCAAATATGCGAAATGCTTCAAAGGCGATCAGCAGAAACTTCAAAAAATGGTGCAAATGGCATGGAATTTCGTAAATGATTCCTTAAGCACTGTCGTCTGTCTACAGTGGGAACCAGAGATGATTGCAGTTGCTCTGATACATCTTGCTAGTAAATTAAGTAAATTCACTGTCGCTGATTGGGTTGGTCGTCAGCCGGCGCATTTGCGTTATGCTTTAAGTTGCGAACTGGCGCTTAAATTTAACTGCACCAAAGCAGCCGAATGGGTACGTATACTTAAAATTTGTTTTACGAAATAATGCGCAGCTTACTTGAAAAATGTTTTTTTTCCTTGTGGAAGAACAAATGCAATGATATTCAGATATGTATATGTTACTATTTGAAATCAAACTGCATCAAAAACATTTTTCAAGGGTTGTCACGTTATTTCTTAACAGTTTCCAATGATATTAATTTTTTTTCTTTGCAGATGCTTTCGTTAAAATTTTTCCAAAATCGAAAGAAGATCTTAGTGAGCATACCATCATAAAATCATTGGCATCAGCTCTTTATCACTGCAGGGATTGAATGGTGGTCGTGCTGCACGTGATAAAAAAAGGTTTTTGATTGAAACCCGCAGCTGATTATGTTTCGAATTTTTTTTAAGTTTTACTATTGATTTTTTGGTTGTAAGTTGTCACTTTAAATGCAAAAAGACGTTACAACAAAATAACTCAAATTCATTTCAGAGTGCACTTCTATAATTTTTCTTATTTATATAACATGTTACGTCCTTTTGCATTTTCGTGACGATATGTTGATACATTTCTATTTAAAAGACTTAGCATGGAAGACGAAACGAATCGAATGACTGATTTTCAATTGCTTACAACTTCAAAGTTAAGACAAGAATTAAAATTTTTGCTTACAAACTTAATTCTTTGAGTTAAAATGGAAGCTTAAGTCAATCCAAGTTTTTAATGAAAATTTCAATAGGCTGATATTAACGATTGATTTTTAGTCACTCGATTCGTTTCGTCTTCCATGCTAATGTCATAATTAAAGGCAACTTCTTCAAGTTTTCCTTTCCATACATGATTCATTCATTCTTCCAAACAATTGTTTCATTAAAACCCAATTTTATTAAATTTCACGGTTCAAAAACTAAATAAGGATTGTCAGATATATCTGCAATTGTATTTATTTTCAATAAGGACTGTTCCGTTATCCGTGTAGTTTCAATTATTTTCCATTTTTGAAGCTTTTGATGAAAATGGTAAGTAACGCGATAAAAAGTATCAGAATCTGTTTAGTGGAGAATTACAGGCTCTAAAGATAATATTGATTTACATTTACGAGAAAGTAGCCGTTTAGGAAATATTCGATAAAATCGAATTTTTCGACTTTTTGCGATTTTTTAAGAAAATTTCCAAACGATTACTTTTTTGTTAATCCGAACTTATATTATTTGTACAACCTTGAACTCTCCACAATAGATATTCCAATTCTTTTTATCGTTCGACTCACTGTTTTAATCAAAAAGCATCCTAAATAATAAGTAATTGAAATCACACGGATTTCGGAATAAACCTGAATTATCTTTAATGTAATCAGTTATTATAATTAAGCATATTAAAAATTCTTAAAAAATTAAGAAATAAATAATATTTTTAATAAATTACTAAAAAAATACAGAGCTATTTTTCGTTTTATTGATTTGAAGATTATTATTAGTTAGGCGTGAATTAGGGCCCAATTGGTTTTGCCTAAGCAGAACGTTAGGGTCAAGTGCGAAATCCCAACGATGGCCTAGTTTGGTAAGCCTCAAATTTTCCTAAATACGAACGCCTACCTAATTAGGCCGGCATTAGGCATTCCTTATTGGGAAAATATGGGGAACACCGTTACATCCGATATGAGGGCCTTGTTAGGCTCCCGCGTTTGGCCCTAACGTTCTGGTTAGGCAAAACTAACAGGGCCCTAATTGTCGCCGTACAAAATTTTCTAGTCGGGTTACTTTGGTAGAAATTGGCGAAAAAGAAAAAGGTGACCACATTACCCGAACTTACTCTATTGATCAATATTGTTATTGTTTGTTTTAGTTTATTCGAAATTTTTAGGATTTGAATTGTGATATCACACCTTTCAAGACCCCCAGCCCCCCTCTATCACAGTCTGTTACAAAATATTGTACCCCCTCCCTCTTTTAAAAGTGTGATGTCATTTATGGACAGCCCCCAATGTTTTCATTTGGAAATCATAACGGTAAATGAAATTAAACTTAGAATTCAACAAGAAATTATTTCATAAAACAGGAACAAACGCAAAATCACAGACTTTAAATAATTAAATAAAAATGTAAATAACGGAAAACGAGAACCCGACGAAAGTTCATCAGTTTACCACTTTCACTGCGATTGTTCTGCAAAACAAAAGCAACTGTAAATTAAATGCCCATAAAAGTTAACAAATTTAAATTTTATCATTTCTTCATATGTCGACAATAGCATTAATTAATTTGTTAGTTATTCACTTTCTGCACAAGTTATAAACAGAAAAATTTTTATAGTAACAAAAAAATTTGCATTTAAAAATTTTTTCCTCATTTGACTACACGGAAAGAAAAAATATATAAAAATTATCAGAAACGGGCTGTATAATGCGTGCAAACGACAGATTTAGGTATTTTTGTAAGTCAGGTCAGGAAAAACTAGGCAGCAGCTTAACGATTTCTTTAATAAATGATATAACTTCTATAAGAAATCTCATACAAAATTTTGAAGAAAGCTGGATAAAATAACCGAATGCTTAATTTGTATGTGTCCAACAGGAAATATTCATAGCTGACTCTCCATAAAAAAGATCTGGGCACTTTTTCTCATAAGTTATCGCAATTTGATAATACTTGCAGCCACATTTTGATAGGCAACCCGCCAAAAATATGTTCTCCCATTCATATATTGGGTGTACAACTTATAAACCGGAATTTTTTAGCGAAATTTCAAAGTATTGTCCATTGGAAGCTACAACATTTCCCCATCTTTCAGGCAATTTATGAATTCCATTCCAAAAAAGTTGCGCCGGCTTGGCGGCCAGAAATGAATCGAGCCAATTTTCGATATCTTGAACTTAAGTGAACCGTATTCCTGATAGGGCATTCTGCATTGATCGGAACAAATGGTAGTCTGATGGTGCAAGGTCTGGGCTATAAGGCGGGTGAGGCAAAATTTGTATAGATTTCCCATCCGTTGTTTTCCAGGTAATTTTTGACTGGGGCAGCAATATGTGGCCGAGCGTTATCGTGGTGGAAAATGTTTGACTCGTGTCTGGTCGCATACGTTGGCCGCTCTGCCTGGATTTTCTGCTTCAATTGGATCAATTGTTGACGATAGAGTTGAGCATCAATGGTTTGGCCACCTGGCAACAGCTCATAATGGATCACACCTAGCTGGTCCTGACCAGGACGTTCTTTGTCTTCGACATCAAAATCACCACTTTTAAACCGTCGAAACCACTCACGACAGCTTGATTCAGCTGGAGCATAGTCCCCATAAACTTCTACAAGCAAACTATGACTTTCCGCAAATGCTGTCTTTTTCTCCAATTTTCGAAGTTATTCATCGTGAAAAATAATAATGATGCACACAAGATAAAATTGTTTTGTTAACTGATTTTGACAGCTGTCAAATGTACCTTCAAAATGACATATATATAGTTCGAGCTTTCACGATATTTGTTAGTACGGACATCCACCGTCAAATTCCGGTTTTTAAGTTGTACATCCAATATGTAAAAACTAGATTTTTTTAATTAAAAACTCAATCGATTTGTTTATTTGTTTTTTTACTGCCGGATCTTGTACTATTAGGAAAAAATTTGATTTTTTTATAAAATTGATGGGCAGTTTTTAATTAAAATGTAAAATGAACGAAGATTAAAAACACTTATGCAATTTTTTATGTACAGGTACTCCAAGTCGTATTAATAAATGTATAGAGTAGAACGGGGCAATGTCGTGCACTCAACTTTGACATGCTCGTAAAGCCGTACATCTCAAGCGAATGCGACGAGTAAGCATCCGATCAAAAGATAATTTCGTTGGTTACATCCATGTGTAACAACATTTGTGTAGCGAGAAATTGTGTTTGTGTAAGTGAAGAAAAAAAAAATGTGCACGACATTACCCCCCTCAAAATTTGTGGGGTAATGCCGTGCATTGTTTTCCGAGTATAGTAAAGGTACCAAAATGTGTGAGAAATGATAGGTAGTGGTTCTATTAGTGGAGATTTAGCATTATCATGGATTTATTCATTATTATACAAGTGTGAAGTACATAATATGTTGTGTAGAGTAGAACGGGGCAATGTCGTGCACCCAACTTTGACATGCTCGTAAAGCTGTACATCTCAAGCGAATGAAACGAGTAAGCATCCGATCGAAAGATAATTTTATTGGTTACATCCATGTGTAACAACATTTGTGTAGCGAGAAATTGTGTTTGTGTAAGTGAATGTGCACGACATTACCCCAATGGTCGTTTTAAAGGTCAACTTCGATAACTCGGTGAAGCCCAAAACTTTTTTCGAAAACCAAATACTTCTTTTCTTTGGCAGGATATTTCGTTTCAGAAAACACTTACCTGGTATATTTTCGCGGAAGGAAAATTATTTTTCTGACCCGATAAAAAAACACTTTTATCGTCCCGAAAGCGTGCGTTTTGAAAAAAAGGTTACTCTGTAGAGACGAACTGGTGAAAATTGCTAGTATTATATGCATAAGCTCAGTAGGTCAGCAGGTCCCTAACTTACGAACAGTTGGTAAATCATTCAATTCTTTGGGCTAAAACAGCCAGTGCACGACATTACCCCCTGCACGACATTACCCCGTTCTACTCTACATAAAATAAATTCATATTGTGGAGTCAATTGCAAACTATCCAAACTCGGTTTTGCCAGTCTTCAGGAGGGCAAAGCAAGAAACCAAATTTTACTTGATTTTGAAATTCATGCTATCCAATCTCCAACTTGGGCAAAGTTTACACGGACACAAGATTCGCAAGGCAAGCTGAAATTCCCTCTCAATTTTTAAGAATATCTCCGATTTTTAAAGATTCAAAAATTGGCAAGCCTGATTGGTGCTGTCAAATGTTTTGAAAAAAATTGGCCCAAAGGGAGATTTGACCCTTAAGCCAATAACTTCAAAACTATGACAGCTCCAGTGCAACTACCCATATGCACCTTTACTGCTTCCACCCTTGTTATTCGCGGATTTTATGATAATAAAAATAATGAATTAGAAACGATAGCCATGGAAACTCCCTTTACTTTAGCTGATCAAACATCTAAATTGCGCTGTTAGGGTGAGTTTTTGTCTACATATTTTTTTTTGTCCTATATCCTCACTCGTATTTCGGAACTGTTAAGCGTATCGTACCCAGCAAATGTCGACAATTCTTTTCATGTTAAAATTACATTTTTCTATGAAAGGTTAAACGAACAAAAACCACAACTACAAATGAATACCTACCTACACACGCGTCAAGTTATGAGTCATCCCGCACTCAACGCACCCGCACGGTCACGCGTGCTCACAACCTTCTTTCCCATTCATTTAAATTTCAAACAAACGAAATGTCGTTTGTTGTCGTCTAAAATTGTCAACTTGCCGGCCGGCTGCCGGAAAAAAATTTAAACCACCTTTCAAAATTGTGAATGTTATTTTCAATTTCAATGGGGCAACCAAACATAATCGTCAATAGACCACAACGATGGTTATAGAGCGAGCAGACAGAGATTTATATTTAAACCTTCTAACTGAGTAACTTTCAGTTATGTGTTCGAAGTAACGCCAACGGAACACTAATGTTTACCAGCGTTTCTTAACGTAATAATCATTAAGTTAAAATGCACATTACAGCAAAATATCACAAATGAGTTAAACAATAAACTAAAATCATTGCTACTACCCAGTAGGCAAAGAGAAGATATTAGGTTTTTAAATGTGCGTTCCCAACTCATTTCAAGGTCACCAAATAATTTTTACAAAATCACTTGATTGAACAAGTCTGAAGAAGTATTATATTTATTTCAGTGAACATTAGAAATGTAGGTAAGTATTTTTGGAAAGAAGGACAAACATAAACATAGTCGAACCCAAAACATACATATGTAGGTTACATTCAACAAAGCAGATACCAAACTGCAACAACAGATAATTTCACTTTGGACACAAACACCAGCAAATAGTTTCTCAAATTTGGGCAACACTAAATCGCAAGAAACTTAAACATAACAAAAGGAACAAACCACAAGAAAAATAAAATCTACTTGGTTCCATCGCCCCATCTAAACATACATTTATATAAAAATTTTATAAATTACCCAAAATGAAGCGATTTCTAAAAATTACGTTTTTTTGGATATTCCTTTAATAAATTCAAAAACTTTTTTTTCCCAAAAAAATTATTTTTCAACAAAACTAACCAATTTCACACCATTTGCTCATAAAAAAAGTGCAATTGAAAATTTGAGAGTTCCTGAATCATACAGATTTCCTGTACATTTGTTTGGTAGTGTTCAGAAGGCAGAGCAAACTGTTAAATAAGCGCCTTAATTATGCTCACAGTTGGCAAGTATATCATTGCTTCTTAAAAGAGAGCTTTAGAGAGACCTTTCCTTTTTGCTTACTGGGTATATCTGAATATTAACCAGCACACAGGCGAAGGCTGGCTAAGTAAAACCAAACGCAGACAATATTTTATGTTTTTGTTTTGAGTCGTAGTTGTCTTCCTTTATTTGAAAACTTTATACGTGCGTTTCATGTTTTATTTGTTGTGTTGAGTGGCTGATTTGGTAGAAGTGCCATTGGTCAACAGCTGCCGCCTGATGGCCGCTGTGACGATGCATGCATAGAATTTAATGGCGGCATGGAGAGATAACTCAGGAAATGACGCTGTTGACATCGTCATCATTGCTTTTAAATGTGATGCATTTGTCCAGTGTAGTTATCGAAATATTAGTTTTGAATTTACCCCCGTTCCATGAGGTTTTAAATTTAAATTCAAATCACGTAACTATTAAAATTTTTTTATTTGTTTTATAGTACAGTCATTTAGTAGTTTTACCTGGAAAGTTTTGCGGGATTTTTGCAAATGAGTTATTTTATAGATTTCGATGTGCTCTTTCAGAATTTCAACTTTGCTACCTCGAGTCGTTTTCGCTCGCACCACCATATTGGAAAAAAAGCGTCCAAAATCAGTTTTTTACAAATATCTCTTTAACGGTTACATTTAGAGAAAAATATTGTGGAGCAATATTGTAGCTTCCCAGTGTGCCAGACGGTTCAAATCTTCGCTTTTTTACCCGTAACGGATCCGTTACTGATCCGTTTGCGGGAGGAATTCCAAAAAAAAAAGCGAATCGTTTTTTTTTTTGGAATTCCTCCCGCAAACGGATCAGTAACGGATCCGTTACGGGTAAAAAAGCGAAGATTTGAACCGTCTGGCACACTGGGTTATAAAATTCTATAGAAATGACCCTTGAATTGTTTTCGTACGACTTATAACTCAGGAGATATCCTAATTCAAAATTTGAAAAAAATTAGTAAATTGTGCATGCCGCTTATGAGTAGGCACAGTGTTGTGTTGAACTTAAAATTACGATTACTCATGAACGGTGAGTCCCACGTTTAAAGTAAAAATATCTTTTTATAGGGAATTACTTGCAATTTAAGTTATATTTTTTTTTTTTTTTTCGTATGACCTATAGTTTAGGAGATATTTTTTAACAAACCAGAAATTTAGAAAAAAAACTGTTTTTTCAAAAAATCTTCAAAACGGTTCGTTCTAGGAAAAAAAAATTTTTTGCATTTTGTACAACGTTTAATAAGGGTCTCTCCGAACTATTTTTCGTCAGACTTACCGTTCATGAGATATTTATTTATTTTTTATTTATTTATTTATCATATACATGGTAGTACGTAAGACTTAAAGTCTTTTAAAGTACATTAACAATGCAATTTATATCAAAAATTAACATAACTATACTTAAAAGTGAAATTTAGAATAAATGGATTGCAAACTAATTTTGACTATTTAGAAATAAATGAGTTTAAATACAAAATACATAAAGGAGATATGACAAAAAATTTATATTTAATACATTTTTTTAACTTAAGTTGGTACATTAAAAAATCTATGAACTGCCATTTTAAAATGTAATTTGCGTCTTTCGGTTTTAATTTCCCTAGGTAAAACATTCCATAATTTCACTGTACTAACAAAAAAGAGCCTTGATGAAGACAAGTAGTTAAAACGTGGGGTTATAATATTAAGTGTACGATTTGATTGCGCAAAACAAATCTTCCGATATAAATACTCTGGAGTGCGTGTATGCACGATTTTGTGCAAAAAAACGATATTACATATGTTGAAATAAGTTCGAATTTCACAATTAAGAATTTGTAAGGCGTATTCCGATATGTGGTCATATTTGCGTTTTTCAAAAATATATCTTGCACAATTATTAATTAGCATTTGCAGTTTTTTAATTGAAACCGCATCTAAATTGCTGTAAACTAGCACACTATAAGTCATTATTGGTATAACGAATGTTCGAACTAGTTGCATTTTAGTTTTTTGTGGTATAAACGAGATGTGCCAAAGTTTTCTAAGTATGTAATACATTTTGCTAACAGAAGAGTTGATATGATCACTACAGCTTAAGTTAGTATTTATAGTAAAACCAAGATTTTTAACTGTTTTTACCATCTTTTCACCAGCCAAAGTCTTGTAAACCATTCAAAATTGAATATTGTACTATGCTCCCTACTATGTTCTATTTTTGAGTGATTTTCAAGTCGCGATATCTCATGAAGGGTAAGTCTGACAAAAAATAGTTTGGAGAAACTCTTATAGAGAATTGAACGTTCTATAAAATGCATGAACAATTTTTTTTCTAGGTCGAACAGTTTTGGAGCTATTTTGAAAAAAAGGTTTTTTTCTAAATTTTAGGTTTGTTGAAAAAATATCTCCTAAACTATAGGCGATGTGAAAAAAAAATATGTAGCTTATAGTGGAAATAATTTCCTATATATAGATGTTTTTACTTTGAACGTGTAGCTCACCGTTCATGAGTTATCGTAATTTTAAGCTCAACGCATCACTATGCCTACTCATAGCGGCATGCGCAATTTACTAATTTTTTTTTAAATTTTGAATTAGGATATCTCCTGAGTTATAAGTCGTACGAAAACAATGAAAAGGTCATTTCTATAGAAAATTGTATAAGCTACAATATTGCTCCACAATATCTTTCTCTAAATGTAACCGTTAAAGAGATTTGGACGCCATTTTTCCAATATGGCGGCGCGAGCGAACACGACTCGAGGTAGCAAAGTTGAAATTCTGAAAGAGCATATCGAAATCTATAAAATAACTCATTTGCAAAAATCCCGCAAAACTTTCCAGGCAACATCATTTTATTCTCCCAAATGATTGTACTATTAACCAAATTAGAAAAAGTCGACAAAAGCGTAAAACATAATTTTTTTAGCGCACCAAAATAAATAGATTCCATTTAAAAATTTGCTGGCTCTAATTTATTTGTTCAGAAGTCTCTTTAGAGTCTAATTTTACTGGACTAAGAATGTACAGACACATAGAATTGAAGTACATTAAGTTAAAAAAATTTTATTGAAATAATTTGAGCTTTTCATTTATCAAATATTTCACATGATATTGCAACTTTATCAATGTTTTTTTCTAATTTTAGATGTTATTTCTCTGTTTTAAGTGGTTTTTTATGTTAAACAATAAAACAAAAGACTTTTATCCATCAATCGATTTGCGCATCTCAAGAAGTATATTTACATTGAAAGTGTGAGTGCATAGTTAAATTAAACACTTTTTATGAAATTTGCTATTAACGTCGGTAATTTTTGACATTTGACATTAACAGTATAGATATGTACTCCGAACGTTTTATCTTCGAATGATAATTTGGTTTCTTACAGTGACTTGTAAGTTTCTGCTCAAAAATGTAATTAACTAGTAGCGATCCCTAGATGAGCAAACAACTGAGTGATCTAGACAACACTAGGATATATAGCCGCCTTTCTTAATTTAAGAGTCGAAATGGGTGTGGGAGTTTTCCAATTTCGATAGTGAATCAAATATTTGACTTATTATACGTGTAAGTAATTATGAAAAAATTAAGTCAATGGAACTAAATTCAAAATGAAAAACGTGTTATAGCAATCACCGACAATGGCACGCAATCAAAGAATTTAAAATGTTATAATAATTTACTTCTTACATAACTGTTGTCAGAGCGTTAACTTATTTCATATTTATTTTCTTACTTTTTAATGTTACCATTTCCAAGACTACAGCATCAATTACTTATTTACTTTTGGCTGTCTAGTTTTCATTTTTTCATTTCATATTTTAGAGTATTTATGTACGTAAGCAGGGTACGTTTTCTTCATAATGAATTTATTAATACTAGTATCGCCGGTGGCCAAAATTTGGCCTTTTACTTTGAGATAGATACACTTCTTCCGAGTACCGTTTGATAAAAAACAAAGCCAGAACATTGAGTATTCATTAGTCGTAGCAACATTTTTTTTATATGCAGCAGGCTCAGTATATCTTAAAACCGAATAACATAAAAATTGGTTTAGTGCTTGTGCCAAAAAATATCGGAAAACATCCAAAATATCGAAAAGATCTCAAAAGTATCGACAAACATCAGTAAAAGTCCAAAAATATCGAGCAACATCCAAAATATCGGTAAAAGTCCAAAAGCATCGAGAAACATCCAAAATATCAGTAAAAGTTCAAAAGTATCGAGAAACATCCAAAATATCGATAAAAGTCCAAAAGTATCGAGAAACATCGAAAAAATCGGTATAAGTCCAATAGTATCGAGAAACAACCAAAATATCGATAAAAGTCCAACAGTATCGAGAAACATAAAAAAAAACGATAAAAGTTCAAAAGTATCGAAAAACATCCAAAATATCGATAAAAGTGCAAGAGTATAGAGAAACATTCAAAACATCGATAAAAGTTTAAAAGTATCGAGAAACATCCAAAATATTGGTAAAAGTCCAAAAGTATCGAGAAACATCTAATATATCGGTATAAGTCCAATAGTATCGAGAAACATCCAAAATATCGGTAAAAGTCCAAAAGTATTGAGAAACATCCAAAATATCGATAAAAATCCAAAAGTATCGAGAAACATCTAAAATATCGGTAAAAGTCCAAAAGTATCGGAAAACATCCAAAATATTGGTAAAAGTCCAAAAGCATCGAGAAACATCCAAAATATCAGTAAAAGTCCAAAAGTGTCGAGAAACATAAAAAAAAACGATAAAAGTTCAAAAGTATCGAAAAACATCCAAAATATCGATAAAAGTGCATGAGTATAGAGAAACATCCAAAACATCGATAAAAGTCTAAAAATATCGAGAAACATCCAAAATATTGGTAAAAGTCCAAAAGTATCGAGAAACATCCATAATATCGGTAAAAGTCCAAAAGTATCGAGAAACATCCAAAATATCGATAAAAGCCCCAAAGTATCGAAAAATATCGGTAAAAGTACAAAAGTATCAAAAATCATCCAAAATATCGGTGAAAGTGCAGAAGTATCGAGAAACATCTAAAATATCGATAAAAGTCCAAAAGTATCGAAAAACATTCAGAATATCGCTAAAACTTCAAAAGCATCGAGATACATCCAAAATAGCGAGTAGTATCGAGAAACATCCAAAATATTGATAAAAGTCCAAAAGAAACAAAAAACATCCAAAATATCGATAAAAATCCAAAAGTATCGAGAAGCATCTAAAATATCGGTAAAAGTGCATGAGTATAGAGAAACATCTAAAATATCGATAAAAGTCCAAAAGTATCGCGAAACATCCAAAATATCGGTATAAGTCCAATAGTATCGAGAAACAACCAAAATATCGATAAAAGTCCAAAAGTGTCGAGAAACATAAAAAAAACGATAAAAGTTCAAAAGTATCGAAAAACATCCAAAATATCGATAAAAGTGCATGAGTATAGAGAAACATCCAAAACATCGATAAAAGTCTAAAAGTATCGAGAAACATCCAAAATATTGGTAAAAGTCCAAAAGTATCGAAAAACATCCATAATATCGGTAAAAGTCCAAAAATATCGAGAAACATCCAAAATATCGATAAAAGCCCCAAAGTATCGAAAAATATCCAAAATATCGGTAAAAGTACAAAAGTATCAAAAATCATCCAAAATATCGGTGAAAGTCCAGAAGTATCG
Organism: Calliopum simillimum; assembly: GCA_951812925.1. Classification (NCBI taxonomy): domain Eukaryota; kingdom Metazoa; phylum Arthropoda; class Insecta; order Diptera; family Lauxaniidae; genus Calliopum; species Calliopum simillimum. The sequence continues at coordinate 161,917,930 of OX638368.1, forward strand.
AGAAACATCCAAAATATCGATAAAAGTCCAAAAGTATCGAAAAACATTCAGAATATCGCTAAAACTTCAAAAGCATCGAGATACATCCAAAATAGCGAGTAGTATCGAGAAACATCCAAAATATTGATAAAAGTCCAAAAGAAACAAAAAACATCCAAAATATCGATAAAAATCCAAAAGTATCGAGAAGCATCTAAAATATCGGTAAAAGTCCAAAAGAATCGAAAAACATCCAAAATATCGGTGAAAGTCCAAAAGCATCGAGAAACATCCAAAATATCGGTTAAAGTCCAAAAGTATCGAGAAACATCCAAAATATCGATAAAAGTCCAAAAGTATCGAGAAACATCCAAAATATCGGTATAAGTCCAAAAGTACCGAAAAACATCCAAAATATCGATAAAAGTCCAAAAGTATCGAGAAACATTCAAAATATCGGTAAAAGTCCAAAAGTATCGAGAAACATCCAAGATATCGGTAAAAGTCCAGAAGTATCGAAAAACATCCAAAATATCGGTAAAAGTCCAAAAGCATCGAGAAACATCCAAAATATTGGTAAAAGTCCAGAAGTATCGAGAAACATCCAAAATATCGATAAAAGTCCAAAAGTATCGAAAAACATCCAACATATCGATAAAAGTTTAGAAGTATCGAGAAACATCCAAAATATCGATAAAAGTCCAAAAGTATCGAAAAACATCCAAAATATCGGTGCAGGACGTCGACAGAGCACAACGCAACAGGTTTCGCGCAAGCAAGGGAAAAACAACAACAAAATTTCTCTCACTCCACTGTCTCATTCACTTTCTTAACAACAGCATAACACTGTGGGTGCTGGTGCTGTTGTTGTTGTAATTATATGGGAAACTTTGATCCTGTTTTTGAATGCCTCAATGGCAACTTATGAGGATAATTTTTGGATTTGTGGATTCTACACCACAGTACATATCATATAAAAAAAAAATATCTAAAATCGGTTAAATGGTTAGCTCGCAAAAGGGAGACAAAAAAACCTGTTCACGTATTTATATATAGAATTAATTAATATTTAAACCATAAATTATCTAATGTAACATAGAAATGTAAAAAAAAACTACTTATACCTATGCATTAGAGTGGTCCAAAATCCGAAAGTGTTAAAAAGTCAAGGTGCGCGCGACTTTTCTGAATCCTTGGATCCTGCTGATTACAAAAAGTGCTTTGGAACCAACAAAAAATTTCGTTTAGATATTCCGCAACGAGCTTGAAGGTACTCTTTTGGGAATTTTTGAGTTTTTGAGTTCTCTTTTTAATTTAAACACAATATCTTTTGAATCAGATAAAGTATTTGCAAAACTTAAATTGCATTTTGTTAGGAATATTTTAAGCCATGTTTTGCGTTAATAATAATTAATCTACTTTTTGCCAATTTTTTTTAGCAGCACTTTAAACTTAAAAATTTGTTAATTTTTTGAGGTGTTTGAAAGTAACAACCGATTTTTTTCTTATTTTGCTCTAGCAAATTTTTTTAAACATTTTTATATTTTTATGCAATAATTTGTCTTTAAAATAATTTCAACAACTAAGCTATTAGTAACACTTTTACTCACTAAAAACTATTAAGTATAATTAAATTAGACTCAAAAAAAAATTCATTTTAGTGTTTTCAAGGCATTGAAATAAGATATCTTAATAGGATGACGTAAGGTACCACTTTTTTTTTAATAAAATCATTAGCTCCCAATCTTCTGAGTAAAACAACAATCTTTGCAATATCGAAATTTTTGCACTTCATGTTATTTTTGGCAAAATAGGTTAACAGATAGTTTTCATAGATCTTCTAAAAAACTAAAAAAAAATTTAGTCAAAAATAAACTAAAATAGCCATTTTCGATGTATTTGTTACTGTTGATTCCGAATTCGGTCTCAAAATCGCTCTATCTTGTACGGTTCAGGAGATATTCAAACATAAAAGTAAAAAAAACAGCGTTTTTGCTCTTTTTAAAGTGATATTACAAGTCAAGGTTACTTTCAGCCACAAAAAATGGTATAGTGGTTAAAAGTGCCAGTTTGTTTCTTTAAAATCGAATTTAAATCATACCGATAACTTTTTTATTCTCGGAGTTATCCTAACTGAAAAAGTTGAAAAAGTGCAAAAAAAACGTTTTTTTATTATTTCTGCTTATGATATTTCAGAGGAACAAAGAGATATCGATTTTATTTAAATTGGGTTTTCAAGAAAAATGCCGTCACTCTTATTTTCAATACCAAGCTGAAAGTTACCATGTCGTTATATAACAGCTTCAAAATGATCAAAAACGGTGTTTTTTGCATTTTTAGGTTAGGATATCTCTAAAATCGTACAAGATACACCAATTCTGAGACCGGATTTAGAATTTTCATGAACAAATACATCACAAATGACTATTGTTGTTTCTGTTTCACCATGAAAATTTTAAGCTCAAAGTTTTTTTTTTGCCAAATTTGATTAAACTTTACGGTTTTTAGCAAGTAAAGAGAAGCTGGTGGCTTAGTTGTTGGAGTCAGTTGATAGATAAATTAATGCATAAAAAAATAAAAGCATAAAAAAAATTCGCTAGAGCAAAATAAGAAAAAAATCGGTTCTTAAAAGTGCAAATACCTCAAAAAATTAACAAATTTTGAAGTTTAAAGTGCTGCTAAAAAAAAATTGGGAAAGATAACGTTAATTATTATTAATGCAAAAAATGGTCCAAAATATTCTTAACAAAATGCAATTTAATTTTTGCAAATGCCTTATCTGATTCAAAAGATATAGCGTTTAAATTAAAATAAGTACTCAAAAACTCAAAAATTCCTAAAAAAGTACCTCCAAGCTCGTTGCGGAATATCTAAACGCAATTTTTTTTTTTTGGTTCCAAAGCACTTTTTGTAATCAGCAGGATCCAAGGATTCAGAAAAGTCGCGCGCACCTTGACTTTTTAACACTTTTGGTTTTTCCATACAAAATTTGGACCACTCTACTATGCATACATGTAAATAGTTTTCTTTCTTTCGTTTTAGTTTCTTCTCAAACTTTTTAATTTTGTCATGTTTTGTACAATATATCGATTATAGGATTGTATATCGCGCCAATCGGAACACGTGTTTAAGTGTTCATTGTCAGCCAATTTAAAGCAAAATCAAGTTCAGTGTTTTCATAAGAAAACTGTAGAAAATCGGATAATGATATTTACAGCACAATTTGTACATTCTTCTGACTAGAGGATTTTAAATTAAGTAATTGAATAAATACACAGAGCAAAAAATGACCCCTAAAAACAAGAAGATTGTCGTATTAACCTATTTTACTATGAATTCCTATTAAAAATAGAAAACAATACGAATTTACCATAGGGAAATCTCTATGAGTTTACTTAGAAAATCTTCTTAAAATTTCAAAAAGATTTTCGCATCATTTCTATATGGAATATAACATAGAATGATGTAAGTAACGTGAAAAACTTATTATTTTCTAGTTTTAAGGAGAAAATCGACTAAAATACTAAATGTTTTTGATTTGACAGAACTTTATGAATATTTATTTTGCATGGAGAGGCATTTAAAAAAAGACATTTTAATTTGTTATATTAATCATCTTTACCATCAATTTATTCTTACAGAATGAAATGAGGTCCGCAGTCATCGAAAAAGCTCCAATTGGACATTAAAAAGACCCGTATGGAAAGCCTGGTAGCCGAATTATACCCACATAAAATAGAACAGAAGTAAGAAGATTTCTCTATGGTTTTCATCCAAAAAGAAAGTCATATCGAAATCTTAATATCTTAAAATAACCTGTTCTATGAAAATTTTATAAAAAGATTTCTCATAAAATTAAGATGATTTTCACATAATTTTCGATGGACCGAAAACATCGTTTCAAGAAGAAATCGCATTGAAAACGATGAAATTTCTTCATAATTTTACAAGGTTTTCATACAAATGGCAACAGAAATTTTAAGAAGATTTGCTTTATGGTTTTGATGTGACTTTCTTTTTGAATGAAAACCATAGAGATTTCTTCTTACTTTTGTTCTATTTTATGTGGTCGATTTGGCTCTGTGTCATACATATTTTCCAACCAAGGAGTTTACAACCTCCCTTTTATTTTTTTTTAATCATTTAATAAAAAATTGCATTCGAAAAGGCGTAGGATAAGGCTGATTGTGTTTCAAAGGGCTATTCGTGTTATCCATGGATCCTTTTTTCAAACAGAAATAACTGGCAATATTCTCATAATTTTAATAGTGAACCTACCTTTACCCCCAATTGTTGATGATAAGATTAAAAATGTTTATAACAAAGTCTGCGAAGAATTAAGAAAGTAGATTTATAAAAATAACATCGATAAGCCTGGATAAAATAAATCATTAAAAAGGCTATGATATAAAAAAAGGTAGCAGGAAGGAAAAACTGTCTAAGTCGACTGAAGCATATGTTTGTAATAAGCTCAAAACAATTTTACTTAAGTCGACCTATAGTTTTTCCTTCCAACCACAGATATACATATTCACAATTGCAAATATTTAATTCCATATGGTACGTCATGGATGAAACAACAGCTGTATGAGAAAACTTACACTACGAAAATCTATGTACAAATATTTAATGGTATGATTGCAAGTAAGTGCCTACCACACAACACTGCTGGGCCTACATTTAAAAACATTCATATTACTTGTAAATATGTACATACATATGAATCTTTGAACTGCTTGCATTCGGAATTCAACGCAGAAAACAAGATTTTGCCGCTGTCAATGCACCGTTAACGTAAATGATATTGGACTGGTTGAACTTGATATTGAAACAAGTTCGCATTCAAAGCCTTGCAAAGATCTGCCACAGATCGCAGCTACCTAGTGTTATGTGCGGTTGGTAGGCTGTTGGCCAGAACGTTCGTAACATCTTTCTCTTTTCTTTCAGTTTTTGCTTTGTCAAAACCTGTTCTAAAGTGATGGCCTAAGTAATGTGTAGTTATTTTTGTTATTATATTTTCTTTTTTTTTATTGTTTTAAACAGAAGGCTGACTGAAATTCTAAGAATGTACTTGTAAAAAGTGGTGGGTATACATTTATATAATCTATTGGATTTTTATTTCGGAAAACTGGATTAAACGAAATAAAGCCATATAAGTCCATTTTTGTAAGTTGGTTAGCTCTGTCCAACTAGGTTGACTGCACTGGTTTTTATCGACAATTGAAAGCTAAGTGAGATTAGCTCGTGTATCGCATCGTATAAATAGTTTGCTAAGGGGCTGTTCATAAATTACGTCACACTTTAAGGGGAGTGGGGGGTTCACAAATTTGTGACAATGTGTGACAGTGGGGGTCTTGGAAAGTGTGATGCCACACAATTCAAATCGAAAAAATTTCGAAATTGTCAAGAATATTTTGTTGACAAAAAAGATTGAGACAAAATAGTTGACGTGTCGAAAATAGAATGTGTAAGTAAACCTAAAATTAAAAAAAAAAAAACTAGTAAGGGTTGGCCTGGCCAAACATTAAATACCATACACTGCAGTAGTTTGAAAATTTTGATTGTATGGAATTTACCAAATGCTCTTGTCCGAGTTTGCCTAGTTTTTTCTCAGAGCTTGCGCTTGCAGTTCGTAATATTTATGTGTATTTTTGTTGCATTGTCGTGAAAAAAACTCCTAAAGTTGAATTTTGAATATATTTTTTGTATGAGCGGTAGGCGTGTCCGTTGACCGATTTTGCTCATTTTCAATTCCACGAGCTAACTTTGATGACGGAGGCAGTGTACTAAATTTCATTGAATTATCTTGCTCAGTTTTCCTAAAAAATGTATTTCCACACACAGCCAGCCACCCAGACGCACATAGCTATATCGACTCAGGAGGTGACGCTGATCAAGAGTATATATACTTTTTTATATCTGCCACGCCTTTTTCTCTGCGTTACAAACGGAAGGACAAAGTGAATATACCCTGGGTGTAGGGCATAAAAAAAAAATTCAATTAATTTTAGGTATAAAAGGTTAGAGTGTGATGTCACAAATAGGGGGGGTTAATGAAAATGTGACAGAGTGCGACATGGGGGAGGTGGGGGTCCGTGAAAGTCATTTATGATCAGCCCCTAATTGTATATAAGTACGTTTCAAAAGAAACAGCTTCAAGCATAGAATGAGAGTCAGGCTTTTTTAGTCAATTATTTTTCAGTTAAAATACACTATTTATAACGTTTCCCCGACGTTTCGCCAATTGGATTTCAGCTATAAAAAACTATAAATTGAAGAATTTATATACATTAATACCCAAGACAAAAACTTGTCTTTAAATTATACATCAATAGAAAGGTATTTGTGTGTAGATGTGCACAAAGTTAAAATTATGTTAATATTTTGACTTTAAGACAGGTAAAATCAAATACAAATTTTTCAATATTAACAACAACAAAATACACGGACACATAAAACTGAAAAAAGACTAAAACACAATGAGGAACACAAAAAGCATAGCACTGACTTCATGCTTTTTGTTTTGTTTATATTTCGCTTGAATTATAGCTTTTCTCTTTCGTACCAAATAGAAAAAAAAGTACCAAAATTATTTTATACATTTGTGGTCGAATTTTGACCACTGGGCGATTCTAGTACAAAAAAAAATCCCCTGAGGAGGCCCAAATCCAATAGACGAAAAGTCGGGAAAATGTTATATAAAATTGTGAATATCAACTTCCCCAACTTTGCAAAATCCTTTTAAACCAGTGATCGACACTTCATACCACAATTGTGCACTCTTAAATCTTTTTTTCTATGTTCCATTTATTTGAGCTCAGACATAAATTCTCTCTCTTAAACTTGCCGGCCACTTTTTCGACGTCTCGTTGCTTTTTCAAGATATCTAAGCTTAAAAAATACCTGCGAGAATAGGTTAGATGTTGCCATCATTAACTTAGTCCTCGAAAATGGGCCCATTGTATACCCGACATTAAGAGGCTTAGCAAAGAAAGTGTAAGAGAACCACTTGGACGCACATATCGCTCATGTACTACAAGAACGGCACAGCTCAAAAAACGTAAATTTTGAGTTAATGATGCAGAATTATTCGTTTTACCATAACTTTTTGAATTGAAAACTTCAAACGTACTTTCTTCAACATCGAGTTTTTTGACTTGTCACGTTCTTATAGTAAATGAGCGATATATACTTCCATATGGATTCAAGACACACTCCAGATAGTGAGTCAAGCGATTCAAAATTGAAATGAGCAAGTTCCTTCTACGTCATGAAAGACAGTTTCTTTCATATCAGGGTGCTTATAACTTCAACAAAGGTCGCCAATGTTTGAGAAACCTAAACGAGATGCATGGATTCTCATAGCACAATGTCCAGTAAAAAAACCTGCGAGAATATCTATTGATAAAATTTCAAGAACATTTAAGCCTCGTTATCTCGAAAACGAAGCGAGATATCAAAAAATTAATGTTTTATAGAAAAAACATCGTCAAATCGAGGTGCCACGGCAATCTAAGTATCCCCTTAGATCCCAACGATAATTTTTGATTACATCTATAAAAAAAAGTAAGAACTTAAGAAAATTTGTTTGGAATAAATAGGACAATTATTCGTAAACTGGACACCTGGAAAATGTAATATACTCATGGAAGCATGACCACAAAATTGGTTTTCATAAAACCCAACGAGAAACAGAAGCGCGTTGAAACGACTTCAGTTGCGTTTCTAGGGAAGCAAGAAGCTGCTTCCAGTGCTGTTCTCACTGCTTATATTTTTTAGCACAGCATGTCATTGCGGAGTTGCACATCTTCGGAAGCACAAGAAATACGCTTCAAATACGCTTCTTTGGAAGTTTTTCAAAATTTGAAGTTCCATTTCACAAAACTTAAATTTTTTCTATAACTTTTGGTAGATTTATTAACTTTGGCTTAATGTTACTTGATCGACTGTTGTTTTTTTTTATTTTTTTAACCCAAATAGGGCTTTGAAAATAAGTCACAACAACAAACTCTGAGCGGATCTACTTTCGGACATATAGCCATCGGAAGATCGGGATATATCTTTTATAAAAATCGGTATAAGTTGGGAAGTTGGATTTTAAAAATATTGGTGTCATATGAAAGGTCTTTTACCGGGCTATATAATTGTTTCACAAAATTTTTCAATTTGAGTCATAGTTTTCGAGATATGACAATTTTTCTAAAATTCACCCCATTTTTTTCCCAAAAAAAAGGCATTTTTCCCAAAAAATGTGTTATTAACCTATAATTTTAACAACTAAATTAGAAAGCCCATTTTATTTCCTTTCATTTGATATGCAACATGTATCTGAAATTGCATCATTAATAAATTTTTATAGAAAAAAACAAAAATAGACCAAATCAATTTTCTTGAAATAAGGAACTTTAAACAAAAACAATGCCAGAACAAACAACAAGAACTACAGCAACAACAACTACAACAACAACTACTACTAAGACAACTACTACTACAACAACTACTGCTACAACAACAACTACTGCTACAACAACAACAACAACAACCAGCTACTTGTTCAAGCGCATATTTCAAAAAAATTTAAAATTTTTAGAAACTGCAAGAGCAACAGCTACTTATTATTTAAAAAAATTTTAAATTTTTATTCAAAATTGCTCCCATATAGATTGATCCGCGGCCGAAGGCCGCCGCGAAGCCGGTGTTGGATTTTTGGGAGTTTAAAATCCTGAGCTGCGGCCGCAGGCCGCCCACTTACCCCTACTCTTATGTAAAATTACTGTTATTGTAGTAGTAGTAAAGTTGTTGTTGTCTGTTCTGGCATTGTTGTTGTTAAAAGTTCCTCATTTTAAGAAAATTGATTTGGTCCATTTTGTTTTTTTCTATAAAAATTAATAAATGATGCAATTTCAGATACATGTCGTATATCAAATGAAAGGAAATAAATTAGGCTTCTTAATTAAGTTATTAAAATTATAGGTTAATAACACATTTTTAGGGAAAAATGACGGTTTTTTGCGAAAAAAATGGGGTTAATTTTTGAAAAATTGTCATACCTCGAAAACTATCACTCAAATTGAAAAACTTCGTGTGTCAATTATATAGCCCTGTAAAATACCTTTCATATGACACCAATATTTTTAAAATCCATCTAGGGGTTCCCAACTTATACTGATTTTTATAAAAGATATATCCCGATCTTCCGATGGCTATATCTCCGAAAGTAGATCCGCTCAGAGGTTGTTGTGGTTGTTGTTGTAATTAATTCCCAGAGCCCTATTTGGGCAAAAAAAAATAAAAAAAAAAAACAATAACAGTCGATCAAGTAAAATTATTCCTTAACTTTTAACAGCATAAAAATATTAGAATTTGAAAAATTGTGTATGGTACCAGATATGTATTTCTATTGCGATCTTCTTGGAAGCAGTTTTATTTCTTTCCGTTGGGAATACATACATATATCCCGACCTTCCGATGGCTATATACCCAAAACAACGATTTTGATACTTTGAAATTGGGTTTTGGGACAAAATTTAGCCCACATATGTGTCGTTAAACATAAATTTCAATAATTTGATTTTAGTTTATTTTATTTTGCCTTTTAGGCAGTTTTGATATTTAACGACACAAATGCACTCAAATATTAGCAACAATAATTTAATTTTTTATTTATAAAATAAGAGTTGCAAAATCTCGCAACCTACCTGTTGATTTTCAGCTGGACGCAAGAAGTTGTCTTTTCCCTTATTTCTCTTTTTGTTTTGCTACTGCTACTTCGCGTGCGTTCTGCACTTTACCAATACCAAAACCTGATTTACGTGATTTTCAGCGCAGCTTCTTTCTGCTGTTGAATGCTTCCAACCAATTTAAACAGAATGTTATTTTCAACTCTCAAAATTGCAGCTATTTGCAATTGCAATTGTTTTGAAATCGCCACAATATCAAAATTTGTGTAATTTATCAAAGAAATAGAACACTGATTTATGTTTGCAATTTTTTTTTAATTTTACTTTTTTTTTCATTAGTGGATGCCCTTTATGTTAATGTGTTTCACACAACTTCCACTTTATAATACTTTTATTGGCACAATTTAATTTTTTATTCAACACAATTTAGAAAAAAAAATAAAAATTAATAAAAAAATCTTTCCAAAATGCACACGTCAAATTTCTCTTATGCCGAACCGAACGTGCCCTAACCAAACACGACGACCGTTAAATACCAACTAAATGAAGTTTTTTCAAATGATAAATTGAAAGAAAATTTAAAAGGAAATATTGAAAAAAAAAAAATTTATAACTAAAAATAACGAATGATGTGGAATAAGGAATGTCAATTAAGTGACAGTTGTGGATGAGAGCAGTGTTGCATTTTAAATACAAAAAGTAATGCCGTTTCATATTTATATATTTTTATAAGACTTGATAGAAATCCCGTGTGTTCCATTCTGAGCTTGAATCTGCCGTAAAATTATAAAAAGACGCAACTCGTTTTTCATAGTTTTGAGAAAATCGAAATTTTATTTTTATTCAGAAAAGGCAGCAACTTCTCTTTCTTAAAAAATCTATTTCATTTTTCATCTTTTTTGTATGGAGTTACTGCCTTTTATGAATTTAATTATGAAAAATATGAAAACAGGGTGTAATGTTTACATTTCTTTATTTACAATTTGCAAGAGAAGTGGAAAACGTAAAAAATTGGTGATTGGACTCAAATATAGATAAAAAATTGCTTAACTCGATGGGGAAATAAAGTTTGAAGGGCCGTAGCTTAAGTTGCGGCCTTATATTTTTTTACGGTAGGAATATACAATACATAAAAATCTGTGGACTTTTGACAAAACATTATAAAATGTACATAGGCACACTTCTTTTCGTATTATCGAAATGTTTTTAGTTCTTATAATATTATGTTATAATTCCCATAATTCACGCAAAATTCGAATTTGCAGCCATTTGTGCGGTAAATTGGTATAACCAAACAAAAAACAAAACAATTTGACAGTTGACAGTTTTGGGAGGAGATTCTGGCATACATATGTTACTCGTAACGAAAATATTTATCGCACATACGTACGTAGATAAGAGTACCCGGGATTAATAGGGGGTTATCGTGAATCACGATTCCCGGGGAATTTTTCTTAAACTGCAATAGAGAATGCACGGCAGTTTGAGAAATTTCCCCGGGAATATTTATTCACGATAACCCCCATAGTGCCATATCTTTGAAACCATTTAATAGCCTATTTCCACCGCAGATTTGATAGATGATTCAATGCAGTTTCTGGACTTAGCCGTAAATCTGGGTGTTGATCACATGATTTACCATACAATAATAAATCTGAGTTTTAACTAAAAGTACAGGGTGGCTAATAAAAGCTGCTACCAAAAAAAAATGTTATAACTTTTTTTTACCAATTAATCTTTTCTATTTTTTTATTTTACAGATTAATCTTTAGATTTAACGAAAATGGAGGAATGGGACACTGAGACAAGGATTTGGATTGTACGCCGTTATCACGCATTGGAGTCCGTAGTTTGAGTACAAAGAGAAACGTTTGGGGGCACTCCTCCGAGCAGATGGACTATAATGAGGCTCGTAAACAATTTTGCCGAGCACAGGACTATTGAAAGAAGGCCTTACTATCGAAAAGCTTCAGTTCGGACGCTACGCTGCTATAGCTGCTGCCATACAAGCCAATCCCAGAATTTCGACAAGGAGCTTATCTGCCCAAATGAGTATCAGCAGTCAGTCACTGCAGACAATTATGCACAAAGATTTGAACTTGTTTCCATACATAATTCAAATGACAATTAAACTGAATGCAGCAGACTTGCCGATTCGCTTGGAATTTTGCCAGGAGATCCTTCAAATGGTGGAAGAGGACGAAAACGTCTTAAACTGTATTTTTATGTCTGACGAGGCTCATTTTGACCTAAATGGCAATGTTAACAAACAAAATTGTCAAATATGGAGTGATTGTAGTCCCCAAATACTCCATGAGACGGAATTGCATCCACTACGCGTCACAGTTTGGTGTGCAGTTTTATCAAAATGCATTGTCGGGCCTTACTTCTTTGAAGAGAATGATGCTACTGTTACGGTCACTGCAGAACGTTACTTTAAAATGTCAAGAGAATTTTTTTTACCCAGAATTACGCCGAAAGAGAATCTCTCTCAACTCTGTGTGAGAATGGCTACTCTTGGGCAGGCTATGTTCGGCTCCATAAATGAGATAGCTGGAACAGCATTATCGAAACTAATGAATTTCGCCTTAAAAACTGGAACCTTCGATATAGATGAAAATCATGAAGCCAGAACACTGCTATTCTCCTAACAGAAAGGAGTTTGTGGTAACGCTATGGACCTAGTTGGTCTATGTGAGGTTTTTGCTCACGCAATTACCGCCACCCTAACCTAACCTAACCTGTGTGGTTTCAACAAGATGGTGCAATTCCTCACATTGATCGGCCTGTTATGACAGAATTACAGCGAAAATTTTCAAACAAGCTGATTTCCAGAAACACCCCATTCCGTTGGGTCCCCAGGTCTCCTGACCTTACTGCACCTGATTTTTTCTTATGGGGTTATTGCAAACAGGAAGTTTATGAAACAAAACCAGCAAATTTGAACGACTTAAAGCAATCCATTTGAACAATAATTTCGGCGATTCCTGCTGCAGCTCTTCACACAGTTATGAACAACTTTTTACTAAGATGCCGCACATGCGTCACCGAGCGTAGAGGCCATTTAAACTCTATAATTTTTAAAACTACTTAACTAAACAAAATGAAAATGATTACATTTTCAAAATATCGATATATATGAAACTACTTGAAGCATATCATTGAAATTTAATGCAATGGAAAAAAGGGCGGTGCCACGCCCTTTAAAAAATGTCGTCATGTCTGAATCTATTTAACGCACATAGATGTGATTTGGTATACACAAAAATTGCATCGAGACAAATTACATCCTAATTTACAAAGTGAAGCAACGCACACCGGGAAATGCTAGTGTTATATATATATTAGACTACTTATAATTTTTTTTTTGTCTCCTTTTTGCTTTCAAACAGGTTGAGTAGTTGAAAAGATAGAAAATAATAATTCTGGTTCAAAATATTAATATTTAGTTACTGGTGGCGCATTTTATTTCTTTGTTTTTAGATGAGTTGTATGGTAAAGAGTATTTCTCTAAATACTTTTGTGCATATTTCGTGAAAGTGAAAACTTAGACGAATCGTGCTCGACAGCTAAATAACTAACGAATAACATCTTCACAAAAAAATGTTTATGAAGTTTATTATGAAAAATTGCATACTGTTTCTAATGGTATTAGCTTCATTCGTCTAAGTTTTCACTTTCACGAGATATTTATGAAACTGTTTAGAAAAGTACTTTTTACTGTACAAGTTATATTAAAAACAAGGAAGGAGATGTGCCACCAGTAAAGCAAAACTGATACACAAAAAAAAAAAAAAAAAAAAAAAAAAAATTGTTTTTTAAATTTCAAACAATTTTATCAAGGACTATTCCGGAATTCGTGTGGTTTCAATTACCTTTCATTTTGAAATCTTTTATCTGAAAACGATGAGTATATATTGTATATAGTATTGGTTTATACATACAATAAAATTACTGAAGGATATATTCGGGTACTTAATAATATTTCCCAATTATACAGTTCAGACAAAATTTAAATATTTCAAAATATGGATCAATAATTTAAAAAAAGTTTGAAAAAAATCAGCTGAATCCTGAAATTTGGTTCAACTGTGGATTTGCTTTAAGCTCTTAAACAAACGATTGTGGATTTTCAAAAGATTTCATTAAATAAGGTTTCAAATTTTAAATAAATTATAGTACATATATGCATATATATAGATAGGAATAAATGTACAGAAAATTTTATGGAAATTGGCATAATTATCATCTACTCGATAAAAATTCAAACGTATAATACAACTATTCCTTATAGCCGGAGAGCCAGCGCTTAAAAATGACTTTGCGTTTTAGTACAGTCATTTGGTAGTTTTACCTGGAAAGTTTTGCGGGATTTCTGCAAATGAGTTATTTTATAGATTTTGATGTGCTCTTTCAGAATTTCAACTTTGCTACCTCGTATCGTGTTCGCTCGAGCCACCATATTGGAAAAATGGCGTCCAAAATCAGTTTTTTACAAATATCTCTTTAACGGTTTTATTTAGAGAAAAACTTTTTAGAACAATGTTGTAGCTTATAAAATTTTCTATAAAAATGACGTTAAAATTGTTTTCGTACGACTTATAACTCAGGAGATATCTTTATTCAAAATTTTAGAAAAATTAGTAAATTGTGAATGCCACTTATGAGTAGGCACAGTGATGTGTCAAGCTTATAATTACGATAACTTATGAATGGTGAGTTGCACGTTTAAAATAAAAACACCTATTTATAGGGAATAACTTGCGCTACAAGTTACATATTATTTTTTTTTCATATCACCTATAGTTAAGGAGATATTTTTCCAACAAACTTAAAATTTTTAAAAAAAAAGTTTTTTCAAAATGGCTCTTAAACGGTTCGTCCTAGAAAAAAAATTGTCCATGCATTTTGTAGAACGTTCAATTCCCTATAAGAGTCTCTTCGAGCTGTTTTTTCGTCAGACTTACCCTTCATGAGATATAGCGTCTTGAAAATCATTCAAAATTGAATATTGTTCTATGCGCCCTACTATGTTCAATTTTGAATGATTTTCAAGTCGCGATATCTCATGAAGGGTAAGTCTGACGAAAAAACAGCTCGAAGAGACTCTTATAGGGAATTAAACGTTCTACAAAATGCATTGACAATTTTTTTTCTAAGACGAACCATTTAGGAGCCATTTTGAAAAAACGTTTTTTTTCAAAATCTTAGGTTTGTGGGAAAAATATCTCCTTAACTGTAGATGATATGAAAAAAAAATAATATGTAGCTTGTAGCGCATGTTATTCCCTATAAACAGTTGTTTTTATTTTAAACGTGCGACTCACCGTTCATAAGTTATCGTAATTATAAGCTTGACACATCACTGTGCCTACTCATAAGTGGCATTCACAATTTACTAATTTTTCTAAAATTTTGAATAAAGATATCTCCTGAGTTATAAGTCGTACGAAAACAATTTAAACGTAATTTTTATAGAAAATTTTATAAGCTACAACATTATTCTACAAAATTTTTCTCTAAACATAACCGTTAAAGAGATATTTGTAAAAAACTGATTTTGGACGCCATTTTTCCAATATGGCGGCTCGAGCGAACACGATACGAGGTAGCAAAGTTGAAATTCTGAAAGAGCACATCGAAATCTATAAAATAACTCATTTGCAGAAATCCCGCAAAACTTTCCAGGTAACATCATTTTTTTCTCCCAAATGATTGTACTATTTCTAAAAGCTGGTTTTGTTTCAGTTGGTTATAGTAGTTGATTTTTTTTTTTTAAATTTTTAACGTCATTTTTTAAAAATTTTTCAGAAAAAAAAAAATTACACTTTTCTATGCATTTTATGCCATGTACACTTTTTTCGTAAGATGTCTTCCTCTTGAGTAAAAAAAGCATTTTACTTTCCATGGGGCTGCTGACCAGTCTTGTTCTAACGTTTAACTGACTGACCGACATAATTGTTATTTATATGCATTATACTATCTGTATAACAATTTTCAGCCTTTAGAAATTAATTTGATCACCAGCGAAATCATGACATGTTTAAGACCATATATCAGCCGCCTGTTCTACAGTTTGCTTGACTGTGTGCACTCAACTACTATAACCAACTGTAACAAAACCAGCTTTTAGAAACGCAGTCATTTTTAAGCGCTGGCTCTTAGACTATTAAGACTCGTTAAATCATAAAAATTAAAATAAAAAACTGACTAAATTAAAATAAAAAAAATTAAAAATTTAATAGAGACCGATGGATATTTAATCGTGTGAATGTGCAGTTCCTCAAATAAACAAAAAGTATAGAGCATTTCATATATGCTGCAGGCGTTAATTCGTATTTTCTGTTAATAGTGTATTTTAACTAATCACTATCGTAATCATTTTTGCCACCAAGTGTTAGAGGTCGCCGAGACTCGTCCTCTGAGCCATAAACAACTTCTTCATCTGAATCATTTATCATTGAAAATGCAGGATTATCTTTAGTAACAGCAATTTCCGCTAAAAAGAAAATTATATAGATTTAGTACTGATCAATAAGAATCTACACATATATGTATATATGGCGGGTATGTACCTTGGGAGAATCTACCACTAGGTGAATACACATAGGCCATGGTATATAAATAGAAATTTAGCAAGCCATAAAAGCACATAAACTGTGCCGAACTGCGATACGTTGTGTTTAATGTCGCAACAAAGTTGTCTTCCAAAATTCCGAAACCAAAACGACAAGTCGTCACAGTGATTGAAATCGATAGAACGAACAGCATGAGTAAGGTAAGGAATTTCAGACGCATATCTGTGAAAAGCGCAATATCAATAATGCCTTATTAAGTCATATAATAAGCGGAACCCTCATATTAAATAGTACATTTTTTAAAATTTATTTTACCAGAAGAATTCGCTTATGTTAAAATTTTACTGAATTAGTTGACTTACCAAAGAATGGCATTGAACGCAATTCGGTGTAGGCGCGTAGAACCAATAATGATAAGTACAAAATGTACATGCAGCCTGCGATGTAAAAAAATAGTTTAAAGCCCTGCAAAATCAAGAATGTATTAGAAATATATCTTGTGATTTTATTATATATATTAGAAAGTATAATTTACATTATAATTTTTGGAGTCTACAAAGTGACTATACGTTGGATCGCGAAGCTCATTACATTTCTCCCATGTAGCCAGCACAATCGCGCAGAGCCATATAGGCAGCACAACAATAATTTTCGGCAAATAAAAACGCATAAATCTACGTTCGTTTTGTCGTAAACCATGATAGATGCAGAGCCAAAACATAAGTAATGCACACAGGAATGTTGCTTGCAGAACAGCATCTAACATGCCAGGCAGCCAAGAGTTCATAAGGAACACCATTGGAAAAAATGGATCTAAAAAAAAAAATTATATACACACTTTATTTCAATGCAAAGTATAAAGCAAAATAGGTCCAAGTTGTAGAAAAAACAATTTGGTACGTATCTTTCTTTTCTTCCATAAATCAACTCCGATTATACAGGATTTCCACTCTAATTTAAAACCGTTAAATACCAAATTGATCTATTTTTAAATCAATTAAAGCTTTTTCCCAATCAAAATAAACTTTTTCCAAATCAAAATAAACTTTTGAAATACCTTTTAAACTTTTTCCGAATCAAATTAAACTTTTCAAAAACACTTTTGCTTATATGGGAGGTGCCACGCCCTCTTGTTTGAACTCGCCTAATTTATGCCCAGATCTTTCGCCAACTATTTCTAGTATTTATGAGTATTGTGGTTGCATTTTCGTGAAAAGTACTTTTAAAGTTTCATTTTGAATTTATTTTTTGTATGGGTGGTAGGCGTGTCCGTTGACCGATTTCGCTCATTTTCCATCCATCGAGCTAACTTTTACGACAAATCCACTTCACTAAATATCATCGAACTATCTTGCTTGGTTTTCCCGTAAAAAATATGTCCACAGACGGACAGCCAACCAACCAGCCAGCCAACCAGACAGACGGACATGGCTATATCGACTCAGGAGGTGACGCTGATCAAGAATATATATACTTTTATATACCTGCCACGCCTCCTTCTCTGTGTTACAAACGAAAGGACAAAGTGAATATACCCTGGGTGTAGGGTATAAAAAAAAATAATTTGGATTGGAAACGGTTTAAATTGGAGTGGAAAACATGATACAAGTTTGTGGCAATAAAAAATAATAACTTAAGTCAATTTAAGAAAAGTAGAGTCAAGGTTCTATTAAGGTGATACAAACTCGGTTGCTAACTCAATACTTATTAAAAGTGGAATACACCTTTGGATAATATCTTTGAATCTATACGACATATATAAACACTTACTGTCGTATAACAAAAGTAGTGGCAGCAAAATTGACATCCACTTTTGTTCAATAGACCAATCGACGATTTTTTTATACTTCCGCAGCGTGTGAGCGTACCAACACTAAAATGTAAAGGTCAAATTATATGTTAATGCAACATTTAACATTTAAACTATACCTATACTCACAATAACAATAAATGTAAACAGCAAAAATATAAAGCGGAACCAGATCTCTATTTGTGTAAACTCTGGGCTGTACGTTTTAAACTAGAAAATAAAGCAAAATTACAATATTAATGTTTGTAAAAAAAGACCACCGCACATGCAACTCACATAAAAGTTTATGCCTTTAATGTTATATTTTTGATGAAACGATTCCAAGCCATAGAAACGTACTGTGATAATGTAATGTGCATATTCTAAAAATCCCAAATGAAGTATTGTAAACTCTTCGCAATTATTGCCCTCGCATGACAAATGTCGGGTGCGATTCCGAGTCGTGTCAGTCAGAATGCTAAGCGGTTTGTGTTGCTCGGTAATTCCATCTATAGCCACGCTAACTTGAAAACTTTTGTCGTATTTTTCATCTGCAAATTAAAAGAAATCAAGTGCCTTAAAGTTATTGAAAACCCTAATTTGAGCCCTTAAGCAGTCAACTAAACATAATTCAATCTTAAGCAGTTTTGGCTACCTTAAATCTGAATTTAAAACTCACCGTCGTTGTTATCTGTAGCCAGTTTCGCTATCAGCCACAATTGTTGAGAGTAGGTTGTCATTAACGGTGATTTCATTGCAAAAGGTCCAGTCGCCAAAACAGTTTTGCTTTGCGCCAATGATGTATTTGATAGAATTTTCTTTGCTGTGATTTCTGAAGTACTCGTTATGGGGGGACCTGCTAAGCCAATAACAATACCAAGCCCGAAGCAGGTGAAGAAGCCCAAAAACACCTTTAAAAAACAATTTTTCATTTTTTTGAACTTAGAAAAAAAAAAAACCAAATTTTTCATTTTTTGAAACACACCATTACAAACTCCCTTTTATGCATAGAGTAGAGACGCATATGTACTGAGCGTTCACAACGATCATGGTGATATGCTGGAGCTATGTACTTGTTGAATTCACTAAAGAGGTCGCTAAATTGTGACAACGAATTTTTAAGACGCAACAGCAAACCACCAGATGGCAGATGGTAAGCATATCCCAGTCCAGAAGTGTCCGCTGGAGGCTTTGCCATTTTTTAATATAAAAACAAATCAAAATTACAGCAACTTAACGTTGTTACCTAATCCACTAACAAATTTAAGGAAACGCGCAGACAAGTTTTCAGTTGCTAATGGAGAAAAGTGTGGGACGTATGACTGTAGGTTCACGTTGCTCACTATGTCTTTATAGGAATGCCCGCACTTTTACATTTTATTATAGTAAAATCTCATATAATTTGAGATGGATATTTTTTCCAATTTATAGACGATTTTTTTGTGGCGAATCAACTAAACGTATCCTTCGAAAGAAAATGCTGAAAAATCGATTTTCCTCCAAATTTCCCCCACTCTAACATAAATGTACAATTTTGACAAGGCACGGGGGTGGTTTCAATGTTTATAATGATAAGAGTTTATACCCAACACGTTTGACAGTCCTCTGACATATCGCTAAGGAGCAGTACTTGGCAGAACGCATGCGCTGGAATACATTATTCGGCATCTTTGCGCCATACAATTTCTGGAATGTTTGTAAACAATCCGAAAGCGTGTTTTTTCGACCATTTAAGGTCTAGACAGGACTAAATGTTTCATAAGATACAACACATGGAGGAAAATGAGGAAATTCTGTTTTGATTGGCAGAGTTTGAATAAATGTTAAAGCCTAGAGCTTTAAAATCTGTCAAAAAAAAAAGAATGTACTAAAAGCACTCTCGATACTCAAGTTAAAGAATGGACCATATTAAGAAAAATAACGTTTTGTTGAAAATAATAACGAAATGGCGAAATAACAGCTATTTTACTATTTTATGTACGTTAACTTTGAAATAAATAGTTCTCTTAATTAATTTATGTAATTAACTTATAGAAATAAATTAATTTTATCTAATCTTGTTCTAAGGATACATGAAATAAAATTATTTTAGAAAGTTGTTTAGTTCTAGCCTGTAAATGTTCTTCATTGCCCATTAAAGAAAATATAAATAGTCATAGAGGAGCTTCCAGGAAATTGAGAACACGGCAGGAATAAAAATTGGCTTAATAAAATCTATTTAATTGTAATAAAATAAAATTTGGGTAAAACATAAGAAAATAATTTTATAATAAAACCATTTTCTTTAAAAATATCCAGTTACATTGTTTGGCTTTATATATTTAGTCCCAGAACTTTATTAATCCATCCCAGCCTGCAGTAACGACCTTGCTCGCTTCATGCGGATGCCACAATACCGCGATGCAGACACCTTCGTGTGCCTGCCACTTTTTGTACATTTTCGTCGTCTTCCAGTCCCAAATATAACACTTGCCATCACCATCCCCGGATACCAAATAGCTCATATCCGGAGAATAATCCAAATTACAAGCATAACCAGAAACCATGTGTCCACTGAAAGTTTTCTTTCGATTCATTTTGAATCGATTCATGGCAGAGAAAATAACTATTTTATTATCCAACGATTGACAAGCCAACCACTTGCCATTGGGTGCCAAAGTAACAGCAGGCATGGAGTGCATTGTTGGATCAGCTATATATTTCATATCAACCGGAATGTCCCACTCCCAAATACGCATTGATTTATCATCAGAGGTAGTTACAAATCGGCGATTCTCATCGACAAATGTGATTGTATTGACAGCTCCTAAATGCCGATCATACTCTTGCACAATATCACCACTACGCGTGTCCCACTGCAAGTAATGCCATAAAAATATCAGTGTTAGTAATCAAAACAAAAAAAAAAAAACATTTTATTCAAACGTACACATATAATCTTCTTATCCGACGTGCCTGCTACAAACAAATGTTGCTTATTGTTATCCGGATGAAATTTAACACAGAAGGGCATTTTACGTGCTGTAAATCGTGATACAACATCACCAGTCTCTGCATCCCAAAGCTTAATATATCTATCATATGAGGCTGACAAAAATTGGGTACCCTTATTGTTCCACGCAACATCCTTGATAGCCTGACGATGCCCTGAAAATGTGCGTACACAGCGTCGTTCGCCGTAAACTTCCCATAATTTGACACGACAATCCATAGAGCCAGACAGTAATAGATGCGCAGTTTTTGGAAACCAGCGAATGGAGGAAATTCCTTTATTATGTCCAGTCCAAGTGTGGATGTGTGCTTTGGGTAAAAAGCACTTGGGTGGCGGCGCATTTGTTCGCAAATTTACACCAATATCATGTGGAGCATGTAAGTAAGAACGACCTTGGTAATCGTATGCGTCCTTAACTGGAATGAGGGAAAATGAGAGATTATAATTTTTTTTTTTTTAATTAATTTGGTACTTTAGGCCTGTTTTTTTTTTGACGCGTATATACAATTGTGGTAATTTTCAAATGGCGATAACTTATGAACGGTGAGTCGTACGATAAAAAGTCCAAGGGGTTTTTCATTGAGAACCACATGCTCTACAAATAATTTTAATCTTTTGTAAAAAAAAAAACTATCAGAAGTTATTTAAAATAAAGTGTTTTTTTGCCGTTTATCGGCGCTTAACCAGTTTTTATAGAAAAGATAAATTTAAAAAAAAAAAAATGAAAAAATTTGTAGAGAACGTGATTCTTCATAAAAAAGTTCTTTAGAGTCTTAGTGTGCGACTCAATGTTCATGAGTTATCGCAATTTAAAAATATCCACAATTGTATATACGCGTCAAAAAAAAACACGGCTTTTATTTCAAGTGAATTCAGTTCATTTAAAAACAAAAACAAAATATAATTATCTTACTATGCAGCACAGATTTTTCCTCCAGTGGCTTGTCTTCTGGAATGCGTCCACGCTTATGTCTTTTGGACAGTATTTCATCCAACTCGGCTTTTTCCTGTTCATTAGGTTTTGCTATCGATTCTTCATTTTCATATTTTCCCCATGGCCCCAGAAAGCCTTCAACATCTTCTGGATTGTCGTTTTTATCTTGTTTACGCTTTTTTTTCATTTTTGGTGATTCAAATACAGTTTTGCCTTCATCGTCGTATGCTGTTTGCAAATCACCAACAAACGATTGCCCATCAGCGGCCTCATCTACTGTAGGATCCAGGGCATAACCATAGGTATGAAATGTGCGGCGTTGATTCTCGAATTGAAAAGCGTTAATGTGTGCTTTTTCCACATAGCCTGCGAGTGTGTTACGCTGTGCACGCAGTTGTTCGGTAAGATTAGGGTTTTCCGGCCCCTTAACGGGCGCATAAAGTTCCTCAAATCGTGGATTGTATTCGACCTCTTTTAACGTGGGATCCAAAGTACGTTGGACGGCTACTGCACCCATGGGTACAACATTTGGAGCAGCACAGACAGCGACGGTCTTGGCAATGGAGAGTTTCGGATCAATGACGGGTTTTTCGTAGGCGGGTGCTACGTTGGATCCTTTTTCGCCACTTTTATTTTCATCGGCATCTGATTCGTCCTCTGACGAATTACAATAGCTTTGAATACCCAGCATTTTAAAGTATTAACACTTTTTTTGACAATAAGTTATTCTAATTTCTGTGCGTAAATAATTGGAAACAAAACTGACGTTTGTTTTTTGACATTTTGTTGATAATTGCTGTCATGTTCAGTGCTGCCATTTAAGAAAAATTTTCCGTAGTAATAGAATAGTAGTAGTAGCATAGAAAAGTAAGGGGAGCTATCAAATCTACGATTTTTTTTTTATAAATTATATGCATGTTATTTTGACATTTGCCGCTTTTTCACGCAACAAATAGACATAATCAAGTATTTGTATTATCCCAGCATAGCGTATTACTAAACACTTGAACAATATATTGAAAACTTGTTCCTAAAATATGCAACCATAAATGACACTTGTGAATTGTTCAATAATTTTTTTTTTTCTGTGAATTTGTACGTTCGTAAATTACTGCAGTGACGTTTCCTTTTTGACGTTTTGTTGATAATTTCTGTCATGTTCATTGCTGCCAATTAAGAAAATTTTTCCGTTATAAAATGGCGTTGCAAAACAGTATCAAGTAATCAAGAAATTATTGCTGTGTTTTAGACGGCAACGTGTTAACACGTAGTTCTTCTAAAACGAGTTTGTGTGCTATGTCCTTCTTACTTTGTTTTACTTTATTATGATTTTCGTTTCCGCACCACTTCCCTCCGGTTGCCAAGACAATCGGTAAAAATATGGTGAAACTATGTTGAAATCCTATTAAACACAGCTAATATTCAGTGTACTGTGGCAACATCAACAGTCTACTTTGTGTATCAAATTTTAATACCTTATACCTTGCAAGCTATATTGATGAAGTGAGTTGCACGCGTATATTTTTAATTGCTACTATTTATATTTTTTATATTTATTCTTTTATTCAGTTTTTCGATGGACTTGGGCAGACTTTTCAAAACGTTTTAATTCCGCATTAAATCTACTTCCGTGTGAAAATTAAATCGGGAACAGGATGGATCGTTTAAAAACTAAACAGTAGCTGACTGAACTATTACAGTCACTAATACGTTTGCGTTAATCCACTTACAATACGTTTTTTATAAGAAAAATAAAATTATGTAAATAAGACATGTTTTTTTTTCAATATTTTAATAAAGTTTTTATTGTTTTTAATTCTTTTTTCATTATAATATATATTAATTTGTAAATTTATTGAGACAAAAAATTGTTGGCGTAGTTGGATTAAAATTTATGTATGTATCATGTATATAATATATGCATATATTTAACATTTCAAATTATACTTTAATAATTAATATAACTACTTTATTCATTTTTGCATCTTATTTTTCCTTTGTTTTAGTTTTGTTCGCCACAAACTTAAATTGATATAAGCAGCATAGAAACAATTTATTTATAAAATTTGCACTATGCAATATATAAAAATATAAAAAATTAAAAAACCGCTAAATTAAACGAATAATACATTGACATTTACAGTAACTAAGAAAATAGTTTTTTAAATTCCTTTTCTTAAAAAAAATAAAAAATGAGTATTTTCTTAATTCGTCAGTAACCTTAAAAATGCACGTCAGTTTTATTCACAAAAATCATTAAAATAAAACAAAATTACAGGACACACAATAAACTGTGTATAAAATGTAAATTATGTACGTACTTATAATCAAATGGCTTCAAATTCTACACATACATACACATAAATAAATATTTTATGGCACGAAATTCTTATAATCAAAACTTTAAGCTTAATTTGATCAAAAACAACAATATTCACTTAATTATTTAAACTTAATAACTAACACTTTGTTTTTGTTGTTATAAGGCCCTAAAACAATTCTTCCTCAAATTTTATTGCAGAAAAACTGTGCGCTTAAAAAGTAATTAACTAAATTGTGCTGAGTTTCTCTTTAACTTTTCCCTTTGGTTTTTCGTGTTAATCTTAAAAACTAATTATATAATTTAGTTTATTTATGAAACAAATTCTAAATTATTTTCCTATATGTACTTATTCGTACACACGTCATATGTATGTATGAACAATTAAAGTTCTAGCTAAACTAAAAATTAGGAAACTTTTATAGTACAGATGTCTTTGGATTTTCTAGCTTTGTATGTAGAGTATATTTTGTGTGTACAAAAAAAAAAAAAATGTACAAAAGTTTAAAAACAAAGAAATAAATAAATAATTTTGTTTTGGCGCAAATGTTATTAAAAATATTACTCCGAGCAAGTATCTACATAGCCCATCGATCATTAATTACAGCTCTTCCTTCTTTCCTCACTCAAAAATAAAAACAAGAGATTGTCGGACAACATTAAAAAATCGCGAAAGAATAACCACCATTTTCATTTAAAGACAGTTTTTTAAAATTTTCGACAAATTGGGGGTTATAATATTCCCGGGAATTTTTCTCAAAGTGCATTCTAGTGCATTCTCCATTGCAGTCTGATAACTTGCAATAACAAAAATTAACTTTTACTCTCTAATTGAATGTGCAATTACGAAAAGGTCACATTTCCGTATTTTAAAAGTTTTAGGGAAATAAAAAAACTGATTGTTTTCTTAAGTAATATTAATAAAATTTCTTTTTGAATAACTATTCTTTGTCTTCAAAATAAGCTCTGATTTGGTCATTTGTGGTTTTTTCTTTATGACCATTTTAATATGATGCATGAATCTAAAAATCATTGGTGGCGTCTATCTAGTAGACATGTGTCCTTTGCGAAATTCATTTCAAACGGGCATGGCGTTTTCTCCAACCAGACCAGATATGAGTACCATTTTTAAACATAACAAGGGGTTATGTGTGTAGATGAAAAAACGCGAAAAAGTTAATATCGAAAAAATTCTGACTTTTTCGAAATTGCTCATTCAATTGATTCAATTTCGAAACCTTTGAAAAGTTTCATTGTCGCAGTAATAAACGATGACTAGCAAGCGTATAACTTTGGACAATTTTTTCATAAATAAAAAATTTATTTAAATTAGTAACAAAACAAAAAAATTCTAATATATTGTGTGAATTTATCTTAATATGACTGTTTATTTTTTTGTTTTTCTATTTAATTCTCAGTTGTCGTACCATATCCATAGAGAACTACATAATTCGTAATTTTTGAATATGGATGCATATGGTAAAAGTTAGCAATAAATTTTCAATTTATTATTTTGCCAAAAAGCTCAACAACTTTTAAACAAAAAACTTACTAAAAAATATGTTTAAATAACATAAAGCAAAAAAAAAAAAAAAAAAAAAAAACAAATACACAAGCAAATCGGTTATTCTTTAAAAAGTAACGATTTCTTTTTTCAAACGTAATTTGACTTGGAAGAAAACTTGCATAATATTTTACAGATCCACCCTTTTTATAAATGAATACTTTCAAAATAAGCATAAACGAGCACAAAAAATAGAAAAAAAATTCGAACTAATATTTTAGAAAAAATTATTAAAATCATTGGTTTGCTACAAAAAAAATCGATCAACATTTTTTTTTTTTTTTTCAAAATTTTCAAATGTGCTCTCTGAATGTTTTTGAGATATTCGGTTATGAAAAATTGGAAATTATATAAATTTTATGTTACGTTATTGGAAGCCCCATAGCCAAACATTTTGTTTTTAATACACAGTTATTTAAGGAATGACCGAAATGCAAAGTAGTGTGCTAGTTTACTACTATCAAATTTGGTGAAAAATTATGTTCGTTGTTTAGGAAACCTTTTTTTTGCAATAAATTTTCGTTTTATTGCAAAATATGTCGAAGTTTTTGTTAAGCATAAATGTTTTTTTTTCGTTGTTTTTTGCATTCCTGAATATCGTTTTTATTTTTTTGAAATTGCGTAGGCTTATGCTTTCCTATTGATGAAATTAATGAATGATAAGTTAAAATAAATTGTGCTGAATAATTGGTATGTAAGTGAGCATTTAAACTGGATTCAAACCTTTAAAGAAATTGAAACCTTTTAATAACATTATAAAGTAAGAGACATAATCAATTTAGTTTAAGTTCAGTTTAAAGTGTAAGTGTATGCAAACAACATATAAATTTGTGTAATACTTTCTTGACGATATTTTTTTACTACATAAGTTGTGTATGGGGTTTTTTCTCTTTTTTTTACGTTATTCATAACATATTGGTTTAAATGATTTTTATAAAATTTAGCTATTTTTTGGTTTTCGTTTTTTAATTATTGTCCACGAAGTTTATGTATATATGTTTATTTTTTACATTTTTTATATTTATTATTTAAATTTAGCACAAAAAGAGTTTTCTGAAGAATTAGCTTTTTCTTTTTCAGAACCTTAGTACAGTATAGTTAATTTTTAAGTTTTAACATTTTAACACAACTCAGCAACTTACGCACTAAAATGTTATTATATTCTTTACCTACTTAATTTATAATTTAATCAAATATATAATAATGTATTTAAGTAAGGCCAAATTAATGTAAATTTTTTTTTTTTCGATTTTTTTTTTGTTTTTTTTTTTTTCAATAACTTAAGCATTACTAGCAAGAGATGTTCATATTTTAGGTTAAGTTTTCTGTAATTCTAGACAACTTTAGCTGTTTACTTCTTTTTCCCACAATTTTAAGTGCAGCTCTTGTCTAATGGAATGATCGTATAGGCTTTGCTTTGTCCCTTGGGTTTTATAAATTTAGTTTAATATTTAATTATAGAAATATTATTAACTACAAAAGATTATATGAGATTTTAAGTCAATACATAAGACTAAATTTAGTTAAAATTTGTTCAATAATTATTGTAACTTCTTTTTTTGCAACATTCAAATATTCAACGTTTTGCTGTTTTCGTATAAGAAAGATTATAAAACAATTCTAAGTTGAAGCTTTTTTATTTATTTTTTCTTCAAAAAATAGGTGAACTTTTGAAACTTTTATGAATATTTTTTTGAAATACATAGATATTAATTGTTTGTGTTGTAAAATTACAAGAATATTGTTTAGCGGTATATACGGTGGGTAAGATTTAAGAGCTTATTGTAGTTAAAATACAAATTTAAATTTTTAATTTGTCAATAATGAAATAATCAAGTTAGTACGAAGATTTTTCAAAAAGCGAAACTTGTAATTTTTTAATAAAAACCAAAGCCAATAAATTGAAGTTATCAACGCCATCATCATTTATATAATATATACATGTATATATAATTTTACTTCAAGTTTTTTTTTTTAATTCTGTAGTACGTTGAAGACTTGATTTCTTTTGTTTTTGCTTTATTTTTATATGTATTTAAGTAATGCATTTTCTGTAACTTCCATGGTATTTCGGTATATCCTGTTGTATTTTCTTGTTAACAACTCGTTGTGGTCCAACTTTTTTTAGTGCCATTCTGTCTTGTATTTATTGGCGCATGAAAAAAACTTATTTTTTTTTTTTAATTTAAAAATTTAGAAAAAAAATATAAGGAAAAAGAAACACAACTAAAATACAATTACGCTGAAAGTTTTTTTAAGTATAAAGAAAAAGTGATGTATTTCGATCCTGTGCAAATTATTTATTCATAAATTGTTTTGGGTTTTATTTTGTTGGATCAAAGAGACCAAAGTTGGTAAAACGGGTATGGTAAATGCTTAGAAAGCAGTTAAATGAGAACATAAAAATAACTTTTCACTGAGAATGAGCTAAGTAGGAGCATGCCAATTAATGACTATATTTAAGGAAATTATTTTCTTCATTTTAGAAAAAAAAAAAATATTTCGACATACTGAGAAACTTTTCTAATATTAAAGAATTTACCATTTCCCTTATTTTGGTTTATGTTATCGTTAACTACCTTGGCAACATTTTTTGTTAATTCAAGCAACTTATGTTAAGCTACATAAAAAACTTGGCTTTATTTCTTAAATTTTCACTTAATGAGCGAACTCAGAACCTTAAGATATAAAGCGCAAGACTTTGGCATTGAAGCACACTGGAAATGGTAATTTGAACTTGTTTCTCACGGTATTCAAATAAAATATCTTAATGGGACGACGTACCGTACCCTTTTTTTTTGCTGAAATTAATATTCCTAAGTCTCCTGAGTAAAATGATGTTCTTTTTAAAATCGAAACCTTGGCACTTCGTTTTTTATTGGGCAAAATGCGTCAATAGATAAGTTTTCATAGATTTTCTTTCCTAAGCAAAGTAAAAAAATAAGTAAATGAAATAAAAACTAAAATAGCCATTTAAGATACATTTGTTGATGCTGATTCCGAGTCCGTATCGGAATCCAAAATTACTGTATCTTTTATGGTTTTTGAGATAGCGTATCTTAAAATCGCAAAACCGTAGGAGATGCAGCATCTTTGAGGCCGGATTCGGAATCGGCATCGACAAATTCATCTAAAATGGTTATTTTAATTCTTATTTCATTTACTTATTTTTCAACTTTCCTTAGAAAATCTATGAAAACTATCTATTACCCATTTTGCCCTATAAAAAACGAAGTGCCAAGGTTTCGATTTTAAAAATCATTACATTTTACTCAGAAGACTTAGGACTATTGATTTCGGCAAAAAAAAGGATGTACGTCGTCCCATTAAGATATTTTATTTGAACACTGTGTTCTGTTGTTTAAAAAGATTCTGAGTTGAATTAAAATTTTCCGGTTTGAATTTACAGTATACTTTTAACCTTCTTTTCCACTTTTCTTTGGTGCAGGTTTTATAAAACTGCAAATTTATGTTATTTTGCTTAAAGAAATCTGTTGCAACTTGTTTATTTTAAGGAATGCATGGACTAAACGCACCGGTATATAGAAGGCAGCGCGTGCAGCGCGCGCATATAAGCTTTGACAGTTGATTTGAAAACATTGCTACTTATGGAGTACATACAGAAAAGCGAACAACGCACACGCTGTGTGGCACATGATGCGTGCGCTGCCTTCTATATACCGGAGCCTTAAGTGCTTTTTGAAGCATAGATATTTTCCTTAAAAACAAGCATATGTTTAACAGGTTTATAAACCACTACTTCCTCATCTAACGAACGTCTTGTGATGTGATTACTAAGAATATTGTTAAAAAATTTATTTAATTTCGATAAGAGCGAGCATATGAAAAAAAAAAAAAAAAAAATTGACGAAGCCTAAAAGTTAAAAATGTTTGTGGTTTTTGCTCTAATTAATGAACGTGTCTCTGTTAATTACTTTTTTTTTTTAACTAGAAGGCAATTTTTAACTACAACACTTATTAACTGAAATTTCATCAAAGGTTAAATAAATTTAGCTCTTTTTTTATTAAAATAAAACAATTATGAAAGTAATAAACTCAGAATGATTTGAATCGATGCAAGTGAGAGTTATCCTTAGTTAAATTACATAAATTTAAATATATCTAACGAAAAACAAAATACTTTTTCATTATTTAGAAAATATTAATTAATAATAAAATAATACATAAAATCATTTTAAGGACCTAGACTTTTTATTTTCTTTTTGTATAATAAACATTGAGTATTTCTTAAAGAATTATTAAAAGAAGGTACTGGTTCTTTTTTCCTCTCCTTACTCTTATTGTAAAATTAATTTTTTCTTTTGAAATAGTACTGGAAGAACTTATTTATAAAAAAATAAAATGTACATATATAACTTAATATAAAATAAAAAAAAACTCATTAAATTCATTTTAAAGAAAGGTTTTTTCTATGCATAAAAATTAAAAAAAAAAATTAATAAATCAAATAACCAGCAAATTAACAAAAAAAAAAAAAAAAAAAAAAAAACATGAACAAAATATGGCAACCTTTTAATGGCAGCAGTTACTGTCGGTTTTCAACAAATATACAAATGTACATGTACATATGTACGAAAACATATTTGACTTTTCAGTAAATTCCTGTGTTCCAGCACAATGAGTATAGAATTTTTTTCAAAAAATACTTTTTTGTAAGTGATGTTGTATTTTTTCTACTACGTGTATACTTAAATTTAAGTACAACTGTAAGTTTGACGAGGGAGGGGAAGGGGGTCGAAGGCTTGCTGCGTTGCCGTTTTTTAAGCGGCCAGCAATAACTAACCCACACGTACTTTAGGTCAATAAAAAAAAAATAAATTTATACAAACGCTTCTCAAATACGAGCAGTGTCACTGAAAAGCTCAATGAAAACATTAAGTTTCGAAGAGCTTGAATTTGAGTTGTTTGCTAGAAAATCGATAATATTGCCCTTTTTTTTGTTTTTATCGATAAACTACGAGTATATAGTACATATAATATTCATAATGATTTTTTTTTTTTTTTTTCATTTTAAATTATCACATTAATAGTTTAGCAAAGCTTTTAAGTTGTATTCTTGTGTTTAATCCAAAGTTTCCATCCGCAGCTACTGGTTCAGCATTTTCGCATTGAAAAATTCGAATGGATGTTGTTGTTGGTGTGATGGTGGCGGTAGGGATGGTGCTGAAAATCTTGGAGGAAGCAGCCCCACTCCCGCCGCATGATGGTGATGGTTATACAGCGCCGCATTACTAAAGTGCATTGTAGTATGTGGACTATGTAGCAGTGGTGGGGGTGGTGCTTTTGGTGGAGTCAGGCGAGATTGTGGCATAGGCGGTAACATATTGGCCCAACATGTAGGTTTCTGGCTGGTTGTTCGTAAATGTTGTTGACTTTGTTGCTGATGTTGCAAATGCTGTTGCAACTGTTGCTGGTGTTGACGCTGATGAAAAGCGAACATTGCAGCCGAGTGCTGTTGTTGTTGCTGCTGCTGTTGCTGTTGTTGGTAGTAGTTGCCACCAGTAGTAGCCAGCTGCTTTCGAAAGTCTACCATATTCAACATTTGAGATGTTGAGTTCGCTGACGCTGCTGTCGTTTTCGTCGACTTGTTGCAATTGCCTGATGCTGACGATGTTTTTGCTATTGTTGTGGCGGAGGTGCTGGCTGCTGAGTTGTCGCTTACCTATTCCCTGTATGGTTTGCAGTACGAATACCGGTGGTTCATGTGCTGACTGTAAGAGCCGGAATGTGAGAAACGTTTGAGGCATTTTGAGCATTGGAATGGCTTCTCGCCGCTGTGGAGACGTTTGTGCTCAGTCAAGTGATGCTTGTGTTTGAAGGCCTTGGGACAGTCTACACATTGGTATGGACGTTGACCTGTAAGAAGAAATAAAATGATATAAAATTACCATTTCAATTACTGCATCACCAACTAACCTGAATGCTCATATTTGTGTCTCGCCAGCGAGCTCTGTTTTGCAAACGCTTTGTCGCATTGATCACATACAAATGGTAAGTCAGGATCCCCTGCATGTCCATGCGTTTCAGCTTTGACACGCCTCGGCTTTGGCGCCAGCAGTGAAGCTGTCGTATTCGCATAGTCATCGTCGTGCGATATTCTGGACTCATCATCCCGCCATGATCGCTTCTCAGAACCACCGGGGCTTAGGCTGGTGCCACGGTAGTCACCAATGACCCCAGCGCATCCTAATTTTATACTGTGTATTAGCGTATTGCCACGTGCATACTCGGGATTCATTTGAAAAAGCGCCTCCATCGGCACTAGACTACGGTGTGCTGCTGCAGCAGCTGCCGCGGCGGCTGCTGCCGATGGTAACATGTACGAAGGCAATTGGCCACCAAATGGCGCAGCTGAGAAGCTACTATTGCGTTGCAGGGATATCCCCGCCCTTGATATCGGCGGAGCTCCTTCATTGGGAGAAGAAGACTGAAATAAATGTTGAGGGTTTGGTGGATTGCCAAATTGAAGCGCTGCAGCGTTATCTGCTTGTTGTTTAAATGGCGCTGGCACAGATA
This sequence comes from Calliopum simillimum, assembly GCA_951812925.1. Taxonomy (NCBI): domain Eukaryota; kingdom Metazoa; phylum Arthropoda; class Insecta; order Diptera; family Lauxaniidae; genus Calliopum; species Calliopum simillimum. Next base: position 161,950,303 of record OX638368.1, read on the forward strand.
ACGCTGAAGAAGGCGAGGGAAATGAAGGTGAAACCGCTTTCCGACTTAAATTTATGGCTTCGTTGTTATCCGCGGACATAGAGGCAGCTTGGAAGGGTGCAACGCCATAGAGTGGTGAATGTTGCAAGGAGCTTAGAAGCGGAGAGTTGGAACCCCTTCTCACCGTTAAATCGAGTGGCTGATCTTCGGTTGTCGCCTTCGGGACAAGCTGTGTTTGTTGAGCAGTAGTTGGACTTAGTTCTATAGACTGCTGCGGTGTGGGAGGGAATGCTATTTTATTATTGCCACAATTGCTCATATTGTTGCTGTAGCTTTGCATTTTACGTTCGCGTGAGCGATTATTTTGAAACCAGACCTGCACCACACGAGCATCCAACTGCAGTTGGGTCGCAATTATGCGAAACTCATCACGACTTGGCCGCGCATTGATAGCGTAGTGTTGTTTGAGAAGACTCTGCTGCTCTTCTGTTATGGCAGTGCGAACACGCACTTTTCGCTCACCACTTTCACTACTGCAGTCATTTTTCGAAGAATCATGATCTTCCTGATCGTCTTCAGCATCACTGGATTGCAAAAAAGTAGACGAATTGTTTGGTGGTTCAGAGGCAATTAATGACTCATTTAAACGCAGTTGCTGATGATAATGCTGTTCCAACTCATGTTTGATAAGACCGCAAAGTACTTTTTCGTGTTGCACCAGTTCGGTAGGATGATTGAATTTCTTCTGGCAACGGCTGCAACGTAGCTCTTCCGCAGTTTCTTCATCCCTCGAAGATTGACCGTTTTCTGCGTCTACGTGTTGAGTTTCATCTTCTCTATCCTGAATATCATTTTCGTTTATTCGCTCTTCCTTCTCTGGTCCCTCATTCTCGACTTCTTCCTCCTCGCATTCAATGTTATTGACTTCCATCTTAATTGGAGTTGAAGTCAAAACTTCTTGTTCAGATTTCAAAAGTTGTTCCGCTCTTTCAGGTGTACTTGGACGGCTAAGCTCTTTTTTAATTTGTCCTATTGTTTTGGTTTCCGGTGTTTCCTGTTCCTGCAGTTCGACATTTTCTGGTATCGGTAAAGTATCCTCGCTTTGTCTGGAAGAAGGTCGATTGTTTGACTCAAAGTGCTCCACCAATTCCATCATACCTTTGGTTTTCTCTGGTTTTTCTTCTTTCAATGCACTTTTATGTTCATCTTCATGTTTTTCCATATCTTCATCCAGTTCCTTTGCATCAGTTTCATCCAAGTCCATCACCAACTTGGGCTCATCTGGTAACTCCTCCTCAGTAAATTCTTCAATCATATCTTCAGCTTGTTCCTCTCGTTGTTCACGACGTTGTTGCAAATGCTGCTGCTGTCCAGCTGCAGTCAGCTCCAATAAACGTTGTATGCTATAAGGATGAATGCGAGGGTCTAGAGCAATGTTATAGAAAGGATTTGCAAATGAATTGATCAGTGCAGCATTCATGGCATTGTAGTCATTTGGAAATTTTGGCAAATAGTTATGATAGAAAGGCGCACCAGTTGGATTTGGACCAACTCCATTAGTATTGGCATCAGTGGCAAAATAGTTCATAGGGTTTGGCATTGAGGAAGCCATTGTTGCTGTTGTTGAGCCAGTGGGTATACTATCATCAGATCGTTCATTAGTGTTTTTACCATTTGACATGGAATGATTACTGCGCTTGCCGCCTACACCCGAATGGTGTGGACTTGTTGTCCTTGAAATGCCCTTCTCCAACGATTTCAACATTGCACGGTTATTATTCAATTTCAGACCCATGCTTATGCATTTCTTTGAGGTCATGTGCGATGAAAACGAACCGGAATGTGAAAATCGTTTGCCACAATTATCACAGCCGAATGGCTTTTCGCCGGAATGAATACGAACGTGTTCCTTTAAATGATGTTTAAACTTAAATGCCTTGTCGCATTGGTTGCATTTAAATTTGCGTAACAGGGCGGACTCATCATGACTGATCATGTGACGTTGCAGACGATATACATTGGCGAAGGCTTTGTGGCAGATTTTGCAACTCTGAAAGTAGAAACATAAAAAGTTGTATTTCAAACACAAATGTACAAATTCATTACATATGTAATTAAAAGGCTGCTTTATAAAAATTGTTTTGATGTAAAAGTTATGCAAACAAAATCACAATTTCGCACATATGGGCCATTCTAATATCAAAAACCGGTTTTTTGCATTTCCTAAAAATACATATTAATAATATGACACCTCGGTTACTGGAAAATACCAAACATTTTTTGAGTTCCGGCATTTTGAAATCGTAAAATGAAAAACTCAAGTTTGTAGATATCGACTGTTCAAAGTTTGTCAATTATCAATTTTTGCAGAGTAGGGGTTTGGTAAGACCGCTTTTATTGGTATTTGAATTTTGATAATCGACCTCAAATCGAATGTAAAATGTTCAAAACATGCTTAAAAACTAAAGGTGTGTTTTTTTTGTTGACGATCACATACATATATAACAATTTTTCAGGTTTTAATAACCCAGTTTAAGTCCGGAAGTATTATTTTTAGTAAAATTTTGAGTGCGACGAAAACAGAGATTATCTATGTTTTTGAAGAACAACACGTGCCTGAGACCTCAATACAAAGAGCAAAACAAACAAAACAAAATCAGTTCGCAAAATTCTGTTTATTTATTAATAACAAGAAGAAACTATTTAAAATTATGAATGAACAAATAAAATAATAAATATTTACTTGTTAAATTTTTCTCTCAAGTGATAAGCAAATTGATAGCACCTCTCACATCAGAAAAAAAAAAAAAACATTAAGAGTTAAGCTTCTTTCAGACTAAACATTGATTCGGTAGAAATAATGTAAGATAATGCTTTTTTTCTTTATTTAACTAACGGCACAACTCAAAAACGCGAATTCTGAGTTAATGATGCAGAATTATTCGTTGTATCATGCTTCATATTGTGTAAAAACTTCATAACAATATCTTTTATGGTCACTGTTTGCGAACGAAATAACTTTTACAATTGAAATCTTTAAACGTATTTTCTGCAAAATCGAATTTTTTTTTAACTTGTGCCGTTCTTGAAGTAAATGAGCGATATGAATTCGCATAAACGTATGGGGTTTTAACAATCATCGATTCGTATGACTTCTTAGTTCGATTGGGTTTTCGACTTTTAAAATAATATTGTAAACAAATGAAATAGAAATATGGAATAAATTTCTTAAGGTATAATGTTAAATTGAGCAGAAAAAAGTAGCACAGGTACTAAGGTCGAAGAAGGCATATTGAGCAACAATCATCATCAACCTACTTACTTATCATTACAAAAAAGGAATTTTTTTAAAAAACTGATTTTACCATTTTTCCGCATGTTGTTAAAATTTTCATGATTTGTTTTATTTAAAAACAAGTTGATTTTTTTTTTGGTAAACAACAGCAATAACAGCAATGTTTTAAGAAAAAATCAGGTAATAAAAATTTCGGTTTTCAACAGCACCAATTAAATGCGTGATCAACACACAAGAAAGAAACCGGTAATAAAACATCCGCCAGCATTAAAAAACCATTAATTTTTCCTTTTTAATTAATCAGAAAATACGAGTATACAATCATAAAAAACGATTCACTAAAAAAATTAAATTCAATTTAAGAAACAAAGAAATTAAAGCGAATTTGTCGTTTTACTCAAAGGTGTGCAACAGCGGCAGAGTAGAGCAATGGAAAAAATTCTCCACATCACGATCGGTGTGTAAACTACAACTAAACGGATTTCTTCTGTTTTGTCTCTCTCTCCGCTGTCTGTCTGATAACTCGAATTGCACACGCTTATATGTAGGAAGTTTAGGGAAAATTCTTTTAAATCTAAGAGTAATGATGCGGTACCACCGTCGACTACCGACTAAAATGACAAACTTAGCTGGAGGTAGGTTACTGTAACAAACAGCAACGAACGATTAACCTATTTATATAGTGCATAGGTAAACAAACTGAAAAAACAACAACACAATTGGTTGTAATGTTAATGACGAACATCATATACGTAATGATCACTGAGCATAATACAATAACCTTTCTTCCCCCAAAGGCATACGACAGATAGCAACTGCTCAATAATAATAAATTCCTGTTTCCAAAACTAACGTTAAATAAGAGCGAAGACGAAACGAACATCAAGAGAGTGAGTTTTTCACTCTTACAATTGATCTAAAGGTAGATTATGGATTATTAAAACATATGCATTTCTGCAGTAACCATGTTTGGAAAAATGTTAAAACTCTACAAGCCATCGTTTTATATTTTCTAGGCAGCATCAGGTCTGTGGACGTTGGGTCTAAAGAGGATATCAACTTAAGAATCTCGAAAGATGTTATAATCTAAAAGGAACAAAATTTCATACCTAAATTACTCAATAACAAAAAACCTTAAATTTATGTTTGCTTTTCTTTGTGACACTTTTTTCTATTTTGGCCTTTGATCAATTCGAGTTAAAAATCATTTTCAAATTAAAAATAAAATTAATAGCCGTGCTAAGTAGTTTTCTCCTTTTCCTAAATTGTCATAATTATTTAAGTTGAAACATGCATGGAATATCGATTCTTGCAAACAGTGACTAAAGTTCATAAAATAAGTATACATAGTTTATAAAAACTTTAAAAATAAAAGTTTCTTTTACAATTTATTCCATAAAGTAAAAAAAAGCTTAAGAGAAATTTGCAGGATAAAAGTAAAAACTAAACTTAAAAAAAAAATTTTGGCATAAATATTTTAAAAACTTCTTCTATAACTTTTAAATTTTAATTGTTTCTTAAAAGTTATTTTGACTTTTATTCCAAAAAGTAACAAATTATACTGTTTATTAAATTTTTTAATGAAAAATATTAAGTTTTTCTTAAATTTTTATTAAATCCAAAATCTAGTCCGTATAACTTTTAAAATTATTAAAGAATTTTTTTTTTAATTTTAGAAATTAATTTAATTTTTGCATTTAACGAAGTCAGAAGAAAAACTGGGAAAACGAAATATTTTTTGCTTTACGTGACAACTGATATCAAGGAATCGGGAAAGCACTAAACAAGCGGTTTAAATTTTTGATATTTCTGTTAACAAAATTTTAAATTAAAGAACTTAATCAGATTTCCAATGTTTATATAATGCTTAGTTATATTAATTCCAATTTCAGGTCAAAACTATGGTCAGCAAGATTAAAATTTTAGAAAGATTTTGTATATGCAACCCTATAAAAATGAGATACCTACACACAAAAAAAAAGGGACATAATATTAATGAAAAATTTATTATTTCTAACGAAAAAATTCATCGAATATGAGCCGAGTACAGCATTCATTGATAATAAGTATTTTCAATCATACGTTAAACAACGCATACGTACGCTTATAAATTATTCATTAAATGTAAGAACTTTTCTTAAAATCTAAGAACAAAATTCGTAAATTTTTTTTAATGAATCATTTTTAATACGTAAGAACACGTTCATAAAATCTAAGAACGAAATTCATAAATTTTTTTTTTTTTTTCAAAATAAAAAAATTCGATTAAGCTTTTGAAATACAAATTTTACACAAAAACGTCAGAGGAGTCTGTAGCGTATGTGATAAGGAGCTAGTTCTCTGGGCTTTGGTTTCCGGGTTCGAACCCCAATGCGGGTGAAAGTTTTTTTATTATAATTTTTATACCCTACACCCAGGGTATATGCACTTTGTCCTTCCGTTTGTAACGCAGAGAAGAAGGCGTGGCAGGTATAGAAAAGTATATATATTCTTGATCAGCATCACCTCCTGAGTCGATATAGCCATGTCCGTCTGTCTGGCTGGCAGGCTGGCTGGCTGGCTGTGTGTTGAAATACACTTTTTGGGAAAACTGAGCAAGATAGTTCAATGAAATTTGGTACACTGCCTCCGTCGTCAAAGTTAGCTCGGGGGATTGAAAATGAGCAAAATCGGTCAACGGGCACGCCTACCGCCCATACAAAAAATATATTCAAAAAATATATGGCACCTCCCATATAAGCAAAAGCTTCAAAACGTTATACTGAAAGCGTTTTTTGCGATATTCGAACCAAATTTCACTCAGACACTAAAAATTATAAATGAAAGCTCTCAGCAAAAATTGGGTGAAATCAGAAAAGGGGGCGTGGCACCTCCCATATAAGCAAAAGTTTCAAAATGCTATACTGAAAAAGTTTTTTGAGATAATCCAACTAAATTTCACTCTGACACTAAAAACTAAAATGCAAGCTCCGAACAAAAACTGGGTGTACTCGGACAAGAGGGCGTGGCACCTCCCATATAAGCAAAAGCTTCAAAACGCTATACTGAAAGCGTTTTTTGAGATATTCGAACCAAATTTGTCTCAGACACTAAGAATTATAAATGAAAGCTCTCAGCGAAAATTGGGTGAAATCAGACAAGGGGGCGTGGCACCTCCCATATAAGCAAAAGATTCAAAATGCTATACTGAAAGAGTTTTTTGAGATAATCCAACTAAATTTCTGACACTAAAAACTATAAATTCAAGCTCTGAACAAAAACTGAGTGTACTCGGACAAGAGGGCGTGGCAACTCCCATATAAGCAAAATTTTCAAAATACTGCAGTGTAGGGTATTTATTTTTTGGCCAGGCCAAAATTTACACCCTTACTAGTTTTTTTTTATTAGGAGAACTCTCATGTTCCAATACCAAGGACATACAATAATAAAATGAAGTAGTGCGTCTTAAAGAAAGTAAGCGCTTGATGCTGGAGAAAGCTTTTTAAAGCGCTATTGTCCCCTTGGAAAAATAAATACTTACCATAGCATGAAACTATGCTTAGGAGTACCAAGAAAATACATAGCATGATGCTAAAAGCGACATAGAAAGGAACTTTCAACAATACTTTATTTAAAATTTATCATAAACCAGTCTAGAACCAAAAGGTGTAGATAAAATACAACTTAAAAATAATATTTTAAGTTGATCTGATCATGTTTCGAGCTATACATATAAAATTTACAACATGACTTTTGAAAATTTACTTAAATTTAGGTCGCTAATTTTACTGCATAAAATGATGTATACAAAAGAACCAATTTATTTGTTCAACAAAATAGCTTTCGCTAGATCAAATAGGGGCGGAAATTTAATTCAAATAAGACACTCTTGCCTTACTTCTGAACGTCACTTTTTTATTTTTACAATTCGTGTTTGGAACTCACTACCTCAGAGTATTCAAAAAACTAGTAACGCTAACCATTTTAAAAAAATTTTGTTTAATCATTTCTCTCAAATGTTATAATATGTCCTGCTTTTTAATTTTAATTTTAATTTTAATTTTAATTTTTTTTATTTTAAATTAATTTTATTTTTTTTTTTTTTTTTTATAGTATTTTTATTTTAATTTATAATGAGAACTTCTCTTTCAAATATAATTTTGTTCCTTTGCCTACTTAGATTTTAAACTTTATGTCATTAGTGCTTATTCCATAAGATATAATTTTGTTAGCATTAAATTCAAATATTAAATAAACAAACAAACAGACAAACAAACAAACAAACAAACAAACAAACAAACAAACAAACAAACAAACAAACAAACAAACAAACAAACAAACAAACAAACAAACAAACAAACAAACAAACAAACAAACAAACAAACAAACAAACAAACAAACAAACAAACAAACAAACAAACAAACAAACAAACAAACAAACAAACAAACAACAGAACCTCCCGCAAAAAATAAACTTTTACTAAAGATTTATGAACGTTTCTTTAATTTTATGTAAATATACATAAAATATTTGATCTGTAGTTTTATGAAACGTCTTACTCGTACGAAAAAGTTCTTAAAATTTAAGAACGGAAATTCATAAAAAAATTCTTCATAGAAAAATATTTATGAATTCATGTTCTTACAATTAATGAATCGTTCATAAAATCAAAAAATTTTAATGTAAAATTTCTATTTGAAAATCAATGAATTTCGATGTATGAATGCCGTTCATAAATATTATGTTCAATATTTTTTTGTGTGTACCTTGCAAGTTGATTATTAAAAAAAATATATGTACACACAAAAAAAAACAACATAATATAAATGAAAAATTCATCGAATTTGAGCGGAAAACAGAATTTATTGACTATATGAATCATTTTATTGAAACTTTAGAACTTGTTCATAAAATATAAGAACGAAATTCATAAATTTATTCATTTTTTAAAAAATAAAATAAAAATTTATGAATTTATTTCTTATATTTTATGAAATGATCCATATTATCAATGAATGCTGTTCTCGGCTCAAATTCAATGAATGTTTTCATTAATTTTATGTTCAAATTGCTAGTCAGTTAAGTTTCTTTTTTTAAATTTCTACAATAAATATTACACTATTAAGAACCTTAAGAAAAAGTTTTCGAATTTTTATCACGAAAGCTCCAAATTCAATTCAATTTGCAATCATGATATAAAATATAAATGTTGTTAAAAAACACACAAATATAGACAAGATTAATAACACAAATGAGCAATAAAAATCAATAAAAATAACAACATAAATAAACAATGATCGCTTCCTTCAACCGATCGAAACAGCAGCACCTACGACGACGAATAACAAGCAAAAGTCCAAGCGGCTGTACCACTCAAGCAGACAGACAACCAAAGTAGCTGGCAAACAAATGAGAAGCCATTAAATGCATTTGTGGGATACCTTTGGCAGCAATCAATTATGCATTTTGCCGCTGTATGCGACCGACTGCAGCAGCACACTGATCGCGTCATGAAAAAAGAGGAAAACACTTTGTTTCAGTTTTTTTAATTTTTATTGAAATTAACAAATTCATTAAACTGGAGCAACAAGCCACACCAACTGATGACACCTTTCGCTTTGTTGCACACTGTAAACAATTGCAATAACAGGAAGCTCTTCTGAATTTCCTCTTCTTTTTTTCAATTTAAAACATGAAGATCACTGATCTCAACTACACTTAAAAAATAAAAAAAATTTATCAGATCGACCCCTCTTATTAAGAATTATTTTTAGTATGCACCTTTTGATTGCATTTAATGGCAGAGTGTTGATGCATTACAGGCAGCCTGTGGCGGCAAATAATGAGCGCATTTTTATATTATAATTATCAGCTGATTTATGTATGTATGTAAACAAATATTTAGGTGATTTTTTCTTCTTTTCTTGTAACGAAAATTTAAAAATGTTCAATGATGAGCGCAGCCGAACTATTAGCTAATGTAAGGAGTAGAAAATATTTTGCAAGAGCCAGGCGATGCTGTATAGGTTTCCAATTTAATTTAACATAAAAAAATGCATCGAGACTCTGAAATAGTTATGAGTTATTCAGATCGATTACACTGTCCGACAATTTCAAACTTTTTGTAGTAAACACGAGAAAATCCAAAAAATTCTTAAAAAATACGCTAAAAAAAACCCGTGTCTCGCCGTTTTTTTCCAGCACATAAAATTTTTTAAATCAAAAAAACCACATTTTTGTATAAAATCGACACGTAAATCTATACGATTCTTACATCCGAGGTGTATCATGTATTTGGTAAATTTATGCAGGATATTACGTGGAGAAATTTAATAGAAAACTTTAACCCTCTATATCCCTCACATATAGGTAATTTTTACATTTTTCTTAAAAAGATACAACAATGACACTTAAAACAGGTCAATATGTGCTATAGAAATATTTGCTATAAAATTGCATTATAAGTTGCTTAACATTAAAAAGGCGAAAATTGATCCCGAAAGCCCAATTATCACGCATTTTTCTTAAGTTTTAAGATTTTTGTATTTTTGTTCTTTCACAGTTTCTACAATTTAAGAAATGGAGAGGAACAACATTACAAGTATAAAATATGTGGGTCTTAGATCAGAGAAAGACCAAAACACGTCACGGGCTAATAATTATTTATATACCAATATATATACCAACAATTAGCAGAATCCAGTTCTCACCGTCAGTTTCTTCTACAATGGAGAGCTGAAAATTTATTTCCGAAACATCTCAATGAAACTAAAAAATCCTTAAATGCGAGGTTCTTTCACAGTTTCTACAATTTAAGATTTTTCGTCTATCGTGACTTCTAGTTAAATTTTTTTTTGAATATTTTTGTAAAATACTTTAACCCATTGGAGCTCAGTTTTTGTAAAAGTCCCACAAAACCGGATATATTGGGTTAATGCTTTTTGTGTAATTTTGACATGATCTTGAGACAACGAGTTTTAACCAAAATGTAGTTTTCAAGTTTTACAGTGGGGTGGGTGGGGTTATTTTTAGATATTTTAACTAAAAAGCAATATATGACTCAAGACGAAAAATTTCATACATCGAACTACTCAATCCGAACATTTTGAAATCTTATTAAAATAAAAACCGTAGCACTCTTCTGCAAAATCTTTTTCAACATCTCGGAATGAGTAGCTTGATATCTAAATTTTACTATTTAGAACTGACTTTGATGTCGAAGCAAGTTGGGCGTTCACTATAACTTAATTAATCTTTCACAATCGATAGGACTATCAGTTTATCAAACTTCGGCGTTAAGCCCCAATGTTGCATTATTTTGAGAAAAGTTAAGACAAAAATGTGTTGAAGGGGAAAAAAAGTTGTACAGAAATCACAATCTAAGGACAGAATGTAAACCGATAATGAGCATTATAACAAATTAATATTCATTTGAGTCAAGTAGTTGTTTTGTACAGTAAAACTGATTCAAACGAAAAATGTATTTTTGAGACAAATATTATTTTTCCATATGAATTTAATATATTTGTTTATAATTCTAACTTATACGTATATCCGATCAGCCTTCGTCTCTCTCACTTAGCACTGATTAACGTAAGCAAATTAATCATTTGCCAAAAAGTTTGTTTACTTTGTTGTTAATGTCAACAAGAGTACAGTTAATTAGTAAAAGATATATGAATGGAGAGTATGAAATTGAATGTTGTCACCTTGTTGTCGTGGAAATTTTGGAAAATTTGCGTCATTTAGTTTGTTTATTTGAAATAATTTTGATTTACACAAAAATTTCAATGATAGTTTTATTAAAAGAAAACAAAACAGTCAGTTTTTGCTTTTTCCTCAAACAGATGTATGCTTAATTTATAGTTATGCTATAAACGTAAGCTGCCATAATTAATAGCAGCAATTAAATTGCTGTCACTTTAGCAAAATTGCTATGCGATGCTTTGAACAACAGATGAATCACACAGCCGACCGCAACTATCGTTTGTTTTGTCAAATGCAAAACGTAAACGAACACTTGATCTATTCCACAAAATAAGATCAGTTTCCAGTTTCGCTGCTATAACACGTCGAGAAAATAAAAAAGATAGAAAATTGACATTTGCATTTTTGTAATGGATGCCTTACATTCGGGTTCGGATTTTTAAGTATCAGTATGGCTGTGTGTCATAATGAACTTTGCACGTTTCTCAATGTGATGAGCACCGCAAGCGATTAATGTCCGTTGTTACTGATTACATCAATAGTTTGTTCCTGCTAACGTCTCATCTTTAAGCGTTGATGTAGTTGACGTTGATATATCGTTCAGTCAGTCAGTTATATCACTGTTCGTATGTATCTTCTCTTCAAAGTTTAACATTCCTTTTCGCGCTATATTAAAACAGATACACGTACAATGCCAATATGTTTCACTTAGGGCCAGTTTTTCAGTGCAAGTTTAACTCATTTTCTGGTTTAAACTAAATTTAAACTCAGGAATGAGTATTTCAGTGAATGTTAAACGTAGTTTAAACTTCGTTTAACTGAACGATATTGGCCGTTTAAATTCCGTTTAACCTATAATTTTATTTTGACAACTGTTGATAAATAAATCAAAATTGACATATTTTATAAAAAAAATCAAAAAAACAAATAAATAAATGAATAAAAAAATCCATAATTTGAAAAAGAAGAATTTATTTCAGTCGTTTTGAAGTTTATTCTTCGTCTTTTATTATTTTATTTTGAAAATAAGAAATTCACAAACTTCACTTTTGACCACTATTTAATGAAATCATGTTCTGATTTCCAATCACTATGACCATAAAATTGCTTACACATTGGAGCAACCAAGATGCCTTTGAGCAAAGCTTTGACACTGGCTTCGTATACCAGGCACCAACCTCCCAACCGGGTACATTTTTCATTCAATCAGCTTCTTCATCGCGATTGCGACGCAATTGCTTTAGTAATTCCCGATCACGTTCCTCCGCGGTGAACAAAGTTTACAAGACATTTTTCGCGGACCGCGTTGATGTAATCCAACCGTTGTGGTGGCCTGGCCAAACGCCAATAATTGAAAGCCTCAAAAATAACTTTTCGCAGGAATACGTTCAATTAAAACTTTGTGTAGCCACCCGCTGCTTTATTGTTGCTAATGCTGCTCCTGACATTTTTCCACCTTTCCAGAAGAATCAGAAGGATTTTAGGGAAACTTTTCGAAAATGAAATTTCTCGCTGCAAGTTGTCAAAAAATTTCAATATTTATACGTTAACAGCTTGTAATTTTTCAGTAATGCCTACTAAAAATCAAAGTAACGAGTTTCAGTTAAACTCGCACTGAAAAAGTCATTTCATAGTTAAACGAGTTTAACAATTTAAACGAGTTTAATATAACTTAGGGGGTTATCGTGAATCAAGATTCCCGGGGAATTTTCTTAAACTGCAATAGAGAATGCATGGCAGTCTGCGAAGATTCCCCGGGAATCTTGATTCACGATAACCCCCTTAGTTTAAACGAAGTTTAAACTTGCACTGAAAAACTGGCCCTTAGTAACTCCATCTAGTCGTGAATTATTAATGCAAAAATTACTCATGCTCTTTGGAATGCTGGAGTCTTAGTCAAATTTTTTGAATTTTTGTATCAAAATTATAGTTATGTAGTTAAATATAATGGTTGTTGTTTGTTTTATCTTTAAAGTTTTTGGAAAATTTTTGGAGGAATGCTTCATAAATGCAAATCGACGAGTCAGCCTTCTTTGAAAAACAACCTTTTTACGTATAATTTAAAGTATGCCGAGTTCGCGACTTTGAGGTATGTCGTTATATCAAAACTCTTAAAAGGGAGTTGCAATATCCATATAATTTTATTGCATTATAATAAGACATCCAACAAAGTCATGTTTCTGCAATTTACTATAGGAGGTCTACTCGCTCAAAAATGCCACCGGCGCACATAGGGAGATTTAACCCAAAAAGCTGGTCAAAAACGAATTTTTGTAATTGGTCCAAAATGATTCAACTTTTTTTTTATTATACAGCTAATACTCCAAACTAAAGAAATCTGGGACCCGATTTTATCTTAATCAATCTGCAGCTTCGTACTACGCTGTCAAAGTTGAAGTTTTGTAAAACATTTTAAAATAAAATTTTAAAGTTGCGAAAGAAGTGTTGATTTAAGTGCGTATATTTCTTTAATTGCAGAAAAAAACGAAAAATTGCAGAGTGGATTATTCTACAACAGGTGTGGTCTTTACAATGAATATAATTTAATAAAAAAAGAATCATTATAAGAGTCAAAATAGTGTGTTCAAACTTTATAAGTAACTGAGTATTTTTTATTGAAAAATTGTAAATTTTTAAAAGCAGAAAAGTAATGGATCCTCACAAGTCCCAATTTTTTCTAGCAAAAATTCTCATAAATGAAATCTTTTTGTAGCTTAAACTGCAAAATTTGGCTCCTAATATTTCCAATTGGCAAAATAGCTGCACTTTTTGCTGATGCCTATACATTAGACAGGTGCGTTTTGGACGAAAGTTTAAAATTCGTCGCGCAACCGGCAGAATTGTAAAGTTTAACTATCGACATGAAGATTGCCGCCACCCTAGCTCTAAGAGATGACGGGAAAGGGTGTCGATATATTTTTAAAGGTTGAAAAACGTGGTTTAAAAATGCATGCTCAAAGGCCCGAAGTGAATCAATTCTCAGCTTCGTATTAGGTCAAAAACTGAAATCCAAGGCATGGATTCTTATGTTTTTTTCGGGTTGGATTCTTTTGACCGTGTTTCAAAATCTCGAAAACCAAAATCTCGAAGTCAAAATCTCGAAAATCTTGAAAAAAAAAAATCTTGAAAAAATCATCAAAATTGCCGCAGTAATTTAAAACAAAAGTAGGGGTAAGTGGGCGGCCTGCGGCCGCTTCTCAGGGTTTAAACCCGTCAGATATCCAATATCGTCTTCGCGGCGGCCTTCGGCCGCGGATCAGTATGAAATATATCCAATATATTTTTTTCAAGATTTTTTTTTTCAAGATTATTTTTTTCAAGATTTTGTTTTTTCGAGATTATTTGTTTCGAGATTTTTTTTTCGAGATTTTGATTTTCAAGATTTTGCTTTTTTTCGAGATTTTGCTTTTTCGAGATTTTGGTTTTCGAGATTTAGAAGGGATCCCGTATTTTCCCCGCAAAATCGAATGACATCATTAGTTCTCTGATAAGACATTCATTTTTGGCGTTGAGTGAACTTTTCAGCTCAAAAAAGTCGAAATTTTTTTTTATAACGCGTTTTTAAGGGTCTTTTCGACCCCTTTTCCCAAAAACTTGTTTATAATGGGTTAAGATGTTCTAAAATATTGTTCCATGCTTGATTCTACATTAAGTTATGCGAACATCTTAACCCATTATATCCCGTTTTTAAGGGGCTTTTTGACCCCTTTTTCAAAAACTTGTTATAATGGGTTAAAAAAAATTCCAAAAATATTCTAAAAAAATTTTACTAGGGGCCACCGAAAAAAAAAAAAACGTCCGGACGTTGGGAACCGTCGTTGACTAAATATTTATGCTCGATTTCGTGGTATTTTTTGTTAATAAAAATCAAAAATTCGTATTTCATGAATGAAAATAATGTCGTAGCGCAAAAAAAATGGAACCGCTGGATTTGTCAGAAAAAATCCTTACAAAATATACATTTAAAATTTTTCTAAGATTTTTTCTGTTCAATTGTGGTGTGCACAAACAGCGGATTTTGAAAAATTTTGACTTTTTTGATTTGAAAAGTTCACTTAACGTCTAATCAGAACACAAATGATGCCATTCGATATTACGAGAAAAAATACATAAGAATCCATGTCTTGGATTTCAGTTTTCGACCTACTACGAAGCTGAGAATTGATTCACTTCGGACCTATGAGCATGCATTTTTAAACCACGTTTTTCAACCTTCAAAAATATATCGACACCCCTTCCCGTCATCCCTCAGAGCTAGGGTGGTGGCAATCTTCGTGTCGATAGTTAAACTTTACAATTCTGCCGGTTGCGCGACGAATTTTAAACTTTCGTCCAAAACGCACCGGTCTACTATACATGTGATATTTTTAGTTTTAAAGAAATTATAAACGAAAAAATGAACGAATTTAGAGGACTAAAATTCTCAGAAATTATTTCATGGCGAAGAGTTTTCAGATTAAAATAAAAAATAACTGTTTTTCAAAAACTTGAGATTATTAGTTCGGAGATTGAAAAGTTGGAGTTTCGGTAAGTTATGTCGGCCTCTATTATCAATTTTTTAGATAATTCAGTCATACTATATTACTTCAGTAAACAATACTAAAAGAATAAGCCATATCTATTAAATAAGGTACAGTGATATAGAATTTTTAACATGTTTTTGTGATGTTTTTTGTCAATAGCGCCCTCTGTGGCCAAATTTTCTATTCTGTACTGTTCCCGGCGTACTCTTCTGAGTTATATAAATTGATTGACACCTTGATAACTAAAATCAATAAAGCAGTATACGAGATAGAAAACCCTAAAAATTACTACATTTATCATGTGTACAGCGCCATCTATTGAATGTATTTCAAAAGTTTAATGTCATCATATTGTCATTTTAGTAAAATGAAAGAGAAAAACTTTATAAAAACCAAAATCAGCTCAGTACTACAGGAGCTACAAGTCCTCAAATGTTTCACTTGTCTGCAGCGCCCTCTATTGACAATTTTTTTAAACGAGCCTATATTTGTTTTAATTGTCTGAATAATCTGAATAATATGACACCTCAATTTCCAAAATCGGACCAGTAGTTTCAGAGTTATTAATTTTGACCAGGTTTTTAACTCAGATACCCCTATGTGCGGCGATCATGTTACTTCAGACAACAAAAAATCTTTTCTTTCAGAGATATAATGTTGTTAGTTTTCTTATTATAATCCAATAAAACTTTGTGTAAGGAGTTTTGATTAAATAATGGCATACCCCTTATTTACTACAAGAACGGAACAACTCAAAAATGCGAGTTTTGAGTTAATGATGCAAAATCCTAATATCATGCTTCATATAAAAATATATTTTATTTATTTATTTTTTGACTTGTGAGTGATATGTACTTTATATAAATGCCTTTTTTCAGGGGCTTTATGTCTTAAAATTTCACAAAAATTCGTCGACATTTTTTTGATCAATATTGAATCAAATTATATTAAAGGCGGTCGCTCGCCCACAAGGTTAAAACTTATTCTCACCCTTCTACTTTAGTCCATTATAAGGGTCGTTTAAAACGGAACTTCTAGCATAATAAAATGGTGTACGAAATTGTGAGATCGGCCTCTAAAATTTAACAAATATTTTATACGAATTATTTTTTAACTAATGCACACTTCTGTTTAAACAACTGAAATAACTACAACTACTTTTTATTAAGTGAATTCAGAGTATGACATCATTTCACATGATTTTATGTCCCATTTTGAAATTTTACTACTCACAAGGTCATTAAAATGTATTTACTTAATTATCATATATGAAAAAATTTGGTATTTAAATAAGAACAATGAAAAGAAAACACACAGAAATTGTTTGGCTGGATAATTACACTGTAAATAAAACATTAACATTTTAAGAATTAACCAAAGGGGAAAAGAAGTGCTTCAAAAACCCTTCTGAAGTGCATCTTTTTCACCAATAAGTTCTTCCCCTCCGTAACAACTATTCTTTCTTTTTAACATTGCATGTCCTAGGATGTAAGCTATCTTAAGCTTACCGCAGCCTTACTTCAAAATGCCTTTTGAAGCGCTTATTTGTAATGCTGCGGTAAGCGTTTTTTCAATGAAATGAAAAAAAAAAAAAAAAAAACTGGCAGCATCAGGATTTGAATCCACGACCGTCCGTCCGTGTGATAGATAGAAACAATTTATTTTTACTTACATTTACCAAATTCGTTAGACCGCTACAATATGATAAAGAGGTATTAAATTTGTATACTTATGAAGCAAGTGTTATCTAAACAGAATTTGATATTCGAATGATTACTGCAGCCTTACATAGAATCATTGTGTAATCAGTTTCAATTCAATTAAACAAAAGTAAATAAATAAAAAAAAGTAAAAAAGAAAAGTGAAAAAAAAAAATGTTGAATAAAAAATATTTCAATAAAAAAGAAAAACAAAGCAAAAAAAATCACCCGGGCTGGGTTCGAACCCATGTTGTTCTCACTTCATTGTGAAAGTGCTTCTAAATTTCTATGGGGACAAGTGCTTTTAAAGTGCTTGGATCAGAAGAGCTAGAAATTTTTCCACTTGGGAAAATAATAAATGTCAGTATATATTTGCACACATGTGCATGCTTTACATATACTTATACATATGTTTGTTAATGGTTACATTTGACATAAAATTTTCTCAAGTTGACATTTCAATTAAATTGTGTTTATTTTTTAATTTAAAAACAACAGGTCCAAGCAAGTGTGCGCACAAGCATTTGAAGAAACTAAAACTAAACTAAATTTTTAAATAAACATTATGAAGTTAATTTCATTTAGAAGGGAAATAGCGTAAATTTCCTCTTCCGTTGTTTGGATAATACCTGTCTGTGAGATGCCTTTGCGTTTGCTTAATACCGGAAGTACATACATGTAAAACTTTATTTAGCTTTGAAAAAAGTTCGATTACAATTTTTCGGCCAACGTAAAAATTAATGATTTGTGATGAAAAAAGTTCCTAATTACACCGGCTAACAAAATAATAAAAAAAGCCATGTACATTTGATCCGACCCATCTATCTATATGCATTTTGTTGCGCTGAATCCGAATCCAAATTCCGTTCGGCCCATACACGCTCAAAATCTTGAAATAATTGCAAAAATAGCGAAAAATTTCAGTTATGAAAATGAAAAAAATTTTATTTAACTTAATTAAATATTTTTTTTTATGTATTTCAATGTTATAATAATAATGTTGTTCATTTTCGTAGCGACAATGAGCCATTTTCAGCGTATTTTTACAATAAACTCAAGATTTAAAGAGTGTGAAAGAAAAATACTTGATCTAGTTAAAAAAAAATTTTTAGTTACAAAACTGCAATTTTTCCCTAGTTTTAGTCATATTCAGAAATTTTTTTTTAAAATTTGACATTTGCTCAAAAATTTGGAGGGTGTACGGCCGGCCAAATGGACTTCGGAATGGAATCAGCGCATTGAAATACATAAAAAAATATTTAATTTAGTTCAATAAAATTTTTCCATTTTCATAACTGCAATTTTTCGCTATTTTAAGCAGTTTTTTGCAATTGAAATTTGGATTCAGATTCAGCGCACCAAAATACATATAGATGGTTGGGTCTGGTCAAATTTACACGCCATTTTATTTCATTTATTATTTTTATTTTAAATATTCAAACTTCCAGGTTGTATCAAATTCTTTATGGCCCCACCTCGAAATGCCAATACGAAGCTGCTCTTATTGGCTAAAACAAAATTAGCTAACGAATGATGAACATCAAGTTGAACAGGTAAGGAACCAGTTATCATACAACTACCTGTTGGCATAGCAAAGAGCAACAACAAAAAAGAAAAGCAATAACGCTCGCTACAACTGATACGCCTTCCATTAAAAATTGTAAAGCCAACAACCATGACAGTAAAAGTAGCAACAACAATATGGCAGTCACAACATGTCAATAACCAAGTTGTTGTTGCTGTTGTTATTGTTTTTGCCATCGTCAGCAACGGATTTGTTGTTATCAATTAAATGCGCATTAAATGGCAACGCTTCAATGACACAAAATGGGGTTTCGAAAGTGAAATAAAAATATTAAGAGGGCAATATGGCAACATTAGGAATAATTTAGAGATGGCAACACATTCATTGATTAAATCTCATTAGTCAGCAGCAATGCAGTGCCGTAGTTTTGCTGTCGCTGCAAAAGGTAATTGACCTTAAAAAAAAAAAAACACAAATGTAGGCGCATTTCCTTTGCTTTGAACGTTCGCTAACATACCGGCATTTTTAACGACGACCGGATGTTATCAATTGTGTATCCACCTTAATTTCGATACGACAAATGTGAAATGTTGGAATGTATCATCATCAACCATCCATCCAACCAGACATAAAGGCTGGAAGCCAGTTAAAACGTCAGACAACTTACTTGTACACGGAGAGAAAAGTATTATAAAATTTGCCATGCTAGTCTCTATAAAATCCGTGCTAACGATATACATACAGTATGTATCTTTAAACTTTTCTGTTGAAATTTTGAAAAAATTGAGCAGATCATACAAGATCTCCACTCCAAGTTAAACCTTTTCCATACCAAATTGATTTTTTTTCAAATCAATTAAAATTTTTTCTAAATTAAAATAAACTTTTTCAAATCAAAGAAAACTTTGCAAAAAAAAGACACACTTAAAATGATATGTCACCTTCACCAGCTATCGTTATGAGCTGTGATCATTTCACTTTTCTCGAAATTTGCAGTTGGGTTCTCAGATTTTTATAAAAATTCACAGAGATGTTCAAATTGTGCTTAGCATGGTGACCTCTCATTATTAGTTTTGCGATAAAATTTTTTTTTGCAAGTTACGGGCATAAAACTTCGGAGTGTCCAAGTGGTGTTTTAGCGAAAAATCGATGCAATTTGTCCCGCCATTTTGCCAAAAATAAATTTTTTTAATTTTTGTTTTTGGATTCTTGTAGCATTTTAAACGTTGTTTTAATTTCCATTTTTAAATTTTGAAAATTTACAAAATGGCGGCCATTTTTTCAAAAATCTTAAAAGTTGATTATCTCAAAATAATATCTTTTTTATTTTTTTATTTTTTTATTTTTTTTTTTACAGATAGGTGAATAAAATAAAAACATTTTGTTGAAGACTTGTTTTGCGCTAAATGGTTGTGAGAGCCACTGCAATTTTTTTCTAAAGAGTCACGTGACAATTTTTTTATTTTCACCCACTAGGTGGCTAAAAAAAATTTCAAAGTACAAGGATATAACTTCCATTTCTTAGGAAATACAAGCTATACAAAAAAACCAATATTTCCTGTATGAATCATAAAAATGGCGGGAACTAGAAAAAAATTGCTTCGATTTTTCGTTAACACCACTTGGACACTCTGAAGTTTCATTTTCATGCCCATAACTCGGAAAAAAAATTTTTTATCGCAAAACTAATAATGAGAGGTCTCCATGCTAATCACTTAGAACATCTCTGTGAATTTTTATAAAAATCTGAGAACCCAATTGCAAATTTCGAGAAAAGTGAGATGATCACAGCCTATGAAACTTGGTACACATATAGATTTATATTATGTCCACATGTAAATGCAGAGATATATATAGGTAGTAATTTAAGGGTTTTTTTTTTTTTTTTTGAAAAGCTTAGTTGCATTTGGAAAAAGTTTAAATTGAATCGAAAAAAGATCAATTTGGTGTGGAAAAAGTTCTACTTAGAGTGGAAATCCTGTAGAAGTTTTAATGAACACTTTTTTTAATTTATAGGACGCTCCTTTCAAGGTACAAAAACTACCTGTTAAGCTTTTCTGTGAATGGTAAGAGGAAACAGCTGTGAGCCTTTGTATCAAGCCTTTTGGCATAGAAATAACATTTCGAGAAAGCGTAAGGTCGTGTTTGTCAGGAATAAGTGAATAATTTCCAAGAAACTATGTCTGTTAAGCTGAATTATTTTCTTTGTTTGTATTAAAAACAAAATAAAAAAAAAATATATTAAAAATTTCAAATTTTTGTTAAATTTTAATTAAAAAGTTATATGTTTTTTTCTCCGTGTGGTTGTCAACTGAATGATTTGACTATATTTTTCTGTCTTCACTTTTTTGTTCGTAATTTTGTTGTTAATTATAATCGTAAAAATTAAATTGCTTTCCTACTGTTATATAAGTACTCGGAAACGGGTCTGCATCCATTGTGTTCATTATTTATTCATTTAATTAATTACTGAAGCTCTTGTCGTAGGCTAACTGGAATATGTACATACGAATCCATGAATGTTAAAACCCAACAAATTCAAATACATTAGTTCGAAATAGTTTTTAATAATTATAACTACAAAATTAGTTAATGAAATAATCATGTATAATTAAGTCTCTTTTCTTACTCATATGGGGTTTTTGGTACTCCACGAAAGATTTTTGCAAATAAATAACAATATTTTTTTATTTTATTTTAACATTTTTTATAAGAAACAATTAGGGAGTTCCTTGAAACATGCAAATGCCTCGAAAACCTCGTAATAGTTGTCAAAATCAATACGAATTTTGAAAGTTTTACGAGCTACGAAGTTTTCGAGGCATTTACACGTTTTAATATAAAAAGTATATAAACGTAAAAAATATGATGACATAGAGAAATTTTATACCAGACACCCTACATGATACTGCAAATTTGGGTAACATTATGGTGTTTCTGTACTCACTGAAATGATTTATGACTTTTTTATTATGAAAATGGATGTTTGGTATCTCATAAAGAAGAATCTGTCAAAAAAGCAAAATTGAAAAAATATAACTTATGGGGCTTAACATTCACAAGCCACCGGAATAAACATCAGTTTGTTTCCTCATATTTATACACTAAGAAAATTACTTGTTTGAATGAAACAAACGTACTTATTGAATTGATAACACAATGCAACACAAAAAATGTCTCTGGGTCTCATAGAGTTTTTCTGATATGTTATGAAAAATAAAAAGACATGTATTTTACCGATTTGATTTTTTTAGTTGTATGGCTCCTCAAAGTTTAAAGTTCGCATTTTATATGAAACTTTGAAGTTTTATATAAAAACTATCTTATTATGAAATGTAGCTCATGTCCCTACCTTTAATTTAAGCTACTCGTATGGCACTTGAGAATGACTTGTGATGATTTTCTTGTTTTTATTTTACGAAATATGAAAAACAAAAATAGATTAAAAATGATTTTGCTTATAAAACAAAAACTACTGAGCAACTACTCAAGTTCGATAGCTTAAATTAAAGGTAAGGATATGGGCAACATTTCATAATCAGATGGTTTTTTTATAAAACCCCAAAACTTCATATAAAACGCAAACTTTAAACTTTGAGGAGCAATAAAATTAAAAATATCAAAACGGTAAAATACGTGTCTTTTTATTTTTCATAACCTATCAGAAAAACTTTTTTTTTCATTTTGTTGCACTGTGTAATTTGTTCTAAAAATATTTGAGTCAAACATGTCATATACGTATGATTATTACAAACAATATTTGCAACTATTCCTCCCAAATTAAAACAGATTAATACAATTTATACAAATGAATCGTTTTCTCAGTGCAGATTATTAAACGATTTGCTGCATTTTAAAGTTAAAATAGTAAAAATTTACACAAATTTCTGCAAATATGGTAAAGGCACTAATTAATATTAAAATTTAATTTAATTGTCACATTACAAATTTATAACCTTTTTAATGATATTTAAACTGAATAACATATTAAACATTTATGCACCTTGTTGCCATTTTTATGCAAATGCCCATGATTAATTTGCTACTATTTTAATAGTTGGTTGTAATTCGACATGAAAACAATAAACAGTTCCATTTATTTATATTAAGTTTTAAACAAAAACAACTGCAACAACAAAAGCACTACAACATAAAAAAACTTAAATTATTATGTGTGAAAGCAATTAATTATAGGGGAAATTCCAATTTGCACTGATTAATTGCATATTATGCATATATATGTAAGTATGTATGTATTTATGTGTGACAGAAATATTTGAATAAAATACTAGCTGTTTTGCCAGGCATTGCCCGGTTAGGATTTTATCACGTTAGAGATAACAATGTACGAGTATTCTTTTAACATCATATCATTAGGATTAACAAAAAATAAACAACTGAAAGTTTTTCCTTAAAACTTTGAAGAAAAACACAATGAAAGGAAAAAAGGAGCAATAAAAATACCGAAAACCGAACAAAAAAGCGAAATAAAAATTTTTTTCTCAAAACCTTTAAAAAATCAAAAAAAACAAATTTTAAAATCGCTTATATAAATTGGGTACAGCAGCCCGTTTCTGTAACTTTTGTCGGTCGCAATTATCGATTGATTTTCTCGATTTGACGTCGTCTTGATGTCATACCCAAAAAAATAAACTAATTTTTTTACGTATTTCGAAATGAATTGACATTTCAAATTAAAAAGAAAAAACTGCACAACGTCACATAAATCGAGTGTTTCTCTAATAAAGTTACAGAAACGAGCTACAGATTTTACTTGGAGTCGTTATTTGAACGCTTTGTCAAAAAATCAGTAGATGATTTTTATTAATAACAATTAATGTGACCGTCCAGTGGAAAAGGTACCTTATCTTCACTCACAAAATTTATCAGTACATATAGCTAAAAATAAGAGATAGGGTAAATTTTACCGGTTTTCGGTTTAAGGTGGAATTCAGTGCTTAGACATATCCTGAACATTTTACAACCGATTTGATGTCGATTATTAAATTAAAAATACCGAACCTCTACCCTGTAAAAATTACACTTCCTTGTTCTTGCGCCCAAAAGTATACAAACATTTGCCTATAACGGCAATATCTGTCAATTTACATTGAAACTTTTGCACCTATTCAACATATGCAGTTAATCTCAAATGACGTGGCTCATATTGCAGCTGCCATTGTGGTTTTCATTGTGGTGACATTTAAGTACCCGAACGTACTGAGCCGAAACGGCAGACGAAACATTTAAAAACCATTTAAATTGACCAAACATAAGCAGAGCACACAGGTTGTTAAAAAAAAGAGAAAAATGGTGCAAAAACATTGCAAATATTTGACCACTGAAGGAGGCCCAACCAACCACTACTACTCGTCGTAGCTGCCTGCTCGACTGTTCACGACTATGATGTTGTTGATGGGGCCGCAAATTCATCGCTTCATCATTAACAACAACAACACCAGCAACGTTTATTCGTCTCGAGTTTAAAAGGTCAACATATAGTAATTGCTGACCAAATGGCTACCCATAAATTATTGGTCAACATTATTTTTTTTTTTTTTTTGTTCAACTCGGTCTCTATGCCAACACCATAAAAAAAGAGTTCAACCAGAAAAAAAGAAAAAAATTAAACTGCAACAATTAAATATTTGCTCAATTTTTTTATTTTTTTATTTACAACTTTAAAAGTTTTTCATTTTCATTGTTGTTACCTCTGTGTATTGGTCATTTGGTGTATGAATGAATGCATGTATGTATGCGTGTGTGTTTGTATACGTTTTTTGTAATTTGCGCTGAAGGACTTTGTGGCCAGCAGCAGCAGCATCAAAAGGAGGAGCAGCAGCAGCATTTCAAATTGAAAAATTGCATGCACTTTAGGTAGCAAACAAATGAACAACATGCACGCACACACACACTCACTGACGTTACATGTGGAGTCAGAAGTCATTGCTAGTGGATACTGGGGCGGGTTGTTTGGCTGCTTGTTAATCCCCTGCAAATGCGAAGGTTGGCAAAGCCGCTTGCTGTTTGCGCGGAGAACGCTGAATTTATCTACCATTGTACGATTGTAAAATATGAGAATGTCTGTGTAAATATGGTATGAATTTCAGAAAAAAAAAAGAATTTTTTACTCATACACACATAAGTAAAAGGTCACTCCAGGAATAAAGTGAAAAATTAATACCAATTTATTTTGCATAATATATGAAGAAAGTTTTTAGTGAAAAATATTTTAAAAAATAAAAACAAGAGAAGGACAAAATAGATGAAATTAAAAATTTGTTAAGTTTAAAATTTATTGTTTTTACGGAAGAACAATGGTCCATAATTTCACCAGCCAGTGGAAAAGGATAGATGACACGAGATCGAATTCAAATGTTGTTTATATATAATTGATTGATCCCGTGTACAGACAATAGAGCACATCTTCAAAACTACAAAACTAACGTAAAAATCAAATGCAGTTCGAATTTAGTGACTCAAAACTCATATAAATGGTGCTTATTTGTATCATTTTTGGTGCCTAGAGAGTGAAATTCCGAGCAACTTTAATTTTAAGGGTGGTAAGGGTTTAAGCATATAAAAACACTTTTTTGCGAATTTTTTTTAAACCTCTTAATTCTAAACTAAAACTTAAACGTTGGGTGAAGGTATTTTATATTTAGAAAATGTGTACCAAGTTTGGAAAGAATCGGTAATGTTGTTTTTAAATGACAGTGGACACGAACTTTGAAAAAGTAGTTTTGAGAAAAACGCTTTTAAAATTTTAAAAGCTAAGAAAGTGAAAGTAAAAAAGTAAGGGACAGGAAACTAACTAGACAATAACTTCAAGAGTCGGTCTGAATCGACTTAAAATTTTGAGAGTATATTTTTGAAATGTTTAACAATAAGAAAATATAAAAAATCCTCCCTTAAATGAATAATGAAACGGTTAATGGTATTTTATTCCAGCTATTTCATAGTTTTGAAATCTGTTCCGAATGAATTCCTAGCTGATCGTTTTTTAAAATGAGGTCGAAAAACGGTGCATTTCAAAAAAACACAACAAACCAAATCCAAAATAGTCATTATCAATGTATTTGTTGGTGCTGAATCTGAATCCAGCCTCTATCACATATCAAAAAACATATTCTAATGTAAAATTTCAAAAACACAGTTTTTGAGGTTATATAAAAACGCACAAAATTGTTCTGCTCTTTTCTATTAAATGCATTGCTTAGTACTATTCTACGTCTTCAAAATAAACTGTGAATTGGTCTTGTAAAAGAAGCTATGACAACTTTAAAATGAATTGTGAAAGTTAAAAACCGTATGTAGATTCTCATTTTTAAAGTGGTCATAACATTTTCATGAGAAATCTTACAAGATCATAGATTGTTATGAAGACGAACAAAAACATTAAGAACTGTAGTAGACAAAAGGAAAAACATTTTTATGCAACCTCTATATAACCTCAAAAATCATGTTTTTGAATTTTTGGATAAGAATAACTCAAAAACCACATGTGATAAAACAATTTAAAGACTGGACTTGAATTCAGCACCGACAAATACAACGAAAATGACTATTTTGGCTTTGGTTTGTTGTGTTTTTTTTTTTTAATGTACCGTCTCTCTTTCGACCTCATTTTAAAAACGATCAGCTAGGATTTTATTCGGAATAGATATCGAAAACTATGAAATAGCTAAAATAAGATGCCTTGAACCGTTTCATTAGACATTTTCATGAAACTTGTTTTTGATTGAGGATACACAGAGCGAAGAAAAAAAAGCATAACTGGCATTGCTAAATAAGTTTCTACCACGTTCATTAGTGTTTTAATTACGTTTCGTTGTTGATTTGGATTTAACAACGGTCCAAGGTCATATTTGTATGGTGCGTTGCTAAATCACTCACGAACGTGGTTGAAACTAAGCCAGCAATGCCAAGCGTTGTTAAATGCAATCAACAACGAAACGTAGAAGAAATACTCACGAAGTGTTGTTGTACTCAAATCAGCAACGAAACGTAGTTAAATTCAAATCATTAAATTAATTGATATCGATGTAAAATTTTAATGTAAGTGCATTTATCTAAGTGTCATTTGTTAAAAATGTTTTTAAAAAAATTCATTTTCATTGTAGTTTTTCTTCGAAATAAAATATACCCCTGAGGAAGCCTAAAACCAATAGGCGAAACGTTGGGAAATAGCGGAATGAAATTGTTTTAATTTTATTTAGCGTTTTAAAATCTTGTGACCATCAAGCTCAATGCAACAAATTGATGCAAAAAAACTCATATCAAATCAGCATATTTCAAAACAAATAGACTTTCAGTTAACTTCACAATAATGATGGCCGTGCTGAGTTGCTAACGTCCGCATCTATCGCACGGCAGGTTTCAGGTTCAAATATCCTCAATATCAAACAGAACAGTTTATTTAAAACATAAAATTGAAAATAAAAAAAAACAAAAATAATAAAAAAATAGAAAAACTAAAATGAAAAAACAATTTCTTATATGTATTTTATCCTGCAACGCGCATTGTTAAATCACCTACGAACTTGGTTGAAACCCATTTAACAACGCGCGTTCTTAAAACTGCAACGAACGAGCCATGTTCAAAATTTTGGTCACCAAATGGTTAAAAGAACCACTTTTCTGCCACTTTTGACAATTTTGTTTCTCTGTGTAGGTGTGTGTATAAAGTCCATTATATTTCTGAATACTAGTATCGCCGGTGGCAAAATTTTGGCCATTCTCCTAAAGACAGATACAATTTTTTCGAGTACAGAAAGCTTAGTGTATCTCTAAATCGAATTACATAAAAATTGGTGTAGTGGCTTACCCGTAGCTTAGGTAGCTAGCGTATTTCATTTTAGGAGCGAGGCACCTTCTTTTAAAAAAAAGATTAATATTCTTTCTCAAAAATCCTTTAATCTCCATTCCAACACGGAAAAAACAGAACCGTAAAAATTCATTGAAGATCCCAGTATTTTTTACTGATTTTTTCAGTAACTGTGCATCCGTAAAGAAAAACCATATTTTTTACTGATAACAAACAGTACATTTTTTAAAAAATATTAAAATAATTTTTGTTGATGGGTGTCGAACTTAGGACCTTTGTGTTTCTAGTAGACGCTCTAACCACTGAGCTACTGTAGCACTTTTATTTCTATAGCTTATCGTTTGATTTAAATAATTTTTCAATAAAATTTTTTGCCATCTCAATCAGTAATAATTGAAATATATTCTAAGCAAATATTGCAGAGCTCACTGGCATTTTTTCATGCGACAAGTTTTTACTTCCCTATTCAATAGTTTTCACTATTTATCTCTGTACTTTTTGATGTTTAAGCCGTATATTTTACTGTCGTGCCATTACTTTTTCATAAGAATTCAGTAAAGTAATTGAATTACTGGAACAAACCGTGATTTTTGATGAGATTATTATCACTTTGTGCTATTTGAAAATCAATTTTTGCGGATCATTTTTTTGCGTGAAATTAGCCGAGATAACCTATTTTCTCTTTAGGCGCATGACACCACGCGCATATACATTATTCTTAAGCTTTCTTACTCAGGGCTTAACATATTAAGGCATAAGAACCGGTGTTAAATTTCAGCCGTGACACAGTATTATCAAACCGCATCTCACTGCAAAAATGGCACTGTGCCCACGCTATTGCAGAACTGCAGTCCATAAGTATCGTAAGAATTAAACAATTCGAGGAAAACGATGAAAGTCAAAAAGTATTGAAGAACGTCCAAAATATCGGTAAATGTCCAAAAGTGTACAAAATATCAGTTGAATTCCACGAATAACATCCAAAATATCGGTATAAGTTCAAAAGTATCGAGAAATACCCAATACAGCGGCCAATGTCCAAAATTATCGAAAAACATCCAAAATATCGTTAAAAGTCCAAAAGTATCGAGAAACATCCAAAATATCGATAAAAGTCCAAAAGTATCGAAAAACATCCAAAATATCGGTAAAAGTCCAAAAGTATCAAAAAACATCCAAAATATTGGTAAAAGTCCAAAAGTATCGAGAAACATCCAAAATATCGGTAAAAATCTCAAAGTAAAAAACATCCAAAATATTGGTAAAAGTCCAAAAGTATCAAAAAACATACAAAATATTGGTAAAAGTCCAAAAGTATCGAGAAACATCCAAAATATCGGTAAAAATCTCAAAGTAAAAAACATCCAAAATATTGGTAAAAGTCCAAAAGTATCGAGAAACATCCAAAATATCGATATAAGTTTCAAAAGCATCGAGAAACATAAAAAATTTCGACAAAAGACTAACAGTGTACAAAAACATCTGTTATTATTATATATATTATATAAATATCGGCAAAGCTCCAAAATATCGAAAAACATCCAAAATATCGATTCAGAACGTTGACAAAGTGCAACGAAACAGGTTTCGTGCAAGCAAGAGAAAAACAACAACAACAAAAATCTCCCACTCCACTGTCTCATTCACTTTCTCAACAACACAGCATAACACAATAGGCATGCGCTTATTTTACGATTTTCTGATTTTCGTTCATGCCGCCCCCTGAAATCCTTCTAATGGTCATAAAAACAAATACTATGAAGTTTCACGGCGATCGGATAACGATAACCCGGCCCGCAAGAGAGGTCAAGGTCAAGTTGAGGTTTCAGGCAAAAAATAATGAACATTTTTTTTAAACTTAATTAAATTAGTCAAAGCATAACTTTATTCTATAGCAAATTGAAATACATTTCCAACAAGCTATAATTGTATAAAATCGGGTAATAAATACCAATTCTATGAATTTTTCTTTTACGGCATTAGCAAAATTGCCGCAAAATACCATATGTAGTAGAATAGCATTTTGCGGCAATTTTGCTAATGTCGATAAAAGAAAAATTCATAGAATTCGTATTTATTACTCGATTTTAAACAATTATAGCTTGTTGGAAATGTATTTCAATTTGCTATAGAATAAAGTTATGCTTTGACTAATTTAATTAAGTTTAAAAAAAATGTTCATTATTTTTTGCCTGAAACCTCAACTTGACCTTGACCTCTCTTGCGGGCCGGGTTATCGTTATCCGATCGCCGTGAAACTTCATAGTATTTGTTTTTATGACCATTAGAAGGATTTCAGGGGGCGGCATGAACGAAAATCAGAAAATCGTAAAATAAGCGCATGCCTAATAACACAATGGGTGCTGTTGTTGTTGTAATTGTATGGGAAACTTTGATCCTGTTTTTAAATGCCTTTATGGCAACTTATGAGCTCGCAAAGGGGGCGCAAAAACAAACTGTTCACGTATTTATATATAGATCTGTGGAATTTCCACAAGTTATTTGGTGATTTCCGATCATTGTGGACTATTTAAAGTCCACATCATTGGACTTTTAATGATTGTTTCGAAATTTTTTAATACATACTGTGCAATACTTTTCCAATTTTTTTCCGGATATTTTGATGCAATTCGATAATACTTACGTTTTAGCTTTAATTTGTCAGAGAATGTAGAATACATTAGTAGGTTTTTGTATCGTGCTAATATTATAAAACTTGGTACAAGTGTTTTGTACCTTATATTGTATGTCCTAATATACCAAACAAGCTGTTGCATAACGATATCTAGCTTTTCCCTAATGTGCTAGGTTATACTCAAACAGTCTTAGCAAACAAAAAAAACCTGTTCACTCGCCTATCTTTCTTTAAATTTATCATTTATAGTTTATTAGAATTTTCTGCCCCTTTGGCAACCAAAACATTTTTAGTTTGATTTGTTACTTGAAATTATATAATTACCCTGTAAGTACATTTTTATTTGCATATTCTCCTCCGTTATTCTTTTGGAATTTGTATAGTGAAAAAATATTTTGCATTATCCGTTATAATTGTGCTTATAACATAAAATTGCTGAAGTATTAAATAAAACAGTCTGCTTATGATTAGCAACAGAAACGCATCGTGTTTCCATTTATATTTCGGTTCGGTACCGCTCCTTGTTTCTACGCATAGTAGTTCCCGTAGCCCTTATTAGAAGCGTTTCCCCTGCGCGTAAACTAACGCGTCAAACATTGGTGACCCCGACGTGATCCACGTCCTCTTAAAAAAAAAATAATAAAGTGAAAATTTAAGCTCAGTACATTTGCTCTAACCTCGCAAGTGATTTTTCAGCAGCGTTGGATAACATCAAGTTTAGTGCTAGCATTTATCGACCTTGTAAAATGAGCGACGAAGAAAACGCGGTAAAGAAATCGACTGCTGTGACTGACAGCAACGATACTGAATTGTCGAAAACAACAACAAAGCTGTCGTTGGCTGAATTAAAAACTATAAGAAAGAACTCAAGGGCCGCAATGTCGCGAGTACTCAGTGCTATAGATTCTAACCCTAATATGTTATCTGATGAGCTGGAATGCCGTTTGGGTGTTCTTGAATCCTATTATAAACTATGTTCAGACACTCAGTTCCGTATTGAACGGTTAGATCCCAACAATGCTGATCGCTTTGATATTGATGAAGTGTACATTAAGGTTAAATCCAGAATTATGTCCGCTATTGGGCCTCAACGTCGATCGAGTTCAGCAAATGAAACGATTTATATGTCATCAACACCTCAGGTGACCTCAGTAACTCACTTACCCCCTCAAGAATTACCAAAGTTCAGCGGCAAGTACGCTGAATATAAATCTTTTATAAACACCTTTATTATTATGGTGCACAAAAAGCCCATATGCAATACAGAAAAATTTAATCTCTTTTTTCAATGCCTAACTGATCAAGCTCGAAAGGCCGTATCTGCCTTTCCTAACTCGGATGAAAATTATCCAAAGGCACTGGATAGATTAAAGGAGCTGTATGACAATGACTGCATCATTTTCTCGCAGCACATTAATGCTCTTTTTAATACTCCAAAAATAACGAATATTTCTCAAGCATCACTACGTGAACTAGTTGATACAATTGCAGCAAATTATAGTGCGATCAAGACTCTCGGTTCGTATGAGGAAATATGTGATGCGCTCATAATAAACATTATCATGTCAAAGGTGGACTCAGAGACAAAATTAAAGTGGGAGGAAAGCCTAGACTTCAAGTGTTTGCCGAAATGAGCCGACTGCAACGCTTTACTTGACCGTCGCTGCCAGTACTTAGAAGCTGCAGGATTGTCTAAGGTGCCATCGCAATTCCATCAAAAATCTCTACTTTCGTCTTATAGTGCACATCAATGCATACAAAAGAGAACCAGTGAAAGGATTTGCCACTTCTGCAACGAAGTTGGTCACTCAATTTATAACTGTTCCGATTTTGCAGCACTCGCAGTGCCTGTGCGTTGTGAAAAAATAAAACAGTTACATCTATGCACAAATTGCTTTGCCCAGAGTCATACTCAATACAAATGTAAATCGGCACATTCTTGCAAGCATTGCAAAAAACGTCACCACAGCCTCTTGCACTTAACAGCTTCTACAGATTCAGATGAAAACTCAGCAGAGTGCCAAACTGCGTGCGCAGCAACACATAACCCTCAAGTTCGCTCTCAAGTCCTGTAAGCTACAGCACTTCTACTTGTAAAAAGCAGCTGTGGTGAAATTAAGTTGGCCAGAGCACTGCTCGATAATTGCTCACAAGTCAATTTTATACGAGAAGCGTTTGCTCAATCTCTTTCGTTGAAATCGTTCCGGCGCAATGTAGAAATCGGTGGAGTAAACGATGTATGCACCAAAACTAGTTTTTCTACTCAAGCTACTATTCGCTCTCGCGTCAACGAATTCGAAACGTCATTAGAATTTTTAATTACACCAACAGTGTCTAGTTATCAGCCATATAGTAATACACATGTAAACGAATGGAAACTGCCAAAAAATATTGAGCTCGCGGACCCTCATTTTGACAAAGCGCAAAAAAATTGACATTCTCATCGGTGGCGAGCTATTCTTTGAATGTTTATCTGTAGGTCAGATTAAATTAGGCGCTGGACTGCCCCTTCTACAAAAAACTGCATTTGGATGGCTGGTAGTTGGTGGTTACACTCCTTCAATTTCTACTGTGCACAAACATCAGTCATATTGTACAACAACTTCACCCATTCTCGATGAATTAGTTCAGCGTTTTTGGCAGCTGGAAGACGTCGATGCAATGATGAAGCAAGAGACTCCAGAGCACAAGGCTTGTGAGGATTTCTATAATCAAAATGTAACTACGAATCATGATGGGCGTATTGTGGTGAAACTTCATGCGTGAGTACGAAAACCTTGACCACATGCAAAAGGTAAGCGATTTCGATTATACTCAAATACATTATTTTGTACCCCACCATTGCGTGCTAAAACCCGAAAGCACCACAACTAAGCTCAGGGTGGTGTTCAACGCCTCATGTAAGACTAACTCAGGGTTAGCACTAAATGATGTCCTCATGGTCGGTCCCACTGTACAAATTGATTTGTTAACCATTTTGTTGCGCTTTCGTTTTCATCGTTATGGCCTTACTGGAGACATCAGCAAAATGTATAGACAAGTTTTAGTGGACCCCTCTGACCGAAAATACCAAATGATTCTGTGGAGAGAAAACGTAAGTCATCCAGTAGAAACATATGAGCTTAACACAGTCACGTATGGCACTTCTGCGGCCCCCTATTTGGCAATACGGAGCCTTAATTACGCTGCAGAAAGGTGTAAGGACAGGTACCCCCTTGAATCTCAAGTTGTAATATCTGATTTTTATGTTGACGACATGTTGAGTGGTGCCAATAGCTTTCATGAGCTGCTTGAATTGCAACATCAAGTTACTAGTGTTTTGGCGTTTTCAGGATTTACTCTCACTAAATGGTTCTGTAGATACCCTAAATTTCAGAGCAAATCATGCTCAGACTCACAAGTCAAAAAATTAAAAGTGGTGGAAGGTGATACTACCAGCACTTTAGGTATCAACTGGGATCCCAAAGAAGATGAGTTTCATTTTAAGTATGAACCACGACATACATCCAAGAAATGCTCCAAGCGTGTTATTTTATCTCAATCTGCGACCCTTTTTGACCCAATGGGTTTGCTCAGTCCCATCATTGTAAGGGCTAAAATAATGCTTCAAAATCTCTGGATTGAAAAAATTGATTGGGACGAGTCTGTACCACAAACAATAGAAACATCTTGGCAAGATTTTGTAGCGGACTTAGATAGTTTACAAGCAATTCGCATCCCTCGTTTCGTACTTTGTCCAGATCCAGTGGACATTCAAATACATGGCTTTTGCGACGCATCTATCCGTGCCTACGGATGCGTCATCTACATAAGATGTGAGGCTCCTTCGGGTGAAACAGTGACGCAGCTTTTAGTTTCGAAATCCAAGGTAAAAACCTTGCCACGGCTGGAGCTTTGTGGAGCTTATTTACTTGCAAAATTGTGGGAAAATTTGAAGCACTTCAGGAACATCTCACCAAGCTCTATTTATTTTTGGTCAGACTCGCAAGTGGTT
The DNA here is from genome assembly GCA_951812925.1 of Calliopum simillimum. Taxonomy (NCBI): domain Eukaryota; kingdom Metazoa; phylum Arthropoda; class Insecta; order Diptera; family Lauxaniidae; genus Calliopum; species Calliopum simillimum. The sequence goes on from OX638368.1 coordinate 161,984,468, forward strand.
TTGCAATGGATTAAAGCGCACTCATCAACACTTACTACATTTGTTGGAAATTGAGTGGCATATATACAAGAGGTTACTCCCGAAGTACAGTGGCGCCATGTTCCATCCACACAAAATCCTGCCGATTTAATCTCCAGAGGCACTTCCGTGCAAGTGTTAAATCAATCCATTTGGATAAATGGCCCAGTGTTTTTATCTAAAAATTCCACCGAATGGCCACACAATCCTGACCTTCAGATAACCGTTGAACAGCAGACCTTGGAAAAACGAAAAACTGCTCTTTTGTGTAAAATAACCACAAACCCTCTTTTTGAAGTTATAAACAAGTTTAGCAGTTATACAAAAGTGGTGCGAGTTTTTGCCTACATTTACCGATTCATTCAAATAAAATGTAAAAATTCAAATTTTCCAAAGGCTCTATCTGGTTCAGAAATCAAGAAGGCCTTGCTTACCATCGTTTCAATAATTCAACATCATCATTTTTCTAATGAAATATCTGAACTTAAAGAAGGACGTTGTGCACTTGGACACTTGAACTCGTTATCTCCATTCCTCGATGTTTCTTACCACGTGAATTTACTTCGCGTTGGCGGAAGACTTCAGCAGGCTGATATTCCAATTGAGGCAAAGCATCCATTGCTGCTCCCAAAGAAAGATCATTTTGTTACCTGCCTTGTACGCTACCTACATACAACGAATTATCACGCAGGCCCAAAATCGCTGACAGCCATTATCCGTCAACAATTTTGGGTACTAAACGCACGTGAAGTAACTGCAAGCATCGTTAACAAATGCATGCATTGTATTCGCTATAGGCCAAAGTTAATGCAACGCATCAGTGCCATAAAACATCACTTTTGGCAAAGGTGGCATCGAGAATATTTACACGAACTACAAAATCGCACCAAGTGGAAAAATCACGAGGAAGATGTCAAGGTTGGCAGTATGGTACTTATTCACGAAGATAACCTGGCACCTGCCAACTGGCTCATGGGTCGTATTACTGAAGCAGTACGAGGTCCCGATGGTCACATACGAGTTGCAACTATCAACACCCCTAAAGGATTCATAAAGCGCCCAATTGCTAAGCTCGCTTTATTGCCAATAGTTTGAAGTGGATCTCTTCAAAGGGGGCGGGATGTTCGCTCGCCTATCTTTCTTTAAATTTATCATTTATAGTTTATTAGAATTTTCTGCCCCTTTGGCAACCAAAAAATTTTTAGTTTGATTTGTTACTTGAAATTATATAATTACCCTGTAAGTACATTTTTATTTGCATATTCTCCTCCGTTATTCTTTTGGAATTTGTATAGTGAAAAAATATTTTGCATTATCCGTTATAATTGTGCTTATAACATAAAATTGCTGAAGTATTAAATAAAACAGTCTGCTTATGATTAGCAACAGAAACGCATCGTGTTTCCATTTATATTTCGGTTCGGTACCGCTCCTTGTTTCTACGCATAGTAGTTCCCGTAGCCCTTATTAGAAGCGTTTTTCCTGCGCGTAAACTAACGCGTCAAACAAAACCTAACAGTAAGGAATCGATATTTCCTATTTATTAACCATTTAAACCATTTTGTTGGCATTTCAATTAAAAATTAATTTAATTACAATGGAATTTTCATAACAAAAATCTGGCTAAATGATTTTTAATGGATGCTAATAAATTATAAATTTATTTTCATACGAGATACGAGTAATAAAAATCTGCTCTTAAAAATAATCAACCTGTCTGCTTGCAGCGCCACCTGTTATTGCTGAGGTTGAAAGTGATTTTCAAATTTTCGTTTCTATTCCCTACGCGCCCCTTCTATTTTTCCCTACGAGGCAATTTTTAAATGCTTCAAAGAATTATTTATCATACACTTGAGATTTCTTTTTCTTGCTTTTTCATTGGGAAATTTATATTTTCCACCAACAGCAATAAATAATTTTTCTGTCTTGGTCTTTTAAATGTATTACGTAGATGCTGATTGAATGATTTCGTATTTCTTTTTTTTTTATTTTCATTCATTCTCTGGAGCTCTACCGTGTGAAGGTATATCCAATGTGTCGAGTGTCGATGTGTTTCTACAATGTGGTAAGTTTTTTAGTTTTTTAGGAAGAAATTTTTTATATGTTGATTCAATTAGTTTTGGTTCATTTACAGTAGTAAAAAAAAAATCTAAGATGAAAACCAAATTGTGTTAATTCTATTCCACAACAAAAAATAATGACTTATACCAGAAAGTTTAATTTACAAAGGTCTGATTAGAAGATTCCTACACTATGCTATGGTAGATGTTTTTAGTGTCCTAATGAACATACTAACCGTTAACAACAACAGATTGAGTATGAGTTAAAATAAATTGAAGTTGAGGAGTAGTTTGATTGCAGTGCAATAAAGTAGAAGTTTAGACTAAAAGATATAGAGTGTAATACTCATTTAATTAAATTTATATACAAGAATAGTAATGGATGTAATGTGAAGTTTATTATTGTAAAATTAAATAAACACAGGGTCGTCGTCACATATTTCGGACGTTATAAGCTCAGCAAAATTAAAGAAAAAATTATGTTTTTTTTTTTGGCAAATACTTCTACCGTTGTCATTTATTTCTAATCGTAAGTTGAAAATTATCTTTAACATATGGAGACGTTCTTTTGCAAACCTTCTTTGAATCACTTAATTTTTTTTTTACATCTATTGGGTTACTGAGTTGACACCTATATCAGGATTTTTTTCAAATCTAGTTTTGCATTTTAAAATTAAATGATGCACCCGAACCTTTCATTTTCAAAACAAGATATCTCCAGTTCTTTTTATTGGATCAAGTTAATTTTTCCAATGTTTTATTACATGTTGGTTTAGCTTTTATAAATAATTTCCACAGATATGAATGTGTCCCCCACACTTAATAAACAAAATTAAAATCAAGTAGTTGAGAACTTAAAAAATTAAGGTGTCAAATTATTTGTAACCATTAAGTGGATAAGCAGAAAAATTTTGAAGACAGGTTTATCAAACACTTTTAGAAGAAAGGTCGAAAAACGGTATTTTTGCAAAATAACAACAAAGAAGAACAAACAAAAACAAAAAAAAAAAAAAAAAATCTGTTCGGTTTGTAAAATAATGTCCCATATGTACGTTCATTCAGTAAATCTGTAAAATGGCGCATGGCAAAAAAAAAATTCCTAAAATTATAGTGTGAAAATGTATAAATCTTAATATTTTTTTTTTTTTAGAAAAAGAATTATAGAAAATGAATTTCTAAACATTTCACTTAATTTATAATCAATTTAATTTGATTTGTCATCAACGAAGCCAAAAAAAGCGTCGCATGCACGTTCTGCACAATTTGTAGCCGTTGACGGCGATCACCGTCGAACACCCCGAACATAAGAATTTGTTAAATTCGAAAAATAATGGCGCCGCAAAGCAACTTTATAGCAAACACAGCAAAATTAAATTAATGAAAATGCGAAGAAAATCTTTTAAATTAATAAATTAATTAAGGAAAATATATAGCTGTGTGATAAATATACATATATGTAAATTCAATACATTATATGGATGTAATAATGTGATATTACGTTATTTATTAAAAATTGCATTAATTCTGTGTCTTTTTCATTATGAATTTCAACTGGAAAATCTGCTTTTTTACCGTAAAGCGATTATGAAAACCGGCAGAAGATTAAGACAATTTAAACTTCCTTTTTTTAAAGAAATACCAAACATTTTTTGAACTTAATGGCAGTTCTTTATACATAGTAAGTAGACTTAAATCGTAGGACGGTTGGTATTTCCTTTTTTGTTATCCGTCGTTATTTGCGCCAAAATGTTGTTGAACTCAGGCACAAAAAGTCATGTACTATAAAAATAATCAACTTATCAATTGCTGTATTTCAACGGATTGATGATGATTATGGTACGTAAGTATATACGTCGTACACGTATTCCTATGAAACGAACTTACCGCAATTGTACATACGTAAGTAATTTAACTTGATAACCTTTTGCTACTTTTGCTATTATAATTAAAAGCAAGTGTTTTGTGTCTTTTGTCGTTTCATGCTTAGGTATATATCACTTTTCAAAAAAAAAAAAAAAAAAATAGAATAGGTACTACTGACTATACGTATCACATCAGTACAGCACGCTGGCTGCATTCAATTCATTCATCTTGTTGTGAAATACTCGTATTATTTATTAATTTTTCTAATAATCGTGGGTATACTTATAGCGAACATAGAAAAAACAACAGAAAAAACCAAACTGAAAACACTGATAAGGTATGGCGCAGAAGTGGGTCGATCGCTCGGCATTACTGGTACATGTTGAAGGAAAACAAAAAAGTGTTATTACCCTTAGTATTTACAAATACATAAGTATAAATATGAAAAATACAGTATCTGCAAAAATGATTCTGGCTATAGCAAAGTAAGTATTTGGATTTCACGCGTCTTGGTCCCAGCGTTTCAAATGAGGAAATGCCATTGATCGAGACTTGAAATCGAGAAAGATATTTGATTGTATGCAGAAAGAAGTAGAGATAAAATTAAATCTCAAGATTATATTCTATCAGAAGGCATCCGGGGCATAATGAAAATATCGTCATAGTGAAAAACCCGTTGCCTTAATCCGCCAAACTACATACTTTGTGACTTGCCACGGTAAGGAATTTTTTGGTATAAAATCACATACGGGGCTCACTGAACGAATCTCCAACCACTTGTATTCTTAATAGAAATAGCGAACTTATAAGTTTTTCATAGACCGCCCGAGCAGCAGTAGCCCAGTTTCGTAGAAAATGCACATATATGTACGTACATAAATATTTTAAATTAGTTTTATTGTATTCAAGATATGACTATTTTTTCTAAAGCATAACCAATTTTTTGGAAATAGAAATTTGAAAATATATCGCAGAGTTGAAAAATTGGTAATAAAGAATTTAGCCGTTGGACTAGAAAATCATTGAGTCCCTGTTTATATGTCTAAATAACCAAAAGTTTCAAAACGTTATACTGAAAGATTTTTTGAGACAATCCAACTAAATTTCAGAGGGCTATAAATGTAATCTCTGAGTAAAAACTGGGTGAACTCGTAGAAGAGGGCGTGGCACCTTCTATATAAGCAAAATATTCAAAATTTTGCAGTGTAGGTTATTTAATGTAACACCCTTACTGGTTTTTTGTTGGAAAGCTTGTAAAAAGGAGCAGAGCATGTGTTCTTTTTTTTAAGTGGGCAGTGCCACACACCTAAATAGGAAAATGCCCTCACGGCTAAGCCATTGCATCGATTTTTATGAAATTGAGTATGGAGATAGGGTTAACACTAAAGAACGATAATATGACCCTTCCCAGTGTGCCAAATGGTTCATATCCATTACTGATCCGTAACGGATAAGAAAGCGGAGATATGAACCGTTTGTCACACTGGGTTATGTTAATTCGGCTTTGCCACGCCCTTAAAGAAATAAAAAGACATGGTAACTGATGAGAATTTGTTTGCTGAAGTAAGCAATTGGTTGGTCTTTTTAAAGACAAATAGAAATGGTCGAATTTCGGCCACAAGGCGAACTCTAATTTGAACAAATTTGAAATCCTTTGTGTGGAGTTCAAATACCTTTACTTCGATTGATGATAACTTGGAAAGCAAGGATCAGTTACTTTTGCAGCTTTAAGCAAGGATTTCACGATAACTACATAGAGTCAATTCGGTGAATTTGACATCATTTTTGGATTCATTTAAGCACTCGTAGCGGTGTTTGCGCTTAGATCAGATCCGTCCACGGCTGCTGACTAAGTGGGTCAAGTCATTATGGTATGATTACTTCTTCACATTGCTATTTTTAATGCAATTTTTCACACCAATGATAATTCGAGTGACAGAGACTGTACAATTATTTATTTGCTATTCAGTGTTTTTTTGTTGTTGTTGTTATTTATGGTACGAGTAATACTTGGTTAAAATGGCATTTATTTGCGTAATTTCAAAAGTTATTGAGAAAACAAAAAAAAAACTTAATTTTATTGTCAAAAACACCCAAGGCATCAAAACTTTTTGCATAGTTCTATAGAAGAAAATTTATTGCTTTCCCGCAAACAGACAGACAGTTAGACATAAAAACGTAAAAACTGTTCCATGTCACATAACAACAGGTGCGCCTTATTTTTCCCCCACAAAGAAAATTTCAAAAAAAAAATAAAAAAAATACAAAAACCATAAAATTGGACTCAGATTGCACAGTCAAAATGTTTTGTCAAATTGTTTCCACTGCGTACATTTCGACTATCTGTCTAACTGCCTGTCTGTTTGTCGACAAACGTATGTATGTAGGTATCTTAAACAAAAAGAACAACAACAATAACAACAAATGATACTAACATATTAAAAGCATTAAAATTAGCGAGTGCTTTTTTTTTAAAAAATTGAGAATTTTCAATATATACGTACACACACACCCATATCGACACACTTTGGGGGTCTTTCATGGGGCGCACACGTTTTCATCACACACTAATTTTCGAGAACACCGTCGTCGAAAAATGATGCAGCCATAAACTGTCCCCTTAATTTGTAGACCTACGTACCAGTCAGTATATGCGTGTGTGTGTGTGTGTGCATTTGTATATGGCCAATTATGTTTCCATTATATATTGTGTCACTCATTCACTACGGTCCTCTTCACATGTTTTTGTTGTCGTTGTAGAATATAAAGCTAAAGACTTTTTCAACCGTCTGTCGGTGTGTATATTCATTCGTATTCTGATTTTTAGGCAAAATTAAAGATTTCTTTCTTTTCGTTTCATTTTGGCATAGTTTTTTATAATTTTTTTTTTTTTTTTGTTTTTGGTCTTTGGACTTGTTGCATGCCCCCACCTAATAATTGTCTCTAAAGCGGCGCCCACCTACGTTGCCAACTTATGGTGATTTTAGTTGTTGTTGTATTTAATATTCCGCTTTTCCGTTTGAATCTTTTTTTTTTGTTGCTCTGAAATTTTGAAGATCGGATGCGAACATCATCGTGAATGTGTAACCTGAAGTCTATAAAATTATAGCGCGCGCAATTTTACTAATGTGAAGACAGCATTTATTATGGCAAATATGCTATAATTAAGTATTATTAACATTTGTATATTTTTACGTAATTGTGTATATTTGTTCATATGTATTAAGTGAAAATTTGTTTTATTTTACGTGATGGGGTTTTTCGTTTACCAACAGCAACTGAATGAAATGCATTTGTCGCTTTCTGATGAGAATATTTCTTACAGTGTGTACCATTTTAACGGTAAATGTTCTTAATTTTTTGTCATTTGAAAATCACATTGTTTTTATTCACAGTTGCAAGTCATTAATTAGAGCATTACAAGACAAAATTTTGATTTATGTATATTTGAATATTCGAAAATCAGTCAAAATTTTTGAGAAAGTGTTCATATTTGACATTATTTGACCCAGGTGTACGAGAAAACTTAAACGTGATTACATACACATACATGTGTAGTTAAATATTAAAACTGCCTAAGTCCTTCAAAATAAAATAAATTTCATTAAAATGATTTTTATTTATTTTATTTTGCTTTCCTGCAGAGAGGGACTAAGGCAGATTTGATATTTAACGACACACATATTCATGCAAAAATTTCCAACGTTACTCATACGTCATGGCGAGCAGAATTAAATGTTTATAATTCTAAAGCAATCTTTCTGAAATTTCCTACAGGGAGTCTATGTACTATTAAGCATTTTTGAGCTGAAAGGTGGGCGTGGAAGCGTCCATACTAGTAAAACACGTTAAATGTTATCTCTCGAAAATAATAGAAGGTATTTTGATGAATATTGGTAGGCGAGTTTGGATCATCAGTACCATAAGCATTTTGAAACGTGGGCGGTATTGGACAAAAGCCACGCCCACTTTTTTAACAACTCAAAAATTTGATTTGATATTGCCCGTAAAAGGTTTTCACGATTTTGTCAAAGACTTGGGGAATACTACTTCTACAAATTGTATCAATACAAGGTATGTCAATATGTTCTCTTCTCAAAGAGCATGGCACCGCCTACAAAACTTTGATACGTTATAATAAGGAAACCAATAAAGCAATCTTTCAGTGGGCGTGGCACCTCCCGTACAAGTAAAACATCTTAAAGATTTTATTTCGCAAGCTGCATGAGGTATTTTAACATTTGGTAGATGAGTTCAAGGCAAGGTTGTCATCTATAAGACAAAATGCGGGCGGTATGAAAAAGCGCCCCAACCAGTTTTTAACAACTGAATAATTTGGTTTAATATTGGTAGAATATGGTTTCAATGATTTTAACAAAAATATGCGAGATATTGATCAAGCGTCAGTATGAGGCAAAATTGTATAAGTTTCTCGAAAGGCGTACCTCAAAACTTTGGTACTTCATTGTAAGATAACACATAGAGTAATCTATGAAATTTTATAGATCTGATCTGGTAGCAATAAGGTCTCTCTGAATATTTTTATATTGTATACATTTAAGAATTTTTTAAGTGTGTTACTCAATGACATGTTATATTGAAAATTGATTTTTTATTTAATTGAACTTTTAGTCATATATTTGCAAAGATCGATTTACATATAAATCTATCAATGCATTTTTCTAACACATAATTATGACAAATCAAGGAACGGATTAAAAACACGGCTATAGTGACATATGTTTCGTCTTTCGCCACAAAGACTCATCAGACTATTTTTGTTGTAATTATAATTATATTTATTTTACTAAATTAATTATAATTGAAAAATTGCAAGTTTGAAAACTTTTTGTGTTTTTGGTCTGGGCGGGAGACGAACCAAGGATCTTCAGGTTGGTAGCAGAAGTCGTTACCACTGCACCAGCCTTGCCCGGCTGCGAAGCCGACTTTTTGCCAGTTTTATTTGTGTGTTAATACGTATTGATATATCATAATTGTTGTTTTGTGTTATTTATTGATATTTGGTATAGTTGTTCCTTTGGAACAAATTCAATACCGATTGCAGGTGTTTCCACCTTATCAGGGCGTGTTCTCCCAAATAACTTTCAATTATAATTAATTTAGTAAAATAAATATAATTATAATTACAACAAAAATAGTCTGATGAGTCTTTGTGGCGAAAGACGAAACATATGTCACTATAGCCGTGTTTTTAATCCGTTCCTTGATTTGTCATAATTATGTGTTAGAAAAATGCATTGATAGATTTATATGTAAATCGATCTTTGCAAATATATGACTAAAAGTTCAATTAAATAAAAAATCTATATTGTATACATATATATTTTTTTTTTAATATTTTTCATTACCATTCGATTCTTTTCCATTATTTTTTAATGTTTGCCGACATTCAAGACTTTTGTTAAGTGTTTGACGAATTCTTACAAATTTTGAAATTTATAAACTTTTTACCATTTTCAAAGTTTGTTAAAATATATTTTTTAACCATTTTGACAATACACAGCTTTCTCTTTGTTTTTCAATACTCTTTAGTTTTTGATACATTTTCTTATACTATTTTGAATATTTTTGTTTGTTGGGAAAACTTGAGCACTACATCCACTTTCTAACAAATGTTGGAGGTGCTTCTATACGTATATATAAAAAAATAAGTGGCTTAGTACCAAATGGTGAAAGGATTCGCGTCTAATGTTTTTTAAAAATTTTTAAATTCCAACATTCTTGGTAAGTACATGAGAATATATTGCAAAAATATTCTCTACAACCAGAAAGTTATGGCATACGCCACATATATTACAGATATGAGTAATATAAGCTTCATAAAGTGTCCAAAGTGTTTTTTTCTATTTTTTTTTTTTTTTTTTTTTTTTTTGTTTTTGCAAAGTTCATTTTAGTGTGAGTGATATTTTTCTTTTGCTGCTTTATTTATGTTGATGGTCAAAAGCCCCAACTCAACTCGCCACGACTCAACTACTTAAGTCTGGCTGGACGCTGTTTAGAAGTTGACTTTGGTCTCCAGAGACAGGGTGCGGGTGTTTCATATACGTAGGTGTTCTTTCTTTATTTCTGTTTTTTATTAAACGAGTGCAAACGAGCACAGTGACTGCAGTGGCCAGAATTGCAATAATAACATGCTTAAGGTAACAACAATCACTGCTGCTGGCTGTGATGAATATTACGATTTTTTTATGATGATAAAAAATGCGCAAACATTGATATGAATTTATTAGAAAGCAGGGGCGTTTGTTGAGGGGGGTGGAGAAAAACTAATAAACCGTTCAACCACTTCAGGTTTTTTTTTTGTATTTTCTTTGGCTTCATAGTTTTTCTGTACGCGTATGTGAGTGCAAAAATGATTATTTATGATGCACGATAATGTCAGATTTTGCTACCTTTTAATGGCCATCAGTAAAAAGAAGTAGCACAAGAACTTGTTGGGATGTTTGCTGCTGAAGGCATTATGCAATCGTATTAAGAAAAGGGTCTTGAGTCTATATATGGTAACTTGCTGGCTGGGTCTTTTACACGTCGCCGCAGTTTCTGTATTTACTTGTATTTATGACAGTTGTAGTCATAAAAAAGTAAAAAACAAAGCGGAAATGTAGCAAAAGTTTTTCTTATGATTTTGTTACAATGCTCTATCGGCCCTGCCGTCATTCTGTTGGTTGTTTTATCAGTTACATGCTGGAAAATTATTTGCCTGTGATGTTTTTTTTTTTTTTTGTTCAACTCAGAGGTTTCTTATCATTTCTTATTGCCTGCTGCTTCGTGTGTTTTTCTTTCTTTTTTACGGCTCTACTTTAACTACAAGTAACCATTATTGTGTAGGGAACTACAGAGGCACAATTGGGACTTATGACTGTGACTGACAGTCGAAGCGATAATTTTTTTTTTGTTTTGGTGAAAGTGCCCTACAAGAAATTTCATGTGAAATGAGTTGTGTTTTTGGTTTTAGAAGGTAAATGTTATTTTTAACGAGTTTTTGACAAATAGTCATATTACACATATAAAAAATTTTTGCAAGGATTGATTCCATGTCAAACCCATCAAGATTTTTTAATGGAATTCGATTTGGCTATGAGCTAGCATAAACAAAAGTGGCATATTGTAGAGTATTACTACCAATTATTTTTCCAAAACTTAAAAACATGACGGGGATATGTGTTTGTATTCTCCTTAAACCCCTAGGAACGGGGGATGGGACTTTGAAATTTTATGGTAAGTTTGTGTTTTTGAGGGGAGCTATAACTCTAGTTTCTTTTATTCAATTTCTAAATTTAAAGTGTCATATAATTTGCCTTAAAATAGATTTTAAATTAAAAATTAAAAAAAAGGTTTATAAATGTACTTAGTTTACAATTAAAAAAATTTTTTTGTGTTGAATTTCTGAAAATATGTCTAATTTTTTTTAATTTTATGTGTAAAAATTTACAAGTTTAACTGATAAGTCCTCTAATGTTTGAAGTGAGATCGCCAAGGATTTTTCCAGAAAAATAATATAATGTAGATCTGAGTAAAATTTTTTGCATTCGAAATTTCTATTTATACGAAATTTTGATAATATGAGCATAGGATTCATGAAGCAGCTTGTGCGAATTTTTATTTTCCAAAAACTAAATTCTTAAAAATAGGATATTTATCGTTAAATTTAAAAAAAAATTAATAGTACTGTTTCTCATACAGCTTAATTGTGTTCTTTTAAAAGAAAACTTATTTAAATCTATTCAGTATATTTTGCTACATTATACTATACTACTATAATCTATATTATTTATATGACATTGCTAATATGAAAACCCTATGTAACGCTGCAAAATACTCCGAACCGATTTTAATAATTTTTGTTTTAAAACATTCTACGGTGCTGAGGAACAAACATGCATAGGAAATTGTTGACAAAAAAAAAAAAAAAAAATAGTTTTTGTTATTAATTTCTTTTAGTGCATTCTTGCTATTAACCAAAACCCGAGCAACGCCGATTTAAACAGCTAGTATAATATATAAGATTTATAGATTCGATGATGATGTATTCTACTCTTAACCGTTGGAAGATATTGAAGAATAACAAAACTCAATACTTTAATTCCTACAGGATTTCACTATTTTTTAAAAATTAAACTCAAAATTGGCTAGGAATTGATAGACATTTGGAAACTTTGATAAGAGCCAACATTAGTATTTAAAAGTTGGACACAAAATCGGTTGCTAACACTATATAATACGTAACCTTTGAATCTATACGACATATAAGTATGCTGTAGTGTAGACGGTAAAGACATGCAAAAGCATTTTTTAATCTGAACAACGTCTTCCTTAAGCATAGATGGGCACACTGCAGTATTTATTGACTGCATTAACAATTTCAATTATCAATAAAATTTTATTGATTACTGATATTTAGTTTGCATTACCAGTAAAATTTTAGTGATTACTGGAAAAATATCAGTAAAAATAAATATTTACTGTTTACTGAAAAAAAAAAAATAGTAACCAGTAAGTTTTTATTGATAATGCAAATTGAATATGCATTACCAGTAAATTTTACTGATTACTGAAAAGAATTGCAGTAAAAATAATTTCTTACTGGTTACTGACAAAAAATTGCAGTAAAAATATATTTTTACTGATTACTGAAAAAAAAAAAAACAGTAACCATTAAGTTTTTATTGATAATGCAAATGAAATTTGCATTACCAGTAAATTTTACTGATTACTGAAAAGAATTGCAGTAAAAATAATTTTTTACTGGTTACTGAAAAAAATTGCAGTAAAAATAATTTTTACTGATAGTGAAAAAATTGCAGTAAAAATTACATTTTACTGATAATGAAAACAGTTACTGGTAGTTAAAAATCAATGCACAATCCTAAAGTAAATATGAAGCAAAAATCATCCAAAGTAAATAAAACACAATATTTAAGTTGGAAAATTATACAAAAACCAACTTTTATTCTATTTTCCTAGAATACCCAATTGCTACTGAACTTTGTATCAAGCGTAGAATTGACACGAAGCTTTTTATACACCGTTAGCTTTCCTCAGAACAAGCAATTCGAAATTTTCATCGTTGAGGTTTTGCCTTGTGGAGCGATTCACAATCCCATGAAAACAACCGTTCTACAGGTGCAGATGACGGTAATGGGGTTTTGTATTTTAAAAACACGTTTTTAATTGCTGGATGGTTTTTCAGACAATTTGCAGTTGTGTCTTGATCGACTAGGTACAAAATGGTTTCCTGGAGATAATTTCCAGAGTCAGTGGAAACACACTGTTCGCTAACATCTGTTAAAGTTGTATATATATTTGTATAAGTACAAATATTTAATGGAAAATTAAGTGTAAAAATTACTTTCTTCCCCGAAATCGAGAAATGCGTTTTCGGTATGTCCGGCAGAACCCGAGTTTTTACGGCTATTTTGCCATATTTCGTCACATAAGTGTTGAACATTCTCCTTACATCTTCTTCTGTTTGCGTTGTTGCTGTTTTTAACAGAGCCTTTACAAAGCGTAATTTCATATCCGGAATAGATATAGGCTGCAGTTTGAAATATTTTTCAAATCTTTTAAGCAAAGCATTTCTTCGCTTACTTTGGCTAAATACTTAAGGCTTGTGGGGTCTAAACGACGCATTTTTATCTTTAAGGATACTATTGCAGGGACAAAGTAACCAAAATACATAGTTTTTCGCCCTGAAGAAAATCAATCGCCTCTGCTATAGGCCCCATAAGCTTTATGTATTCTTCCAAGTGCTCAAGCTCGTCATTAAAAATGGAAGGAATTTTGAGCAGAAAACACAATTCCGCTGATTTTTCTTTATGTTGCAGTAGCCTCTTTACGGAATCATAAAGTGAGTTCCACCTTGTTATGGTTGGAGTTAATAAACTGTCATTTATAACCGACTTGACTACTTCTGCAGATTTTTTCAATAATCGTAAAATTTTACTGATAATGCAAGTTAATATCAATAAAAGTTACTGATTGCTTCTATTTTTCCAGTAAATAGTAAAATTTACTGATTACTGATATTTCTTACTGATAACTGATATTTTTTCAGTAACCAGTAAAATTTTACTGGTAATTAAATGTGAAATTGCAATATCAGTAAAATTTACTGCTTACTGATATTTTTTCCAGTAACCAGTAAAATTTTACTGGTAATTAAATGTGAAATTGCAGTATCAGTAAAATTTACTGCTTACTGATATTTTTTCCAGTAACCAGTAAAATTTTACTGGTAATTAAATGCTAAATTGCAATATCAGTAAAATTTACTGTTAACTGATATTTTTCCCAGTAACCAGTAAAATTTTACTAGTAATTAAATGTTAAATTGCAGTACCAGTAAAATTTACTGCTTACTGATATATTTTCCAGTAATCAGTAAAATTTACTGGTAATGCAAATTTGATTTGCATTATCAATAAAAATTTATTGGTTACTGCTTTTTTTTTAAATTAGCAATAATACTTTATTGGTAATTGCAAATTAAATTGCAATATCAGTAACAAATTTATTTTACTGGAATTGTACTGGTACTGAAAAGTGCCCAACTATGTCCTTAAGATAGCAAAAGAAAAACTTTTTCTCATTTTGTTCACTGGAAACACAATTTCTCCCTGGGTCAAGCATGCTAGGTATGGTATGCATTTAGAAAAAAAATTTAGCTGTAGGCTTTGTTTTGTCCCTTGATAGCTAATATTTTTTTTTTTTTTTTACTCGATACGGTGAGTTTTACTTGGTCTACGCCTACGACTATTTCTTTTTTTTTTGTATGTGTTATTACATTTTTTTTATTATGACGGTGTTGTTGTTATTATTTTTTATTGTTGTTGTGATAACAAGGCAAACAAAAGAAAAAATGTAGCTTTAATAGTAGTAGTAGTAGTAGTGGTGGAGGTTCATATCTTTTTAGGGTGTAAACATTTTTGCCAGATTGTTGGGCTTGTTGTTATCGTTGTTGTTGCTCTTGCTTTAGATACTTTTTAACTGTTCCAAGGCGTCAACGACGAGGTAACTTGATTGGTTGTTTTTACTGTGTGCGTTGATTAAAATAAGATAGTGTGCAATTGTATGTATTATGTAAAGCAACGTAATGCTTTAACATAGGGGCTTCCTAAAAGTTCACTATTTTCTAGATAAAAGAAAACCTCTTTTTTATCTCAATTGCCGTCAACAACAGGAAATGTCAGTGAAATTTAAAAGTAGCTGAATACTTTTCTTTAAAATGAATCAGCTAAAGAAATATATTCTTTGCGAATAAATCATGTTCATATTTTTCACTTGTTTTCTCCAACTTTTCTTATTTTCCAATAAAATGAGATAAGTTGGTTAAGTGGAAAAAGTTGATTGTATACGTACATATGAAAATATCTTTATTCCATAATTTATTCGCTGCTGTCCAGTGAATTTCAAAACAAAAATCAGCCATACACACACTGACTGTATCACATATCCCTTCCATTGCTGTTGTTTTTGGATGTACATATTTCCTTTATTAGTTTGTCTGTCCGTCTGTCTGTCTATCCGTCTGTTTGGTCTTTTTCTTACCGCTTAAAGACTTCTTTTCGCATACTCGTAACTCATCCAGAACTTCAATCAAACTCTCAAGAGTCGTTCGTTAGTCGCCGTATCATATGCCGCGTACCATTCGAAAATCGAAGCAGCAGAGAAACAAAGCAGTTGCTTTGTTGCTGATTTGCGTGTCCAAAGATCAGTTGGTTATGCTCGAGATAATATTGTAGAATTCTTAATATATCGCTTCTGCCTGCCCGCCTGACTTTCATTGCTAGTTTGGGTTCAAGCGTGGAGACCTCTTGGTAGCATGTGTACAAGGCAAAGGCAAAAATAATGAAAAATATAAATAAATTAAAAACCACAAACGTAAACGTGTGATTATACACTGTACATACACACATATGTACGACTATAAGTATATGTATAGATACATAGAGTTGTTGAAAATGAACAGCATAAAAACAGCGTTAATTCTTAACTTAAGTCCCGCACTGCGAAAGATTGCTAAGAAAACAAAATCCAAGGTCTATTTATATATAGGTAAATAAGCAGTACCATTCGTTTGCAACAGGTTGTAGCTTTGTGGCAGCCAACTGTCAAATGCTGACTTCAGATTCCGAGTAAGAAGTTAAGGTCCTTCTTAGATTTTTACCGTATTTTTCGTAAATACAATCGTTGAATGCAGCAGTGTCTCAGAAAACAACTTAGATTCGGTTTTTTGTTGTCTTCGAAAAACCACAAAAGATGCCAAAAATATTCAAAATTTTAAATTTTAAAGCTCATACCTATTTAAAAGTTCATCATATTTTTGTCCATAAGTTTTTGTATTTTCTATGCAATATTTTTTCCCATGGGTCTCTTCATACATTAACATTTTAAGGCTTAACAAATGCTGCAAACCACAAGCTCTACTTTAATTCGTTCTTGTTTATGGTGACATTTTAAAAAATTTCCTTTTTTTTTATATCAAATACTTTTAGAATTTTGTGGTCGGCTTGAATTTTTTCTAAGCAATAAAACTGAATTTATAGCGTGGGTTAATGAACGCTGTCAATTGCACTTGCGCTAACAGGCAACATGAAAAATTATATTCTCAATATTTATGAAACAAATATTTCGAAAAATTTTGGGTATTCGATTTTCATTATCGGCTATTCGCCTCTGCATTCACATGACTCACATTATGGGAATTTTAGAATGTTTGTATGACAAAAAGAAAAAAACAAAAACCCCAAACCAAAAATTTGTTTTTTTGTGATGCTGATAATGTGGGTTCACAAATAATCACAACTGCAGTTGAATTGAATAATGAAACATTGTGTGCTGACTTTACGTGATATTTTTCCCAGCTTTTGACTAAAAGACTGAGTCAAATTTGTAAGAGTAGCTTAACAAAAGTTATGATGTGTTATATGGTTAAGTTGATAACATTTGTATTGCTTTTAAATATTGTTTTTCAATCATTTTAAGAATATCCCTATGATAAAAACAAAGTTTCTATGAAATGAAAAAGGTCTCGAAGTTTAGGGCGTATAAACACTTTTCAATTGTGGGCTTAAGTCGATTTTTGCCAAGGGCAAAAGAAACAAATTTCTGTTTTTAATGAACCAATATGTTAATGAAAATTTACTTTTAGTTTTTAAAAATTTCTTATCGCTTACCTGATTTACACCATGACCGTTTATTTGTGCGCTGTTTGGTGAATGCATCAGTTCATGTTTCTCCAAGAGATCACGAGTTTGGAATGCAGCTGTACAGTGCATGCACTGATAGTGACCCATTCCTATTGCACTTCCACCACACGCACTTCCACTTATTGTCGATGGGGTTGACGAGGTTGGATCACCTAATGCTGATCCAGGACTGGAGGTGGAACGTGCTGCTTCCAGATCGTAAGCACTACAACCACTGCCACCGCTGCCAGCCATACCACGATGTAATGTATGATGGCCATTTGTCATGGCTAACAATTGACTGGTGGGTGAGGTGCGTGACGAACTTGATGATGCTGAGCCATTGGACGATTGATGATGATTAACACCATTTTGTTGCTGTTGCTGCTGTTGTTGTTGTGCTGATTGCATGGCCAACGCCGCCATGAACTGTGCCGCAGCGGCTGGATGCAGATTGGGCGGTAGATGTGTAGTTAAATGTTGTGCCGCTGGATGATGATGCTGATGATGCAGATGATGATGACCAAATGGTGTCGTCACATTAGTTATACTGTTGAGATCAGGTGGTGTTGGTGATGATGACAAGTTAATGTTAGGTATCATTGTGTTGGATATTGGTGAATGAACTTTACTATTGTCGTTGTTGTTGTTATTGTTGTTGTTGTGAAGGTGTTGCTCGTTTATAATACTATTGTTGTTGTTATGAGTTTTAATATTGTTGTTGTTATTGTTGTTAATATTGTTGAATTTAACATTTCCGATACCGGTGAATTTTAAAGGTGCAGCGCTAGAGCTGTTGCTCTCATTTTCATCGTTATCCTCATAGTGATGATAATTATTTAGACTGGTCTGTGCCAGATTTTCAAAATTAAGTTTATCATGCGGGTGCTGGGACTCGATGTGTTCACGCAGCGCCTATAATTGTGATAGAATATAGACGTTGATGGAAAATGGATTAATGTTTGAGTTACTAATTGACATGACAAACAGAAAATTACCTAAGTCATTAACGTTATCTGAAATGATTATCATGAATGCTTCTGTCGTAAGAAAAAATTCTCGGGAATATTTACGTATTTTCATGCACAGAACTACAACGACCACATAAAATAGAATAAAACTAAGGAGATTTATATATGATTTTCACCCAAAATCTTCTTAAAATCTATAATGACCTCGTTCTGTTGAAAACCTCGTAATATTAAGAAGGCAGAAGACGTTTAATAAACGATTCCTTCTTAAAACAATGTTTTCCCTTCATTGAAAATTATGTGAAAATTTACTTAATTTAATGAGGAAGCTTCTAGAGTTTTTCGTAATATACATATATTATAAAGTTTTCATGGAAAAGGATATTTTAAAAAGATTACTGTATGGTTTTGACGTGACTTTCTTTTCAATTTCAATTTCAATTTAATTTATTGTTTTTTTTTGGATGAAAACCATAGATAAATCTCCTTAGTTTTGTTCTATTCAATGTGTTCATAATTCGGCCACCAGACTTTCCGTGAGCATCTTAAATACTTTCCATTCTCAATGCAAAATAAATAAATAAGGTTCGGTTAAAAAATAATTTATACGATTTTATTTCTTAAACTACTTACAAATTAATAAGTTTTTTACATTACTTGCATCATTTTATGTAATATTCTATAAAGAAATGATGCTAAAATTTTTTTCGAATTTTTTAGATTTTCTAACTAAAGTCATATAGATATCTCTATGGAAAGCTCAAATTATAATATTTACTACTTTTCATCGGAATTCATTTTAGATTTCAAAGCAAATACTATAAATATCTTGAAAAGTCAGGGTATTATATAAAATCTTAATTAAATGAGATCGCAAAAATTACTTATGTACCTAAATGTAAAAAGATCAGGGAACGAATCGATGTAAACTGATGCGGCGATTCAGCCCCAGATTTGGTTTTGAAAAAAGGTTCTTAGGAAACAAATTGTATTGTTTGTGTCATCTGCTAATCGACTTCTTATAGAGCTACGAATGTGGCCCGCGGCAGTATTCAATCATTTCCACTTTAATAATTTTCTCAAAACCCCTATCCTTCTGACATTTATGCTGTATTTGTATTCTTGTAGAGTCAAGGCCACTCTTAATGACGATGAATTTGAGTTATCTTCTGCAATATTAACCAAAGTTGCATTACTTTTTTTTTTCGGCATCGGCTTACATCGAATAGTCGTCATATTGATTGATTGAGATTGAGTCTCTTGTGCTTCTACAACCAACTTAAGGAGCTGCAAACTGTTAATCAAGTCTTTTATTTTTGACTATTCCACGGTCCGATCCAAAAAAATGCATGAGAAAATCCAAAAATTCTTAAATGGACGTTAAAAAAAAGATACCCGTGCACGTCAGATTTTTCATGAAAAAAACAAAAACAACTCATTCTTGTTATGATCCTTACATCTGAGGTGTATCATGTATTCATTAAATTTATGCAAGATATTGAGAGGACTATTTTTGTAGAAATTTCAACCCTCTACATCCCCCACTTTTGGGCAATTTTTACCCTTTTCCTAAAAAGGTACAAAAATTACACCTAAAACAGGGGAATATTGAGACAGTATGTATCACAGAAATATTTGCTATAAAATTTCACAACTAATTGCTGAACACTATAAAGTCGAAATTTTATCCCGAAACCTAAAACCGAAACCTTCTCATATTGCATATTTATTACATCCCTGACGCGCTTTCCTTAAGTTTTAAAGATGTTTCGTCTTTGGTAATCTAGTGAAATTTTCGTTAGAACATTTTGTAGAGTTCTTTTGCCCATTGTAGCCCAGTTGTAAGAAAAAAGATATAATGGGTAAATATGTTCTAGAAAAATGATCCTTGTGTGATTTCGTTATGATCTTGTCAGAAAGAGTTTTATCCAAAATGGAGTTTTAGAGTTCTACAGTGGGGTGAAATTTGGAAAATATTGATTGTAACGATTTTGCTGCCATCGGGATAAGGCTTTTGACTTTTTAGTGTTCAGCAACTAGTAGTAAAACTTTATAGCAAATATTTCTGTAGAACATACTAATTCAATATTCCCCTGTTTTCGGAATAATTTTTGTACCTTTTTAAGAAAACGGTAAAAATGACCCATATGTGGGGAATATAGAGGGTTACAATTTTCTACAAAAATATTATATACGTATGTAAGGAACATATAGTTAAATTCATCGATTTAACACAAGACTGTATTATTTTGGTTTTTTCATGTACAGTGGATTTAAATTTTTTGGATTTTCTCATGTGTTTTACAAAAAGTTTGATATTGTCGGATAGTGTTCAATGCTTTCTAAATATTTTTTTTCCTATATCGGCATCCCCAATCGTAACTGATAACAAATTTTTTTAATGCAAAATTTACGCATAACTAGTTTTGCGTTAGATGATTGTTTCGAAAGATGATGAATATTTCCTCTGGTCACTTATCTTTATTTTTAAATTAATGCAACGTGATTCTGCATTTTTGTCACAATAACATTGGAATTTTACACTATGATACTTTTAATACTTAAAGTTACGAACCTGAAATCCTGTCAAACGCGCATGACATTGTGGACAATTTACGAGAAATTCCGTATGTGGCGATATCGGACCTCCCGCCGATGCAGTTGCGCCAGATGATGAATTTTCATCGTCCGCTGGTGCAGTTTTGTGATTATTCTGTTGATGGTGATGGTGTAAACTGGATGACAAGGCGGGAACTGTAATCAAAAAACGATAATGAAATTAAAATAAAGGTTACATTTTTATAAAGAGGTCTTATGCAGCACAATTAGTTTTATGAGTCATAAGAAATTTGTAAAAATCATCAGCTGATTTTCATTAATAATTCCTTTCCAACTACTTATTAGACACAACATGTCAATTGGTTTTTATTTTTTAAATCTATGCGTATCTAACATACTTGTCTATGAATTAGTACGGGTGTGCATATATTTTTTATTAATTATGACAATAATTTTATCTTTCAAAGTGATATTAATGAAGAAGGTACTTAGTCATGTTGTTGCCTCCTCCCCCAATCAATTTTATTTTTACATTTCAACAAAATCGTCAGCAATACATTTTTTTTTTTTAACAAAATTAATTGAAAGCGACCATTAAAATAATCAACTCAAATTTCAACCACCGATGTTGCTTGCTGTCGGCGCTGCTGCCGTCGATTAATTCTTGAAAACAAAGTATGATTCAAATGTTGTTGATGATTACACCGAGCCAAGGAAAGGCAACAACAACAACAACAATAACGTGATAACCGCCATTTTATTTTGTTGTGCTCAGTCAGTCACTTTGGTTGTTTATTCATACGACCGTGTACATATATGTACCTCGTACCTCTTCTTTGCGCCTAATTAAACGATCGTTTCACTTTTCTTTTTTATTATCAAAACTTATGGTTTAATAAAAATAAATTAACTGAAAGATATGTTGAAGCGATAAGTTAAATGGAAAGATATGCTATGAATGTGTGAGTGTCTCAATCTTTGTATGTCATATGTTTATATGTGTTTGTGTGGTTTGTGTTCATGAGTGTGGCTTTGAAACACCACCGTCTCTACCTAAGCCAACGAGTTGAACTCCTTAACAGCGAAGCCGATAATTTGAAGAAGAACACGATTACTTGTGGGTATAACGAGAATACAGGGTCATTAAAAATGCATTGCCAGTAAATATGTTTGAATTTTCTTTGATAACCAAGCTTTCGGAAAAAACGTGGCGAAAGGATTCATAAAAACAGAATATACTAGGTTAAGATATTCTAGAAAGTTATATATTGCTCGATTGGACAACAACTTTTATCCAAAATGTAGTTTTAGTGTGAAATTCCAAAAGTACGATTTTTGTTGTATTTTACATAAAAAAACACAATAAATGGTTGACTTTAAGTTCGAGATATTCACCACTGTTCTGTTTGATTGGAATCGGAAATGAATCCGATGTTGTTTCGGTAAATTGGATAGGAACCGATAGCAAATTTTATTTGTTGAAATACAATTCCAACTCAATCTTATTTGTCGTAAACTTAAATATCGATTTTAATCCAATTCCGAAGTGAATCAATCTTCCTACATTGATTGAAGACGAGCATTTGTGAGATCGAAATAAAATAAAGACCGTATCAAGCCGAGATTTTGGATAAAACGGCGATGACCTTCAAAAAATTATTAAAAATTCTGAGCTAACGTTTTTGACAACCTCTTTCAGAATATCCAAAAAATCGTTTTATTAATCAGTCAAGTGCGCATATATGCAATAAGTGCACTACACCCTGTAAAACAAGACACAATATCAAAAGGCATCGCAAACAACCTTCCCCTTGTTTGTTCTCAAACGTTTTCTTCTCTTTATTCTTGAATCCGTTTGTGCCCAAAGAAAAGAAATGAAGCTGCTTCCAAAAAGAGCGCAATAGAAGCATATCTCTGGTAGCATACAAAATTTTTCAAATTCAATTTTTTTTTTATTGCTTATAAAAGTTAATAAATCTACCGAAAGTTACAGAAAAAAAGTAATTTTTGTGAAATGGAACTTAAAATTTTGAAAAACTTCTACGGAAGCGTATTTCATATGCTTTCAAATGTGTGCTTCCACGGAAGCGTATTTGATCCGTATTTCATGTGCTTCTGAAGATGTGCATCTCTGCTAGAACATGCTGTGTTAAAAAAGATAAGCAGTGAGAACAGCACTGGAAGCAGCTTCTTGCTTCCCTAGAAGCGCAACTCAAGTCGTTTCAATGAGCTTCCGTTTCCCGTTGGGGTGTGTTCAAAGCGGCGAATTCTCGAGTCGCATTCATACGTTGATGATCTCATGCTCAAGCGACTAAATCAAAATATGAAAAAAACAGTCGGGAAGGCCGCTGCTTAATCAGTTTTAAAGAACCGTAACAGCCAACCAACGAAAAGTAAATTAAAATAATGAAGAACTCGAGAAAAACAAGGTAGATGATTCATAAAAAAAGGCCAAACAAAATACACAAAATGGAAGACTATAGCACTTGACGCATCTACCATGCTGTGGTAGTAATTATGTAGTGCATATGTAAGTATGTACATACATACATATAAACGTTGTACATATATAAAAGATATAATTTATAATAATAACTGAACGTTTATGTCTGATATGTCGAGAGGTAAATGCCGACCGTTGTAAGTGTTGCATGCAGCATTAATTTCAATTAAAAGTTACATTTTTTACACGATGATGCGATATCTTACACTTCATTTTCGTTGTTGTTTGTATGTTGTATTGTGAATGCGCGATGGTAATAAAATGCAATTGTAGTAAAATTTTGCTCCATTTAGCCGGCAATTTGATAGCTACCTTAATTCATGTCAATTAAGTGTTATTGCTGATTGTTGTTGTTGCTGCTGTTTGTCACAAGACGTATGCGGGTTTCATTGTGACTGTGCGGTTTCAAGTGTCAAAGCCCCTTACATTTATATACACACATATAGCTAAGTATTAAATTGATGAAATGATTAAGTATATGAAGAAAGCAAAAAAAAAAAAGAAAATATAAAAAAATCACCTTTATGGTCGAAATCACTAAATTGCTTTCAATTAAATGGACCATAATACTTAAATGCAGTTTTATTTTGTAAAAGTAAAAAACTTTAAAGGACAGTCCACAGAATGAACAATCAGTAAATTTTAACGGTTAAAATCGCACTAACCCTAACTAAGCAATCCACAGAAAAGCAATTGTTCCCCATATGATATCGAATATTTTTATTTATACAAAACCCCTACTCTTACTGTTTACCTGTTAGTTGTTCAGCATCTAATGATAGCATTTTTCCTTGAGGATAATTTTTTCAAGAAACCTCAATAAGTTTTTATCAGTATGAACACAGAAAAAATAAACTGGTCCTAAAATTAAATGGGAACGTATTTGATTTCAAAACATGGTTGTTTTTAAATCGAATGTAAAATGTTTTTGAATTAAAAGAAAATTTCTTAAATTTAACAACTTTATGTTTGATTTAAAAGAATTCGTTCTGCAGTTTGAAACATTTGAATCGCTCCTTAAACATAAATATTTGAAATTGAGGTCTGATTGATAAATCAGTCACTCAATAAATTTTGGAACTCTTGTTTTTGATTCAAATTGCAAACTTCTTTGGCGCCGGAAAGATTTTTGTTCCAACGCAGTTTCATTCGATTTTATAACTTTTTCTTGTATGTACTTTATTATACATATTGGAAAATTCGTTTCAAGAATTCAACAAAGGACTGAAATAAAAATAGAAGGAGGTTCTTGCAGAAGGAGAAAGCCAGTGGCTGACTGACCTTCCTCGTAATATCAAATTTTTTTTTTGAACTTTTGTACTAGTCAAATCTTGAGAAGTGGTGCTTTATAAAAAAATTTTGATCGACAATTTCATAGCTCAGAAAATTTTCTATTTTGAAGTTGCAGTTAACTGAACACTGTGAAATCGGCCATTAGCCGGTTTATTTTGTAGTTTTAAAGTATATATTAAAATTTGAGACCGAGATCACTGTCGCACATAAAGTTATTTAGGCTCAAGGATCGGAAAATCGTTGTTACCGTTGTTTCTACAAAAAAAAAAAAAAAAAAAAAATGGTGCTCCACAATTTCATATAGAAAAGTGGTGCAAGCTGTTTTCGTACTACCTTCAATTTAGTAGATAAATTACTTTAAGATTTTTGTCGCATGTGAGTGTTCATAGTAATATGAATGTTGATTTTCAAATTACTATAGGGTCATTTCATCTCAAATCGTCCAGGAAGTATTTTTTTTTTTTTGCATACAATTTTTTTTATAGTTTCTTCATTGAAATCGATGAGACACGTATTTTTTCTTTTTGCTTGATTTTGAGTTCTTTCGTCGTGGGGAATTTTTTAAAATTCGTCTACAAACTCGATTTTGCGCTATTGTCGCATATGTCAATTTTCAAGGAAAATGTGATAACTTTGCGAAAAAACGTCCGATCTTCGTAATTTTTGGTATGTTTGTAGCTAAGAGGTTCCTCTAAAAGAAAAAAATATGATACAGGGTATATTTCAAAAAATAATTTTTTTATCGTCATTTGAAAAAAAAAAATCAAAAAATATTTGACTTGAAAAATTTCCAATTGCAGTTTTTTTTTTTTCTTCATATTTTTTTTTAAATAGCCATACATATAAACAATATTATGTAGCAGCCTCTATTAGCCCAAATTCGTTGTTTGGGAATTATGATTTTTTGAAAAAACAGTCCCAATTATTTAGTAATTTTGGGCTTCATTCATGATATATGTTATCATTTCGTCAAAAGTAGCTCAATAGTTATGATATTTTGTCTGTCAACCGTCAAAGGTCCGTTCTAGAAAAAAAAATTGATATACAAAAACAGTAATAAAGAATGGAAAAATCGTAGCAATGCTAAAATTTTTGGGCTAAAAGTCATATGATTTTTTTTTTCTAATTTAAAGACGGTTATAAAAAAAATATCCAAAAATGTAATACACTTCATGATTTTTTCTTCTAGAACGGACCTTTGACGGTTGACAGACAAAATATCATAACTATTGAGCTACTTTTGACGAAATGATAACATATATCATGAATGAAGCCCAAAATTACTAAATAATTGGGACTGTTTTTTCAAAAAATCATAATTCCCAAACAACGAATTTGGGCTAATAGAGGCTGCTACATAATATTGTTTATATGTATGGCTATTTAAAAAAAAATATGAAGAAAACAAAAAAACTGATGCAATTGGAAATTTTTCAAGTCAAATATTTTTTGATTTTTTTTTTTCAAATGACGATATAAAAATTATTTTTTCAAAAATATACCCTGTATTATATTTTTTTCTTTTAGAGAAACCTCTTAGCTACAAACATACCAAAAATTACGAAGATCGGACGTTTTTTCGCAAAGTTATCACATTTTCGGTGAAAATTGACATGCGACAATAGCGCAAAATCGAGTTTGTAGACGAATTTTAAAAAATTCCCCACGACGAAAGAACTCAAAATCAAGCAAAAAGAAAATATACGTGTCTCATCGATTTCAATGTAGAAACTATAAAAAAAATTGTATGCAAAAAAAAAAAAAAATACTGCCTGGACGATTTGAGATGAAATGACCCTATAACTATGATCTACTTGTTTCAGGAATATTTTTTTGCAATGATGTACTATAACTTTATTCAGTATAATGTGTTCTTATAGGTTGCAACCATAGTACCTTAATTGCTTGAATTTTGTATTTAGCAATCTGAGGACATCAGAATCTTTTTCAACTTTGTATTAATAACGTATTTTTGTGATCTTTGTATATTTGATATTTTAAATTTCATCGCATGGCAAGTACATTTTTTTTTGGTTTTAAAGAAAATTAAATAGAAAAAAATTTGGTTTGACAAAACTTTTACGAACTGCAATATATTTAGCTTTGTAGTTTTATTCTCATATTTTTGTCATAATTTACAAACGAAAAGAAATTATTATGCGAAAAAATAGTATTTCTATCAACCTTGACATCAGTAATTTTAATTCCCCACACACTTTATTCATTTCCACAAACAAGAATTAGTTTTTTCATGTTTTCAAAAAATAAGAGGGTAAAAAAAAAACTTGACAAGAATTATGACAAATGTCGCTTTAATATTTTCGCCCAAACAATAATTCATAACTGAGAAGTCATAATTTCTTTAAAGCCTTTATTTATTATTATGCCATAGCGTCTGCACATTTGCCAGGCATTTTACGAGTGTGTGGTGCTCTTCTTCAAGTATACGAAATTTAAAAATTTTAATATATGGGAAACATGTGGCCGCTTAAAAGGATTTAAACATTATTTTTCACTTTGCCACCACAATTCACAATTTGTAGCGTGTCCGAGTAGTAACACCACCGCGCACGCGGCACCACCTTGCCCAATAGGTGGCGAAGGTAACCAAATAAATGGCTTGTAACTCATATGTAGCGACCATAATATACATAACTTTACTGATTTATTGACAATCGTCAGATTTTGGAAAACTTTAGGCAGCCAAAACAAAAATAAGTTTTTTTTTTTTCAAAAACTACGAAACAACATTTTTTATGTACAACCAATTAATATCATTCCATTATGGCACGTACAGCTGTCTATTAAAATCAAAATTTTCAAGAAAAGCAGCGCCCAAATGCATAGTCCTTCATTCCTCTCAACTACAATTGAAACTATGCCATCGAAAATTATTTTTAAAATCCACTTTCGACGCCAGCGAAGAATCAACCTGTTTAGCGAACTGAAAATCACAGCTGATTGCTGATTTTATGGAATTTCCATTTGATCGATTGCAGCAGCTTGTTAACGCGGTGGTTCCTTGGGGTACTATGTCAAAATACACCTACTTCATAAGCTCAATGTTTATGGTATATACATATAAATTATCTTGCCGTTTAAAACTAGAAAACCTGCCGTATCTTGAGGTGTTTTTCTTTTCATATATTCGTTCTTCTCCTTTTTTTTTTCCTCAAAATACTTCTGACATTTTTTGCGGAGGAAGTTTTTTTTCTTGTTTTGACGCCAACGTAATGCACGGCGCGGACATGAGCAATTAATCTAACATTTGACTGTAATGAATTGCGCCGGATAAAGGTATTTGTAAATGGCTAAATTTCGAAAATCTGCGAATGAATTGGTGGAAAAAAATACATATATGAACAGACGACAAACAACAGGCCAGATTGATATTAGCGCCATAATGAAAGAACTTTTTTCATGTGGCAATTATAAAAAAACATAAGAGGAATGTGTTTTTTAAGTAATATCACAGTTTGATGTTGTTGGAGATACTGGCTGCTAATTTAGACATCATTGCCAATTAAATAACATGACTATTAATTGTGGCATAATCAAAGAATCAGTTTGTTGCTTAAGTCGTTTTGCAAAATATGGCGCTGGTAAAGCATTTACCAAAGGATACAATGCCATTCTTCTAAATGGTTTAAATTATATTCTAAAAATAATCTTTGCCACACATGGCAAGTCATCTGAGCAAAGTAAATTTCAAGGTAGTTGGCTTCGAAAAAAAAAAAAACAAAAACAACACGTAGCTACAGACGATATGTATTTTGCGACACACATTACATTTAGGTACCTACACAAAAATAAAACTCCAGGAGACTATTAAAATAATCACATGCATAAGCCCATCATCTACTTGAACGAATGAAGAAAATATTCCTTTCTTTTTGTTTTCAATGCAGAGCGCTCTCCATGATGCAGTTTTCTAAATTTAGGCATAAAAAGAGAGAAAAAAAGTATTGAAACTTCTGCAGAACGGTGTTGATGCAGAGCACCTCTATTGGTTTAAGTACTGGTGCTACAAATGAACACATGGTACAGATGGGAAACAAAACTCGAAGCAAATATCATTTGTAGTAAAGGGCAACTACATAAATAATAATCTGTACCCAAGTAAGTTACCTTTTGCTGCACTCTGCACTCTTCACTGAAGGTGAGCACTTAAGTGTTTTCGGTTTTCTATAAATAACTGAAAACATCTTGGATGGAATGGTGTTGTACCCACATATTTTATGCTTTTGCTTAAATATTGTGGTGCTCTTGAGCTTGCTTTGGCCGGCCATATGTGTTGAATTTTAAAAAAAATTTTATTTTTAACTTTCGCAAAAGCTGAGCAGGTGAACATTTTCTTAAATTATTATTTTTATTTTTATAAACCTCATTTCAGTGTCCCAAATGACTTTGGCGTCAGAGTCATAAATTTTTTAAACAAAAAACTTTCACCTGTTTATAGTCGATTATCGTAAATTTGCGCCTCTTATCTCATGTGAAAATTGTTTCTGTATTTTAATATTTTCCACACCTTTATTATGTCATAAAAGCAATAACAATAAAAATTTTAAGGTACTAGTCCAAAAATAATTTTTCAAAAAATCAATTTTTTTTTTTTTACAGATTTTGATTCCTTATACATTCAAGAATAACCTCCTAAAATTTTTTAAAGATATTTGAAAAAATGACAAAGTTACAGCTCTCTTTGCGCGCGCACATTTTTGACTATTTCTTCGCTACAGCGTGCTCTCGCAATTGTTTTTCGCGTTTTTCTCGAAACTACATTTTTCAAGTCGGCGTAGACTTATTCTCCGAAACTATAAGTCCGACTGTTCTAATTTTTTGTATGTAGCTTTGTTTATGTATCCCACATCGTAATCCACCAGAAAATTAAAAAAATTTGTAAAAAAAAAATTGTAATTTGATAATAAAGTCGAAAAAAAACATAAAAAAAAAATTTTTTTTTCATATTGCCACAATTTTTTTTTTTTATCGATTTTTTATAATATTCTGGTGGATTACGGTGTCATTGACCTTCTTTTTTAAGATCCCATTTCTATTTTTTTTCCGGACAAGCCGTTTTCAAGAACATCTCTACGCCATGGGACGATACAATTTTTAAGAAGAAAACTTTGGCGCCCTCTATAAAATGGACTTTATTATAAAAATTAAAAAAAAAAATTTTTTCAAAATCTTTAATTCTTTATTTATATGTACAAAAATTTTTATACAATAACTCAATAAAATAAAGGAAATAAAAAATTTTAAAAATTGTATTACTTTTTGCCATTTATTTTTGGACTAGTACCTTAAAAAAACTCAGTGGGATTTTTTCTTTTCTCTACTCAGCTATAAACTATAAAATTTTCTTTCATAAATTATAGCAAATAATTTAGGAATTTGGCGCCCAACTAAACAACGTGAAGCAGAAAACATCAACAAATTTAATAATAAAAATATTTCCATATGAAATTAGATAATGTTTAAACGTGATTTTCATCATAACTATTAAATATATATGCAAGCAGGAGTGTGGATAGGATTTATTTATAAGCTTCGTACAAGGAAATTAGAAAATTTCGGGAGGGGGCTATAGCTCCTGAACACCCCTCACAGATACTCCTCTGAATGTAAGTATGTGCACGTAAATATTTTTTTAGAAATACATTCATAAATATCAATTTGCACCTTGCTAGTGCGACATTTTACATTATGGGAAAATATTTTATATAAACAAATGTTCCGGAAAAAAAACAAAAGCAAAAAAATTCAAAAAACAATAGCATTAGATTTTTGTTTACACTATAAAAATAAAGTAGGTAATAAAATATGCAGTGTAAAATAAACAACTTGATATTAAATAGAAAGAAAAATACTTGAAAGTGTAATTTTATTTTATACTTTGAACTTTGTTATATTTGCGGCACGGTCCGTCACATAGAACGAGTAGCCGGAGAGCCAGCGCTTAAAAACAACTTTGCGTTTCTAAAAGCTGATTTTGTTACAGTTGGTTATAGTAATTGTGTACATCAATAATCTGTCGGTCAGTCAAGCGAACTGTAGTACAGGCGGCTGCTATATGGCATCAAACATGTAAAATTTCGATTTTACTTCAATCAATTTCTAAAAGCTGTAACTTCTTATACACGTTATACAAATAACAGTTTTGTCGGTCAGCCAGCCCCAATATATGTGCAATAAATGAATCAAGTCAAAATTATTTCTAAAAGCTGAAATTTTTTTAAGGGTATTCAATTGTTTATTAACCACAAATAAAGCAGTCAGTCAACTATATTGTAGAACAATCTCCGTCAGCAAGCTCAACAAAACAAAAAAAAAAAAAAAAAAATGGTTTCTAAGAAATTTTAGTAATAGTAATAGACGTTAATTGTTCAATCATCTTTATATGCGTGAAACCATTTTTGCTGGTCTGGCATTATTATTTTTTATTCGGATCTTTTTAAACACAATTCAAATTAAATTTATTGACACCAATGGAAAGATTATTTCATAATTGACTTTAAACAGTGAAATCTTTAAATTGATGTTATAATACAATAAAGATATAACCATTTTTTATTTTTGTTTTTTTTTTGTTGAGCTTGCTGACGGAGATTGTTCTACAATATAGTTGACTCACTGCTTTATTTGTGGTTAATATACAATCAAGTACCCCTAAAAAAAATTTCAGACCTAAGAAACCATTTTTTTTTTTTTGTTTTGTTGAGCTTGCTGACGAAGATTGTTCTACAATATAGTTGACTGACTGCTTTATTTGTGGTTAATATACAATTAAGTACCCCTAAAAAAAATTTCAGCTTTTAGAAATAATTTTGACTTGATTCATTTATTGCACATATATTGGGGCTGGCTGACTAGCCCCGTTCTAACATTTAACTGACTGACCGACAAAACTGTTATTTGTATAACGTGCATAAGAAGTTTCAGCTTTTAGAAATTGATTGCAGTAAAATCGAAATTTTACATGTTTGACGCCATATAGCAGCCGCCTGTTCTACAGTTCGCTTGACTGACCGACAGATTACACAGGCCCACAAAAAAAAAAGTACCATGCGCGAAAGATCAGACCACCTGATCTTTATGTTTTCGGGGTAGCTGAATCCGAATATGGTGCCAGAATAACGAAATTGGTTCGCGTTTTTTCAGAAATCTACAATAATGCTGAAAATTACTGATTTTTGCTGGTTTCTGAAAAAACGCTAATCTGGCACCATATTCGGATTCAGCGACCCCGAAAACATAAAGTTCAGGTGGTCTGAAAAATTTGAGATTTTTTTCAGCATTATTTCTGATTTCTGAAAAAACCCGAACCAACTTCGATATTCTGGCACCATATTCGGAATCCGCGACCCCGAAAACATAAAGTTCAGGTGGTCTGAACTTTCGCGCATGGTACTTTTTTTTTTGTGGGCCTGTGTTATTGATGTACACAATTACTATAACCAACTGTAACAAAATCAGCTTTTAGAAACGCAAAGTTGTTTTTAAGCGCTGGCTCTTGGACTAGAGTTGAACTTTTAAATTTAAATATATTGTTTCTTATAAATAACACGCACGGTCCAGTCAAAAAAAAAAAAAAAAAAACAACCCAAAGGTAGGTCTAATTGGTTCAATGCATTCCTGCCGATGCATGTCTGCAGAGGAATTTGTACCAGACAAATATAACTAAAAAAGAAGTAGTATTTTTAGAAAACAAAGGATCATTTTATATTTTGATAATAACTCAAATATTTTACAATTCTGGAGAAATTAATGAAAATCCAATTATCATGAAGTGTTTTTTTAATTTCATATTGTTTTAAGCGAGATTCATGCAATTAAAGATAAATGGTTTTTGGTTTTTTCAGTACATTTTCTCAATAAAACGAACATAAAAAAATCTGCCTGACCGATTTAAAAAACTTTGCATCGTTTGACATTTTCATTTTGAAATTCTGACGGCTACAAATTTTTTAATTTATTTTTGCGTGGATATAAATCATAATTTTGGATTAGCAATTTCATCTGAAAACTGAGACGTGATGGAAAAAATTTTGTAAATGCAGTCCTTTTATGTCAATAGCAAGGAATAATAGTAATAGTAGTGCGAACTCAGATATTTTTTTACCGTTGAACAGAGTGTTATCAAAAAATGAATAACTTTATTAGGATATATGTAAATAATTTCTATGAAATTCATATTTCAGGATTTAAAGAATTCTATTAGATCAAAATATTGGTGGTCTCACGCTGTTATACAAGAGAAAATCTAATACTGACGTAATTATTTTTTTTTTGTATTTTGTTTGTATTTGGAAAAAATTTTGCTTCTAAAATAAGGGCTACCCACATTTTTTAGTGGTTGCTATTTTTCTTGGCGCCCTTGACAAATGTACCAAATGTTATTCATCTGCAGTGTCAGATAAAGAATTATATTTTATGGTGGGCGTGGCATTCCCCTTATCTTTACTAAATGTTTATTGCGCTGTTGTTCTTTACATACATACCAAATCTCAACCATTTATGTGAAGTAGTTTCAGTGGTATTAATTGAATTACACTTTTTGCACATTGGACCTCAGTTAGTGCCGGGATTTCTGAAATATTTTCACAAAATATTTGTTGAAGATGCATTATATACATATATGCATATCCGAAAATAATTTTCCCTTGTTTGATCCAGGTTTTCAGAAATTTTATTTTCATATTCTATAACCAAATTCCTAGACGTCTAAAATGAAATTTCCAATAGGTGAACAAGAAAAATTCGATATAAGGCGCTGTCAGAAGGTCGTTTTACCTGAAAATTTCGGGAAAATGGAGATTTCAAATAATATACGGGAGAGCACACATTTCGTAAGTAGTAGATATGTTACGGGGCACCTTTCCAAATATTTTCAAGTAAAATTCAGAAAAAACGTAAGTGGCACACGGCGAGGGAAAGGGTTAAAAATATCGCTCATTACGGCCATATAACAAGTAATAAAATTCAAGCAAATTCCTTGTTGAAAAATAAATCAATTTTGATTTTCACAAATTTAAATGATTTATAATTTGTTTGTAAGACTTTTTTTTATGAACATTCAACTAATACGAACTTCTCAGTCAAATCGATTTTGTTCATGATATTTTTTTTAAATTTAAGCTTCCGTGCCGAGTAAAAAACAAAACATCAGTAAAACGACCTCCTGAAAGCCCCTCATGTCTAAATTTTCTTGTTCATCTATTAGAAATTTGATTTTACACGTCTAGCAGTACCTATATTCCATTTGGTTAAATAATATGAAAAAAAAAAAAATTCTTATAACCTGGCTCAAATAAGGGAAGTTTATTTTTGGAAACGCTCATTTTGTATACATAAAATAGAAGCAGCTATTTAACAATGTCCCGGGAAAAAAAGAAAGTCGCGATTTTTTTGTCAGCCTAATATTCATATTTTAGCCACACAGAGACAATGGTTGTTAAAACCTGGGTAGAGGATCCACTTTAGCAATGTATGTGCGAACAACAAATACATGTGTCAAAAGCTCGCCGGGCCTAACCAATAAAATTTGAAGCTTAATCACTACAAATTTCCATTTTTTTTTTGCTTTGAATACGCCAGTACCTAATTGTAATTTGTAAAGAAAAAAAAAAATATTTCGAATGACAACAACGGCAACACTGAACACAAGTTGATCTACCGCGCCGCAAAAAATAAAAACGAATACCACAAGTAATGGGTTCACAAATTAATTTCAATTAACGCTTTTTTATGCTGCATGTGCGCTTGTATTTCAAACAAAAAGGAAAAATAAAATAAATAAATAAAATGTGAATTTATCTACGGTAAAACTATGAAAAATTATCGGAGTGTAGTGTGGAGTCGAAAAAATTGGAATAAAAAGTAACATTTATTTCACTTAAGAAGCCAAACAATTCAATTGAAAATGATTGATAAGAATTTGGCACAATTAATCGATGGAATTTTAATTTCGGTATCTGAAAGGTGAATAGTCAGTGAACGAAAGATATATGGAAAAATGAAAACAAAAACGCAATTTCATAATTTTTTTGCGGCAGTTTTAAAGTTATTAATAATAAGTATATTTGTATTACGGTGGCCGATGCAAGGTCATGAAGGGTATTCAATTTCCTGATTTTTTCAGATTTTTATGCTGAGTTTCTACTGGCCATAACGTAAATTTGTCCGTAGTCAACCTCTCATATAATGTTTTAGAATGCTTATTTGGGAAGTTGATATAAGCATTGACCGAACAAACCATGCAGGAATTCAACATAAATTCTTCGACATTTTTAGCCTATTGACCACCACTGAAATTCGAAAAAAAGCCATCAGAATGGGGAGCGGAGTGCATCAATAGCACTTTTGAAGTTCTCTAAAGCAGTAGTGAAACGCATCTCTCTCGTATCCAATAGCGCTGAAACAAACATAGGCATGTCATTGACACAAAGCTCTCCTTTCTCGCTACCAGAAATGCGCTGTAGATGCACATCGGAGAATTTCCAGATTTTTTCAGATTTTTCACATTGCTCAATAAATAAAATTTAAAAAAAAAAAAAAAATTTTCACCCCACATTGGGATTCAATGCCGGAACCCAATGTTAATAGATTTTTGACTATTAGATAAAACTATTGAGCTTAGCTGACGTTACTGTGTAAAATTTGTATTTCAAATCATGATAAAGATAAATTTTTGTTTTTTGTTTTTAATAAATATTTTGCTCTCATTCTCATTTCTATTTCTGATATTTTTTTCCTCTATGTCATATAAAGTTTTTCTCAAACATAAACAAATTCAAACGTTTCTATAGAAATAGAAAATAGTGCCGCCTATTGCCTTTCCAAAGCGCAGAAAAGATGAGCATCAAAATCAGCGCTTTAGATAGGAGAATATATAACGGGATATAACGGCCACCCTAATGTGTATGTACGAGTATGTATGTACCTTACATATTTTATTTTCATGTTTTATATCATTGTAGTTCCCACACATTTTGTTTTTTTTGCTGATCATAGAGCTGACACCTTTACGATCACATTAAAAGTAATAAAATTTGACAAATAAAAAATAGCATTTAGTTAGCTGGACTTTTTGTTTTATAATGAATGAGAGAAAAAAGTATTTTTTTTTTTTCAAATAATTTATTTGTCACAGCACGTTTGCCAAAATGTGAACAATAAAAGTTTGAGATTATGTGGCACTGCGTCGATTTTAGTTTAGTAATAATGATGATAATAATGATGTTGCTGACGTTTATTGGCAGCACTGGTTCACCTGTGTTGTGGTCATAAATTGTGAAATGCAGTGATGTTGCGTTATTCGAAATGTCAGGGAGTGGCCACAAGATGATGGCATATACTTGGAATAACATGGTGGAAACACGCTTTCTTACTTGTATTTGGTTAGACTATTGGACTCTATTATTTTATTCTAATATGCATAATCCACCAATATACTTTTTATTTTATGATTTATGTATTTTTATAAAAAAATACACAATTTTTTATTACTTGCGCCATTTTGCAATAATTTCGTTAATTTATATACTTTTTTCTATAGTCGTGACATTTAGAGCATTCGAATATTAATTGCCGGAAATTCTAAGAAACAAAAAAAAAAGTCCAAAAGTTTTATGGCTTTTGTTGCGTAGAAAGAAAGATAAAGACGACGCACAATGGGAGGGTTTGTATGGAACGGCGGTCATATATAGTAATAATAGAGCTAGGCTATTGAAATTTGGTACAAATGTTTTTTACATTAAAATAATAAAAATCTGTGAATATGAACAAAATCCGCCGACGGACACGCCTACCTTCCATACAAAGTTGGGACGTGGTCCGATTTTTTTTTCAAAATGGGTATCAATTTTCAATAACTTAGCCCCGCTAATTTCAAAAATGTTAAAAATTTTGCGCTATCTCTTATAGTTTTCAAGTTATGAGGAATAAACGAAAATCTACTTTATAAAAACTAGATTTGGCTTGTTTGTGTATTTGTCCCTTATTAACTCGGAAACTAAGTAACCGATTTTAAAGAGGTTTTTATATTATGCTAGTATAAAAAAAGGCTAAGCTATATACTAAAAAAATGGGCGGTGCCACGCCCCTCAAAAAATTGACTAATCATATCACCGAAACTCTTTGACGCAGATAAATGAGATTTGGGAAATGTGTAAAAGTCATCAGGACAATTAATGTTCACCGGACAAGTGGGCGGTACCACGCCTTCAAAAAAAAAATTCATCATATTTCTGAAAATATTTGACGAAGATAGATATTATTTGGTACATATGAAAAGACCATCAGAACAAATAATCCGCACTAGAAAAATGGGCAGTGCCACGCCTACCAAAAAATTAACTTATCAATATCTCCGAAAATCTTTCATGCAGATTGATGATGTTTAGCAAATGTGTTAATGATATTATGACAAATAATGTCCACATAAAAAGTAGGCGTTTTCACGCCCTTTAAACATTTTATTTATTATTTTCATAAAAACTATCACAAAAAATAGTCTGCACTAGAAACTTTTTCATTGCAATTCTTTTGGCTCAAATTGGCGATCAAATCAAAAAAAGAGGACACAATCAAGACGAAACTAATGTATACAATAATAGAAAATGGAAAATATTAAGTTATTTCATTGTTTTAAATGTATTTTAATCAGTTTTTTCATTTAATTGCAACAGCTCTTGAGCTTCTGGTGATAACTTTTTATATTTTTTATCACGTTTTACTCGGATTTGGCTAATAATCGGATCAGAAGAGATCAGCATGTAATGCAAAACGTCTTCGTTGTTTGCTACTCTAGAGCACAATCTACTGTTGTGTAACCTAGCGCTTTTAAAAACTTGGTTTGATGCTTCCTGAGCTTCTTCGGAAAGACTACTAATTGGTATATGAAGAGCTTGTATGATTTCGCTTCCGTGAATTAAAACTTTATGCACAGAAGGGGGCATATTATACCAATTATAATGTTTTTTGTATACCTTTCAATATGCTCTTGGCTTATTTTAAGAAAGGGTGAGTCCCAAGGGGGATTAAAAGTAGGTAACATACCCCTTACCTGTCACCCTTCTCTTAAAAATTTTTTTTTTGGAATTTAAGAAGACTGTAAGCTTAAAATTGATATAAATAAATATTTTTTTTCTTAAAAACTGCTACAGGAAAAAATTCATAGAAAAAAAAGTTCTCAAAAAAAGCAGTAGGGACTTTGTATTTCGATTAAGCATACTTGGCCACATATTATATTGAAAAATAATGAAAATCAGAAAATGTATTTTTTTTTTTTTTAATGTCAAAGTTTGTAAAATTTATCGATTTTGGCTTTTTGAGCTTAAATTTTCGAAAAATCACCATAATTCACCTATCATACATAAAAACTCAAACAAATGTTTTTTTAAAAGCTTAATGCTTGTACTTTATGACAAAATGCTATCTTGATATATTTCGATGCAAACGAATTAAAAATAGCGTTCCAAAAAAGTCAACTTATTTTGTCCAGTCAAAAACCGCAATATGAAAATGTTTATAAAAAAAAAGTTCTCAAAAAAAGCAGTAGGGACTTTGCATTTCGATTAAGCATACTTGGCCACATATTATATTGAAAAATAATGAAAATCAGAAAATGTATTTTTTTTTTTTTTAATGTCAAAGTTTGCAATTTTTCCATTTTTACCATTTTTTTTTAAACATTTGAAATATCACTATAATTCACATAAAATCGGCAAAAGAAAAGAAATATATTTTTAACAAAGTAGAAACAATATACTTTCTAACAATATGCTATATTAGTCGATCGGGCTTAAAACAAATTAACTAGAGCGTTTATCCAGCAGTTCCTAATTTTAAAAGTTCTGTAGAGCATTTTTTCTGTTTAAAGTCCAACTTTGGGCTCACTGTGCTGCTAAGCCAAAACAAAATTTTAAACTTTTATAGTTTTTTTTTCCGTCCCTAAGTATTATCTGACGATTGGCGTAAAAATTTTTGAAATCCATAGCACTTTCAAATTTTACCTATTTATGGCCACAATCTCCCATTGTGCGACGGCGCTGTTATTGCGAAAGTGGAATCTGTTGCTAAAATGTTGTTTGTTTTTAGTTAAAACATTAAAATACCACAAATTAAAGCTTTAAAGTGTCAAAATTGTCAGCATGATATGCATGACAGATAAACAGACAGACAGGTAGATAGACGACGATAGTGAAGCTGTCAAGCACGAAAATTTAAATCATTTGCTACAATTTATACCTGTTGAGCGGGACACATTATGCTGGGGCTTTTGAAGATTTTTTTAAACGCTAGGTATTTGCGTGTTTCCCCTTCCAAATTTTTTTTTTTTGTTTTTTCGGCTCATTTTAAACTTGACAACCGGCTGTCAACCAAGGTTGACATTTCGTGAATGCTTTGTAATATGTATTTAGTGAAAATTCTTAAATGTCATTATTATTAACACATAAGATAAAATTTGTTATAAAAACTGTTTCCTATGGTCTTGAGCTGCATGAGGAATTGGTATTCATATAAAAGTTACTGGACACTACAATCCAAAACACTGGTTTATATAGACATAAAATAAAAAACAATGTTTTCTTAATGGGGTTCGTCAGATTTGCACTTTAAAAATTGATTTTAATTTTATAATTTTTAATGATTTTCTGTTAAATTGATCGAGTACATATTTTTTAATTTTTCGTTTTGGTGAAAATTAATAAAGTTATGATTTTTTAAAGTTTTATGGTTTGGGAAAACACTTTTTTTTGTAATGCA
This sequence comes from Calliopum simillimum, assembly GCA_951812925.1. Lineage (NCBI taxonomy): Eukaryota > Metazoa > Arthropoda > Insecta > Diptera > Lauxaniidae > Calliopum > Calliopum simillimum. Next base: position 162,023,715 of record OX638368.1, read on the forward strand.
TTTATCTCAGAAATTATTAGACATAGAGAAAAAGTGATCATAATGTAAAATATAGATAACTATCTGAATTTTTTAAATATGTAGAAACATTTTTTTTTTAAATAAAATTAATGATACCTAGTAAACTTGTTACGATTCGATTTTTTTTAAGTTTGTGTCTATTTATTTTGCTTAATTTTTTAACACAGATTCTCTATTCAATTCTGTTTAAATATTCGTTAAGTTTAGAGTGAAACTCGTAATGCTTCTTGAGATATGAGGAATTCTCAAAAAATGTGGAATTCTACAGTTTTTGAGGCACATTCACCAAACTTAGTGGAGAGGTCACTTTTTATATAAGAATCAAAAATTGGAAGGGTACACGACATGAAAAAAATAGTAAAAAAAGTTACGCGTAATATATAAAGCAAAACACGTCAAGTGTATCAGCTGAAAATTTTTCTGTCTCCGATTTCGCTTAAATTTGGCAATATAGTAGTCCTGGTATACACAAAACAATATTCCGGGATGATTTGGTCCTAGAACCATTTATTGTTAAAATACAGGGTGCTGAAGTTGGCATTTTTAGTCATTTTCATGAAAAGGTGTTTTTTGAAAAATTTAGAGCTTACACGAAAGTTTGTAAAGTAACTTGTCCCATTCATTTTTAAATGTTCTTTTTATAAAAAAATATTACTTGGTGAAAAAAATTTTTTTTCGCCGAAATATTTTAAACTTAAAAATACATTTGAATTTTTTTTTTAAAAAAACCCCACTTAAATTTTTTTTAAAAGTACTTTAAATTAAAGCATACTTTAAAATGATGTGTGACTCAAGATGGTATTCGGTCTCCATGAAAATGACTAAAAATACCAACTTCAACACCTTGTATTTTAACGATAAATGGTACTAGGACCAAATCATCCCAGAATATTGTTTTTGTATACCAGGACCACTATATTGCCAAATTTGAGCGAAATCGGAGACAAAAAAAATTTCAGCTGGTACACTTGACGTGTTTTGCTTTATATATATACGCGAAACTACTATTTATTTATTTTACTATTTTTTTCATGACGTGTACCCTTCCAATTTTTGATTCTTATATAAAAAGTGACCTCTCCACCAAGTTTGGTGAATGTGCCTCAAAAACTGTAGGATTCCACAATTTTTGAGAATTCCTCATATACCGATTTTTCGAACATGAAATCGTCCAATTTCATCTAAGAGAAAACAGCGTAATATGATTCGATTTACTAGATTCAATATTACGATGGCATTTATGGAATAAGAAGCAATGATAAATGTTGAATCAACAAAATCTCTTAAATTGTATGTTCGAAAAATCGGCATATCTCAAGAAGTAATATCTAATAGTTTCTGAGGTAAATGCATTACAAAACAAAGTGTTTCCCAAATCATGAAATTTTAAAAAATCATAACTTTGTTAATTTTCACCAAAACGAAAAATTAAAAAATACGTACCCTATAATTGTTAACAGAAAATCATTAAAAAATTATAAAATTAAAATCAATTTTTCGTGTAAGTCTGACGAATAATATCACTAATGGTTTAGGTGACCCGAGCTTTGAAGAAATAATTAGAAAGTTTCGTTTATGACCTCATACTTATACGAGTAAATACAATTCAATTAAATTAAATTGTTTCAAAATTTATTTGAGTACCTACTAAACGTTTAGTAACGGTAGTACTCTTGGTACAGTCTTGGTAGCTTACAGTTAATAGGTGTATCGCGCCACTTTCTAGTATAGAATCATCTCTCAATTTGAAATTTGGCATCTTAAATATCCAACTATTTTGAAAAAATAAGGTTTGGAAATTCTTAATACTCAACTATGTATCTTTAAAAATTTTTTCAAGACCAAAACCAAGACCATGACTTAATGCCCAAGACCAAGACTCAATATTAAAACCAAGACTAGGACTCAATGTCCAAGACCAAGACTGCTATGGTCCTGGTCCTGGTCTTGTTTTGCTCATCAGTATGCAGCATTTTGCGCATATGGGATGTGCCATGCCCTCTTGTTCGAATCAACCAAGTTTCTCATCAGCAATTTTATTCATGTACTATCCATAGTATCTGAGAGAAATTTGGTTGGATTATCTCTAAACATACTTTCAGTATAGTATTTTGAAACTTTTGCTTATATAGGAGATAACACACCCTCTAGCTCGAATTCATCTATGTAGTTTTGCACTTACTATCCCTAGTATTTATGTATATTAAGTTGCTTTATCGTGATTAATCTTCATAAAATTGAGCGATTTTGCTCATTTTCAACCCCACGAGCTATTTTTCACGACGGAGACAGTGAACAAAATTTCATCGAATTATCTTGCTTAAATTTACCGTAAAAAATATTTAAACAGACAGACAGACAGGCGGACATGGCTATATCGACTCAGGAGGTAATACTGATAAAAAATATATACACTTTTAATACCTTCCACGTCTCCTTCTCCGCGTTACTAACGGAAGGAAAAAGTGCAAATGCACCGAGTGTAGAGTATAAAAACTAAGTTTCTTATTAACAACCATTACCAAAAACTATAGACAGATAGTTTTAAAATATTGATCTTGAAGGTAATCTGCCAAAATTTTCAAGACTCTAAGAATTAATTATTTTTGAAAACTTTGAAATATTTGGCTTGTGCATAATAAATATTACACTGATTTTTAGAAGCCATAATTTTTTTCACATTATTATTATATTAACATACTACGTAATAAGAAAATTTCGCCTTTACGAGTGAAAAACTTTACCTTTACTTTGAAAATTTATACAACGTAAAGAAATGATAAATTAAAAACGAATATCTATTAGTTTTATGCAAGAAAATATGAATATTAATCATTTTTTCTATATACGAGGACGTAAGTAAGTAACAATACGAGTAAGAGTAAAAGGCATAACTTTAGTGTTGGCTTAAGAAAATTATGGGATAAATGTAGAGCGAACCTGACGTAAAATAGCAAGTTTATGTGACATGGGACGAGACGATTTTACTGCGGATGATGGTATGATGGAACACGTCAGTCTACATGAAAAGTGATTAATTAATCAGTTATGAAAAGAAGTAAATAAAGTTTATAGTGAGACACACAACAGCATTCTTGTCTCTAAAGGGGAATAAGTGCTGTGTGCTGAAGTGATGAAAATAAGAAAATACTGCTTCAAGACATAAAAGGAAGAAAATATTGAAAATTAGGATAAAATTTTAAATTATATGAAAACTTAAATGCTTTAAAAAGTGTTCATTTACCTTGAAGAATTAAGTGGTCTGTCTGTTTTTATACCCTACACCCAGGGTATATTCACTTTGTCCTTCCGTTTGTAACGTAGAGAAGGAGGCGTGGCAGATATAGAAAAGAATATATATTCTTGATCAGCGTCACCTCCTGAGTCTATATAGCCATGTCCGTCTGTCTGGCTGGCTAGCTGTGTGTGAAAATACATTTTTTGGAAAAACTAAGCAAGAGAATTCAATGAAATTTGGTACACAGCCTTCGTCATCAAAGATAGCTTGGGGGATTGAAAATGAGCGAAATCGGTCAATGAACACGCCTACCGCCCATACGAAAAATACCTTCAAAATGCATCTTTTTGGAGTATTTTTCACGACAATACAACCAAAATACACATAAATACAAAGAATTGTAATTGCAGGCTCTGAGCAAAAACTGGGCAAATTCGGACAAAAGGGCGTGGCACCTCTCATATGAGATAATCCAACCAAATTTAACTCAAACATTAGAACTATAAATGCAGATTCTGAGAAAAAACTGGGTGATTTCGGACAAGAGGGCGTGGCACCTCCCATATAAGCAAAATTTTCAAAACACTGCTGTGTAGGGTATTTAATGTTTGGCCAGGCCAAAGGTAACACCCTTACTAGTTTTTTTTTGTATTTACGATTATTTTTTAAGCGAATCGCTTCACTTCAATTGAAAAATCTTGCAATTTATTGACCTTGTTGGTGTTAAAGGCGACACTCGCAAAACCTTGCAAATATTAAATCCAGCTGTGTTTTGTAAAATTTTAAAGTGTTTTTTTTTATTTTTTCAATAACTGCCCATTTTTCGGATTCATTTCTTTGGCGTATTTTTTCCCAAGTGTTCAATGTTTGTGTTGTTTTCATCTTTTCTTTGCAGCATTTGACTTTATTTTATTTAATGTATTTGTATTGTACATTTTATTTAACCGAATGCAAAGCCAACAATCCGACATTGCATACCTTACGCTTCCAAAGTAGTCCAGCAGCAGGCAGTAGCATCCTTTAGATGGGCACGAACTGAACTAGCAGCAGCAACAACAATAGCAATAATGGTATAGTCTGTGTGTATATGTTAAAAAAGGAACAATAAATCAATGTAACTCACAGATACGCCATCGAATCAAAGGGAACACAACGCGAAAAAAAGTGCGCAAATTACATACGGCGTGGTATTATGGTGCTGTTGCCGCTGTTGTGGTGACTTCATGCTGAAAGGCTGCTGCGCCCATCTGGTAGACAGATCCCTAAGTTGGTTGCATTGCAATCAACACCGTTGCGACGTCGGCGGCTCCGCCTGTATCAAGTTCTTTGTGAAATTATTTGTTTTTTTGTATTTTTTTTTTTTTTTTAAATTGTTTTTATTTTTTAATTTTTGTTTTGTTTTGTTTTGTTTTTTTTTTTTTTACAAAAGTAAATTGTTTGCCAATATTTATTTTGTTTGTTTGTTTGTGTTTATTTTTTGCTCAAGTCGAAATTCGCACAAAAACAAAAAGACCGAATCTTTGATTCAGTTGTAAAATGAAAATTCGCATGGAATGCGCTTTTGGCCATTTTAACATACGTAAGGAGAACACTTAACAGTGAACATTTTTAAAAAGTACCAAAAAAAAAAAACCGGATTATTTTGAAATTTGTATTGTTGTTGATGCTTTTGCTGCCACACAAAGGATTTTGGGTGTTTTTTTTTTTTTTCAAATGCAACAAATGAATTAAAAAAGGATATCAACATTTTTTTTTTGCAGAAAAAATTTAAAAGAATGAAAGAACTTCGCAATGCACAAAAAAAGTGCCTAAAGGGTATTAAAAATTGCATCAAATGTAGCGGCGTGAATTTCGGTAACTTTTTCAAAATTTAGTAAATTGAAGTACGGAATAAGTGTTAAAATATAATATTGTTTTTGAATGAAAGAATTTTTCTCCGAGTTATTATTGATGTAAAGTGCAGAAAAAGTTTTCTTCAGCTATATGTTGCTTATCACAGATAGCCAAAATCTTTCTTATTAAACCTTACATTGTAATTTTTTCGAGTGTTTGAATACTTTTCGATGTATCTTAAGAAAAGTATCTACACTCTACACAAATTTGACTTAGTCCTCTACGAGTTGCGAAACTTTCACTTCAATGAAAGATATCTCGAGAAGAAAAGATCTAATTGGAAAGCTTGTGAGATATGGTTGGTTTAATGAGAAAGATAAGAAATATAAATGCCGTCGCTCATTGGATACATTTCTCAAAAGTGGTGGAAATTCGCTTTTTTTTTTTTTTTTCAAGATGAGTTTCTATTTTTTACAACTTATGAAAGAAAAGTTAATTTTTTTCTATATATGCTATAAGCGGTCTTTATTCTATCAAGTAACACTAAAAATAAATGACTTTGTTTTTAATGTCTGAGGTGACTGTACTTTTCTGAAACACTATTTTTACCCTTATTTTCAACTCCATGTTTCAAAAAAATTTTCGAAAAATATATCTTTCGGACTACTAAAACTAAATAGGCACAACAATTCTGAATACTATTCAAAAACTGTAGCTGCGTTTATTAGCGGCTTTATGAGTTATAACGATTTTCATCAGGATACCTGTGACTCATGAAGTCATTTTACGAAAAGGCGTTGCATAAATAAATTTCGAGTGGGTCCCTTTTACAAATCTGATATTGCAATCGGATAGAGAAAGATTGGGAGCTAAAGGATTTGAGAATTTTAATCCATACTGGCCCAGTGGTTACAGCCTCTAAAAGTAGAGTAAATCTTAAAGCTATCTAAAAAGTTTAATTTTTTAGAAAAATTCTTCATATTTAGGTTGAATACTTTGGCAAATGATTAAGGGAAAGTGATTTATTCTTTCACTTAAAGCATAAATGGTCTTGTTTTATAACACTGAATAGCAAAAAAACAAGTTTTTTAATAGGTTTTATTTTCTATGATTTTTTTTTGAAGACATTGCTTTTAGTGTAGTTTTTAAGATTTGGGTTGAGTTTAAAAAAACTTTGCTTTTCGTAAAGCTCGGTTTGCTGCACAACTAATTGGTGGCTATCCCTTAGCTTGTGCTCCAAAAACTGCATGCTTCCACTTACAACCCTTTGTGTAAGAGCAACTTTTATGGCGAAACCTACGGATAAAAATCCTAATTTGACGAAGTTTTAGAAGTTTGTATTTTTAATTTTGTTTTTGTCGATTACAGCGCCATCTAGACAGGAAAAGAAACAATTTTTCCGACAAAATTTTCGTATTTTTTTACGTAGTATCCGAATTTGCAATAGAAAATGAGGGTTTCCATTTAAAATTTTGAACTTTCCCCCTCCCCACCTAAGTCGGAGGTGAATGGGGGTCACAACTCATATCATAGAATAGACACCTCTGAAAATTATTGAAAACATGTTTTTTTATTTTTTTATTTAATTCTCAGTATCTAAAATATTACACCGTTCTGGGATTTTCCTCACAATATGTATGTAATTTACAGAAAATCGAACTTCAACAAAACATTGATTTTCACCCTGCAATGCAATCTGAATGAAATTTGGGGTCCCAATAGTTATGAGAATTTTCTATCCATAACCGAAAACAGACATAAAATATCTTAAATGGTAAAAGTGAATTTCACCATGTCCTGGGTGTGTATCATATACCTGAAGAAAGCGTTTGTTGGACTTTGACCAAGCATAACTCGGATTGATTGTCGAGATTTCATTAGGAATTTCGGGTTATACACTGTTAATACTTTGAAATTAAACTTGGATGATTAAAGTGATAGGTATGAAATGCATTTCATTTTTGTTTCATCCAAAATGTCCACTAGAGATGAACTGTAGAACATACTTAACTTCTATAAAATTTTCACTACTTAGGTCATTACTGACTGAAAATACATATACAAAAGAATACTTAAATGATCTGTGTGATTTCACTCGGAGAAAAATAGTATCGCTTATGCAGTTAATAATTTATTTACGTGAGATTGCCTGACAAACAAAAGTCACAGTACACAAATTATGTAAATACTTATGTTTGAATATGCTGCTATGCGTACACTGAAAATAAAGAATTTTATTTCCTTTATTTTTGTACAGAACTTTAAATTTAACAACGTCTAAATAGTTTTTCTACATTTGGAGAAATTTCAAAACGTTCAAACATTAAGTTTTCCCAAGTCTACAAAATTACTCTTTTCCCGATTAGTTCTTCTCTTTTTTTATAAAGATTTTCCCTTTATTTCATAAACATTTGAATAACTCATTCTGTTTAAATGGATCTATTTAATAATATATTATATTATATGTATATGCGAAAACACCACTTTCTCTTATAGAAGTATGTGAATTTTACATTTTTCTTGATATTTGACTCTTTTTTAATCATTATACAGAGACTGAAGTTTATAAAATCTCATTCAGTTCTGTAAGATTAATGAACACATCTGTGCGTGCACCTATATAGATAGATACCAATAAATTTTTGCCATAATTGTTTAGAATATAAATTACTTACTATAATTGTCATGAGTTTCATAAAAAACTAATTGAAATTTTCACTGATAATTTCCTCCAGTCTACTGAGGATGTGCAAAGCCAGAAGCATTTCATTCACACCTTCAATTTATACCAATGAGTTTTGTTCACTGACAGGTTAATGTTTTGTTTACACTTAAAAATTGTATTTTTTTCGTTATGTTACGCATTTTCAAAATGAAATTTTAAACAGTTTTAAATGCTTTCATTCGTGCTTTAATTTTTAATTTTATAAGGTAGATTTTATGGCAACGAGTAGGTGTGAAAGGTGCTGTCTGTCGGTTTCAGAGCAATTTACTTAGGTGTGAGATGATGTGCTGTGATGTTTGGGACCACAATTTCTGTGTACTTTTAATTGAAAAGCGTGAGAAAAATTATGTTAAAATAAATATTTTTTTCTATAGTGTAGGCGAAAACTTTTTTCAATAAAAAAATGTATTATTAAAAAAATATTATTTTATTAAAAAAATTAAAATTTTCACGAAGTGTTATACGGGGGTGGGAGGGGTCATCAACTAAGTTAAGTAAGATTTGTTAAGTTACTAGGGGGAGGGGAGGGGGCTGTACGTTTTGATACATTGCGTTACGACTGGTTGGTGGGTTCAAAATTGGTCAAAAATTGAGTTACGTAATATGTTAACGGCAATATTTGAATTTTTCAAATTTATTGATTTACTTAAACTTTTCCAAAATTGGACTTATTCCACTTAAAAATGAAAAACAAAACGATTCAATTGTCTTTAAACTCTGTAGACAAACTTGGGGCAAACATCATATGTGACCTGGTCTATGAAAGGGGGCTAACGTGGGAAAACAAGTTTTCAAGAAAACAGCTGATAAAAGTAAACAACTCGTTTCCTCAGTCTCTAGTTTTTTTTTCTGCTCGGAATCTTATCGTAGTCAATCGCGTCAAGTTGCTAATTTCGGATTTCTAAAAGAATAACAATAACACTGATGAAGTGAGTTTAAAACAGTGATTTCCAAGGCCTATGCCCACGGGCACTTGAGCTTTTGTTCTCAAAAGCTCTCAGTATAAGTATTCACTCACAGATAAGAGTTCAACTGTGTTAGCAGTTGTGTAGATCTCCGCAACGTGCTTGCAGCTTATGCAAAGTATAAAAGCTTTCAATGAGCTTTATTACATTGACGACATGCTCTAGTATTGAGTTTGGTTATAACTGGTTTAAAAAGTATGATCATTGTTATCGCGCCGGCCGTCTTTTTCGTTATTATGTTTATGTAATCGTTTTTGTTGGTCTTTTGAAGAAAAATGAGTGTTGATGAAGAGTTTTGTGCCAATGACATGAAATAATTTTTTTTTTTTTTTAAATCGATACTTAATTTATACACTCGTATAAAGTCATAAGCACTAATCTGGAATTAAGATTTAATCTCGCTCTTTATCTCCCTATTCCAGGTTTTCAAAAAATCAGTTTTTTCGTATTTGTAATTTTCTTTCTCTTGATTTTAGTACAATTTTAACAAACTTCGACTTTCTGGTTTTCTCCATATGAACGCGAGTGTCAAAATCTATCCGAGTCAACCAAAAAGTGGAAAATAATATTTTGACACCCTTTTCACGGAATTGCAGCCCATTTCAGTTTTTTTGTCGATCGCAATTCTCGATTGATTTTATTGATTTTACGTCATCATGTCATACTCAAAAAAAAAAAACGTACAGTTTTACTTTTTAATCTTTTGCTGAGAACATCATTTTTTTCTTTTGTTCAGCCTTTTCCAGTGCGCAAAAATTATAGTCGTTGGAAAATTTTACTAAACACGCTATGAATCATCGTCGAAACACTTCACATTCATCTGTTGTTTGGGATGACTTATTAACCCCAAACTCTCGGTTACAACGTATACTCTACCTATTGAAACAAGTTTAAATAACAAACATCAACACAATCGGAAGTTAAATAAATATGAAAACTTGTCGTTACGACAGAGATAAGCCAGTAATAAATAATTACAAAAACAACAATTTAACGGTTACAATTAAAACAACAAAATCATCAGTAGGTAGCCCTTTGAAGACCGACCACAAATAAAAACAAACGTAAGTCATTCATTCGCGAATGAACAAAAAACAGAAAATGCACCTTTGCCAACTCATGGAGTCGACACACCATTGCGATGATAAAACAAGCTATTGAAGCCACATTGTTGTTGGTGTTGCTTCTCCAGCCATGCTATCGAAAAGGTTTGTCTGGCTCGTGTCTGCTATGGTTGCTATTGAATACCTGTTTGTCTGTCTTTACGCCATCTACCTGTTTACATTCATAACGATGTTTATGATGGTGAATGGAAGGAAGTTGGCCATAATCACGATACCTGTTCGCGTGCGCATGTTTGTTTACTTGTTGTTGGTGTTGACTTTGTTATGGTTATCAAGGTGGTGGTATTTGGTTTTGTTTTGATTGTTGTTGTACTGGTGGTGTTAAGGTGTGTTTAATCCATTTAGTAGGAGGTTCCTTGTGGCGTCAATATAACAAGTTATTATTGGTTCGACATGTTGCTACTTGTTTTCGTTTTTTTTTTTTTTGTGTGATAAAAGCGAATAGGTTTTTCGAGAAAAATGATAGGAGACAAGTTGAGGCAACTAAACTACAGGTACAAACTGGCATTGTTTTGGAATCACATATGAATCGTGTACTGTTAAGACCTCACATGTTATAATGCATGATCAAAATTTCTATTTTATTATTCATATTATCTTTATCATAAAAAACAAAAAAACAAAAGAATAGTCCACGATACAATATAAAACTGGAATCCAGCTTCATCGTAGTCACCTCTGAAAGACTTGCAGATTAAATTACTTATGGAGACTTTCATGAAAAGCAAGAAATAGACGACTGGTTAACTTTATAAGTTTCAGCTAAATAAAGTTTGCAAACATTTTCAATAATTTTATTTATAATAGTCTTTAGTTTTTGTTATCTTTTATATACGAGTATAAGTAGGTACTTTATGATTAAGCAAGAAATAATTAAATTTTACAACTTTAAAATAGTGCACAGGTGTATTCGAAAGACAGTTAAATCTTTACAAATAATTATCATTTAATGAAGTTTTTTCTTAATTTATTTACATATATCTCTACATATAAAATGGGATGTTTTGATCGCCGATTTGGAAAGATTTTTTAAAAACCTTAGTTTTTTTGAAAAAAAAAAACGCAATTACGTTTTTTTTTTTTGCGAAAGACAGGAAAACCCTCCTTCCCCACAAATACTTAAAGCTTTCGTCCATATAGATAATTGAGATGATATAAACTACATTACACGATCGTTGAAAAAATAGCTCACTTTTGATGAGAAATTCTTCAAAAGAAATGCTGGGAGAGACAACATTTTTGAAATGTATTGTTATATTTGAAATTCAGATATTTTCTGTTGAAATCAAAAATTGAATAAAATTAATTTTTTTTTTTTTTTTGCATCATAAAATTCCTCTTTCTCACAGCCAATGACAAAAAGAAGAGAAACAAAAAACTTTATAATGAGGCGTTTCTAAAACGCTTTTGCTTGTCACTTCTTGCCAAAAAATTAAAGAAAAAAAGAAAATTTTTATTTCAATTGGCCAATTACTTTGGCGCTACATTAAAAAAAAAAACCCACACAAGCTTATAAACACCACAACAACTAACACGTATGTATGCGTTCATTTTTTATTTTAATTCAAAATTTTGCGAAAATTAAATGTTTTCCCAAGAAAAGATTTAGAATAAATTTTTTCCCATAAATCAAAATTTTAAAAACTAAGACACCAATAAAAAGATACTTGCAAATTAAATAAAAAAGTTCACAAAAAATAGAGCTTTGATCCGTAGTATTTTTTATTTTACATAAAAAGCAACCTACCAGCATCAGCCAGTCACCGCACAATCTGTGCTGTAATTCGAGCCCCTCGCGTCGGCGGCAATTCCCCTTATTTAATTTTCAAAGGAAAGGTGAGCTCATAATTGATTCTGCTACATATCCTTTTTTTTTTCTTCTACATCTTCCTCTTTTGAAGTGTACATTAGAACCTGAGCTGAGCTCAAAACTCTATCCAACGGGTATACACGTAAGTGGCTACCTACGTTCAAAATTCATTTGTTTATTCATTCGCTAACCTACATACATAAATAATTGAAAAGGCGACACTTTTTTTAGTGTAAACAATTTGTATCGTGTTGTATCAGAGCTTGTCTCAAGGTTTAAAGACCCGCTTAGTGGGCACTTCGAGGTAATGGCGAACGGTTACGTTTTTATGCGATTTGTTTACAAATAAAGTGTTGAATATCTTTTTGTGTGTGCAGTGACGGCTTCGACAATGGCATTGTTGCTGGTACTAGGGATCCAGCACAACCGGTGCTAGCATCATCATCATTTGGCTGGTTGATGACGGTGTGGTTGGGTGTTTATTTTCAAGCTGAGGTAATGAAACTTTTGTTTAAATATTTTAAGGGTTTTTTTTGCTGTCGACAATGGCACACACATACAGCAGTGATGACAACTTGGCTCGATTCAAGCGAAATGATCAGCGCAGCATTTAAAAATTTGTAATATGAAACTAAGTGATGGAGTTGAAGGAGTGCTTAAAGTATCATAAGTGTGGTCCACTTTGAAGACCACACAAGTTGCTTTTGCTTGTAAAAAGAGGGAGAGAATTTTGAAAATCTTAAAATTTATGTTGGCGTCATTTCCCAATATATCTCAGGAGAATATCAACGAATTTGATAGAAAGTTAGTTTGCCTTTATCAGATTAGACAATAAACTATTGACCTTAATAATAAAAAAAAAAAACAAAAACTTAATAATAATACGCACAATTAAGTTTCGTTTTTAGTTCTTTTTAGACGAGCTTTTCGTATTTTATTTGTCTTACTAGAACTATTCTTCTTGTAAAGGAAAAGAATCTCTCGTGTCGATCTAAAACAACTGCATACAAATATTATAAAATTATTGTAGAAAACCCCCGGCCTGATAACAAATGTTCCAACCATTTCCTACCTTTAAGTAAAATTTTATGAACAAATCTCAGAACAAGCGCTTGATCAAGAAATCATAAGAAGTTTTGCAGCCTTTCTTACTATAATTTAGATCTAATGTATTTGTGACTGAAGTACTATTTTGTACATTATAATTAATTTGAAATCTTCCAACAATTTTTATACATTTAATGCTAAAATCTGAACCTCTATCGCCAACTATTACAATTAGTTGATCATTTTGACTTCCTCAAAGCTTCGCGTAAGCTTTGGGCAGTTTCAAAATAGTTTCACAATAAATGTTTTAACAATTTTTCATTTCGGTTTTGTTTTAAAGCAAATTTTCATACACTAAGTTAGGGCAATTTTGTTGGTTTATTCTTGGTTATGCATAAGTCAGCCAACTTTTTTTGAGTGAAAATAAGGAGATTCTTCCGAGTTTGAAATTAAAACCAAAAAAAAAGGTAAAAATACACCAGCTTTTTTTGAGTGCAAGTCAGGAGATTTTTACCCAAAAATTAGGAGTTTGATATTAAAATCAATAAAAGTAAAAATGCACTTAAATTTCCAGTTAAAGATTTTTAATCTATTGAAAACATTTTGTATTATGTACATATCTGAACACACGGTGTAAAGAAAGAATAACTTAAATAAATCATCGACAATCGACAATGCTCCAGGATTTTTTGAACCAACATTAATCCTTTAAAGTCGTACTTATTTTGACTAGATATTTTCTTCAAAATCTAAGGCTGAATTTTCAGAAATTTGAAAATCAGGAGATAATTCTGGAATAGGTTCAATCAGGAGACCAGATTAAAAACCCGGAGTGTCCTGAAAAAATAAGTAGGGCTGGCTGGTTAAGTTATGCCCAAACCGATTTGTATAAATAATTTTAGTTGTTTATCAGATAAAAAAGCAAATAACTGTAGGCATGATATTAAGCCTATAGCTCATTCCCAGTTGATATCTGTGGCAATAAGGAAAAACTGCTTAAGTCGATATTAGATAACAAAGCAAAACATCATAAATTCTATACGTAAATCAAAGCTTAAAATTTATGCCGATTTAGTTTACATAAATCTAGTTGGTTTACCATAGAGCTTTTCAATTTGTACAAGAAATTTAAGTTAGTTTCAAATAAACAGGTTAGAAAACCAAGCAAATTGTAAGCATGCAATGCTATTTTAGTCATTAAAATCCTGAATTTTAAAAATTTCCGAGGGAAACCAAGAGAAAAAAGTTTTTATTTACACATCTATAATAAGATCTATAAAAAGTCACAATATTATTGTCATTTGGTAAAGAGTAAATCCACTGTCAGGAAAAAAAGAAAAAAAAAAACACAACAAAACAAACTATAGAGGAAACGCTGATTATTGAGCTTTAGTTTCTTATTTTGGTTTGATTAACCAAGGTAGTGGGAACAAGACATAACAAGTCATGCGAAAATCTAAGTGAACAAAGCGTGAAGTGTTTGTTGAACATTTGAACTGTCAGAAAACAAACCAAGTGAACTAAGTTTCCAGTAAAAAGCACAGATTTTTGCTTAATATCGATTTTTATGTTTATTAGAAAATTTTTGCGCTATAGTTACTATTGTAAAAATTTTCAAACTAGATACAATTGATTTGCCAAAGGACCTGAAACATCTTACTCGAGTATGAATTAATTTTAAGGGATAATGTGTTAACATGAAAAGCGCAATCATCTCTACCATTTTACAATGAAAAATTATCAGATCGAGATATTTTTTTGTTAATAAAAACTATATTTTTCTTAAGTAAACTATATTTTTCTGTGATTTAAAAAAGTTGTTGAAATATAAATTTAAGGCATAATGAAAGACTAGCGATTGAAAATATTAGAAAAGGGGTATTAAAAAAAAAGAAAAATAATTTTTACAAAACTTACATTGCATCGAAAACGCTGGTGACGCTGGCATACTTTGGTTAATAATGTTATCCTCTTGTCCAAAACGTGACGTCGGCACCAGACAAGACAACATTGGAATGAATATTTTCTTTCGTTTGCTTAATTAACACGTAACTTTTGCTATGATTTTTTTATTTATCACAAAATAAACTTTATTTTAACCATTAAATGGAACAAGAAATACAAAGTTTATAGCAACATTTGGATGGTAGGGGGGGTTTGTTTTTTGTTGGAGTCTTAGAAAGTATTACACGTTTCGATTCAAATTCATTACTGGTTGTGTTGGGGTTAAGCGAGCAAAGTTGTGAATACCCCTAGTACATACATGGAAACGGATACAGGTTTTAATCCTTGCTTTATGTATTTGCGTGGCAGCGACAGCAATGGGCGCTGTTTACCGTTGGTTTCAATTGGAGCTGTGCTTCAAATGTGTACTTGCATTGTTGCGCGTGCTAGTGTTGGTTAGTGTTTGTGAATTCTTGTTTTTGAAACATTAAAATTTTTATTTAATTTAATCTTTTGATTCGAGTTCACTTTTAAGTTTTTTTTTTAAGAATTTTGCTTTAACGCTGATAAACACTTTTTGTAAAATGCGTATTTTTTGCTTTTTCTTTACAAAATCAACCGGTTGAATTTTTGTGTCAAGTGCTTTCTGCTTTGTAGTTGTTGTTGTTGCTGTAGGATTTTCCTACAATGGCGTACGCTATACGCTACACTTCACTAGAGCATGCCGATTAACGCGGTTTTTTTGATTTCACTTTGCAAAATCATAAAATGGCCTTGAGTCAATTTTTTGCCCCAAAATTTGAATTTTGTGTTTTTTGGATTTCGAGTGATTTTTTGTTTGTTTACTATACCGTTACAACAAGCAAATTTCTTTTTGTATTTGAATTGAAAAAATTCCCTTTATATTCGAGCACAGCGTGTGTGTTAACGCCGCGACGTTCTGGTCGCTACTACTACTTCTTCCGCCGTTACTTTTGTGTCGCTGTCTCATCATCGTTGTTTGCTCTGCTGGCGCGTCGTCGTTGGCGTCGCTGTCCACCGACCATGCGTGTGTGTGTGCAATTGGCATATCAAAACATACAGACGCAAAGCGACGAGCACACGCTGCAAAATCCAAGCAGACTCAACAACAACATAAAAAAATGTCCGCCGTGTTTTTCAAAAATTATCTTCCATATGAAACTGCTGCTGAGACTGAGACGTAACACCGACAACAACTACAATGTATCAAAGTAACGGTGCGTTCATTAAACCATTCCATATCGCACCGTTGTTCTTATTGCTGTCGCTGCTTCACATTCTCGTTGGTGGTGGTTGTGCTGCGCTCTCCGAAATTTCCGTGTTTTCTGTTGCTTTTTTTTGCTCTTGTTGTGCAGAGGGAGTCTGCAAAGCTGCTGCTCCGAAAGTTCTCTCGAAATTTGATTTTTCCCGAATTTCGGTTGCTCCCCCATATTACCACCCAACACATGCACGTTTTTGCTTTTGTAAACAAATCCTCTCTCTCTCTCCGTTACATTATGTTAATTTCAGCAGCCACGAATTCTCTCCACCAATATTACTGTTTTTTTCGCCAACGCAAACACCTTGAGGTCGATTTGAACCGATCCAGATAATTATGAAAAAGATGTAGATAATTTTGAAAAAGATGTAGATATTTTTTTGAAACAAATTTATTTTATTAATGTTCTATGGGAAAAGGGCTCTTGCCACCCAGACCCAATTCTAACGAGGGCTAGAGATTGAGGTTAAGGTACATAAAAATATTTTTGTTTCCACGCTTTCGGTGAAATAAACTTTGAACTTCGATTGATACAAACATATCTGTGGACTTTTGACAAAATAAACTGACTCGAACTAAGACCATTCTCCAGGATTTTAGTCATACTTATATATGAAAATTAAATACGGTTCTTTGGTATAATCACCATATCTCTATGATTTCCAGTTCCAGAGATATAAGGGTGTTTTGCAGTTTTCTCTCCCACTATAAACAGTCGTTTTTTGACACATGAGTAAAACTGTTATATATGACCTATTTGACAACAAAAATCATTATGAGCTGAAAGTGCTGACTTTCTTTCATCTACGTCCAGAAGCAATTTTGTACTTTTAAATAAAATTTTAATAATTTTTTGAGAAATAAATAATCTCAGTCGCACGCACCCGTTACCTTTTAACATCAAGTTTTAAAAACTGTGAAAATAGTATAATTATTTAAAAAAAAAAATAAATAAATAAAGGAGAGTATCAATGTAAATGAATTTAATAATTTCGTGATTATTTTTTCTTTTGTAAACGATGTCGCACCCATACCTTATTGGTTTCTTATTTGGTTTCTTACTTATCTATCTTACTTATCTTATCTGTGAGAAGGAGCAGTGCATAGGACTATATTTTTTTAAAGTGGGCGGTGCCACGCCCCTAAATGGAAAGAACGCTCTCACGGCTAAACCGCTGCATCGATTTTAACGAAATTTGGTATGGAGATAGGGTTAGCACTAAGGAACGATAATATGACCATTATGTTTTTCAGTGGGCGGTGCCACGCCACTGCATCGATCTTAACGAAATTCGGTATGGAAATAGGATTGGCACTAAAGAACGATAGCATGACCTTTATGTTTTCAATGGGCGTTGCCACGCCCCTTAATGGAAAAAACGCCCTCACGGCTGAACTGCTGCTTACGATTTTGATGAAATTTGGTATAAATATAGGGAACGATAGCAAGGTTGATTTTTATGAATTTTGGTATGGGCACGAAATGAACAGGACAGAGAGATATCAAAAACTGTTTGCTCTTTAGAAGGAGTTACACGCCTCTTAATAGAAAGCACGATACTGCAACTGAGCTGCTGCACCGATGCAGATAACATTAACCCTTAGGAAGAATATTAAAAGCTTTTCGTATCTTATCCACCAAGGAAGGGTATAAAAACTTTTTGCTTTATTTTATGGTCAAATCGAAATGGTCGAATTTCGGCCACAAGGCGAACTCTAGTTTCAGTTAAACAACTATGGAAATTCCAAACAACAACAACTTTCTAGAACATCTTAGCCCATGTATACAGTCCTTATAGGTTTTTGATTACCTTTTAAAATGAAATGGGTTATAATGCGTTTAAGTGTTCTGCAAAAATATTCTACGGAAAATTCCTTAAGTTTTAAGAATTTCTAGTCTTTGGTGACCCTAATGAAATTTTTTGTAGAATATAATTTTAAACACTGTAGGAAAATCCCATAGAAATTGCAATTCTTTACTGTTAAATATTATATTATACATATTTTTTTTTTTTTTTGTAATGATATCGTATCCGTTTCTTTTCTAAAGTTAATTTATTTGAAATTAACTATCTCTTATTAGAACAAATTAAATTAAAAGTTTTATTTTTAATGTTTTATGGACAATTTTACAGATCTGAGGAACCCACTCTCATAATACGAAAATATAATTTTTGTAACGTCGCACACGTTAACATTGAAATTGAATTTTTTATGAATATTTCTATTTGTAGACAAGATCGGAAAAACTGATACTTCTTAAATTAAGAACCATTTGCTGCGTATTTATCCACTTTACTTTTAATTTAAAAACTTAGCCTTAAATTGTCGCATCTGTCCATTGAAAAAGGGTCCTTATCTTCACAAAAAGCAAAAACCGGTTTTTTTTTTTCATTTTATGAATAAAATAACATCTCGATCACCGGAAAATTTCAAAAATTGACAGAGTTATGGTGTTTATAAACCGAAAATTGAGAAACTCAAGATTGTTGATATCGAAATTTAAAAGTCATCAATTTTTTCTCCAAAGGGTTGGGAGTTTTGCAAGACCTCTTTCATTGATATTTGCAATTTGATAATCGACCTAATATCAATTGTAAAATGTTCAAAACAAGTCTAGGCACTGACTTCCACCTTTAACTGGAAAACGGTAGAATTGACCCTCTGTCTCTTATTTTTAGCTGTACTGTGATATTTTATCAGTGAAGAGGTCCCTATTTCTGTGGACGGTCACATATATAGATCAAAAGGTTTCAATCAAAGTATTAATTTACACCAACAAAAGCATTTTCAAAAACAAAGAGCATTCAACACTTTTGAACGATTGAAGGTGAATGTGCTGCTCTCTTTGCACAATACAAACGCCACAAAAAACAAAAAAAAAACTAAAAATTCTGCCAAAATACAAATAAAATTAAAACTGACGTACTTTGAGATATTTTAACATTTTCCAATACATACAACCGTTTAAACATACATCTTTGTATGTATGCTAATTATTATGTACACACGTGCTCAAGTAGGTGGAGCTTATTTACCATTACTCATAAGAAGGGATGGGAAAATTGTGCTTTTTTCGTGTCAGAATTACCTGTTCTCGCTTGTGTTATGCACAATTTTTGTTATTATTGAATCGATTTATTCGAACTTTGCTTCTGCTAGAAATTTCCACAAAATTTAATATTCTGTTAAATACGGCTCACCTCACAATTCCTTTTCCAAACCCCCTCCGCCCCAACAATAACTGTCACAGTGATGCACTTGACTAGCGTTTTTCCACAGCTTAAACCAACAACACTTAACTCTGTGTCTTAAATTACTAAATAAAAATCAGAAAATTTTGGTATCATGGAAAAAATCTCAACGTTCCCATAATAAATTTCCGCGTTTGTAGTTATTTACACGTTCATTACTTAAATGGGACTTTAGTTTACTGCTAATTAAAAATTGGAAAACATGCAATGTAGTTTTTCCCAATTTAAAGATACCAACTGTCGATACCCGCAACATTTCGAAGAAGTGAATGATGAAGTGAATCCAATTCAATTGTTTTGTTTGCCACAGATGAAAATGTTGCTTTTCATTAAAACAACACAACACTTACAGCAATTTATGTAAAAAAATTATACGCCTGCCCAGCGACCCTTAAAGAGTTATTGGGGGTGAACACAATACGAGTAAATTTGAAAACCGCTGTTAAATCGACGATTTCAGAGTAACCCCAACATGTTGCTTGAAATTTTGTGTGAATGTGAAATTTATGTGTTTAATTTGAGAAGAAAAAAAGGGTATTTTCGAAAGAAAACTAAAACACACTGACTAAAGGTTCCTCTATTGGATTTGTTACATTTCACACATTTAAGATACTTAGATGCTGGTTTCGGGTTCTGTTATTGCAAGTACAACAAAAACTACTTCAGAATCCTCTTGAGTTACACCGCCACAAGCACCCTTTCCTTATTTAACAAAATATTTCGACTTTTTCTCACGTTATTTCTTTCATTTTGTTCTTTATAACATATCAATTGGTAAAAATCAACGCATATTCGTAATATACGTGTGCTTTGGGATATTCAAGTGCTTGGTTCCTGTCCAAACTCAATTATAAAGTAAAATTAATTGATTTCTTTACATCACTTACGAATCGACGACGAAATAAAACTTTGCTTTTACAGTTTTGTTGTATTAACATATGTTGGCCCATATCTATATTCGAAATGCTTGGTTTCATGCAGGTACCAGCATTTCATTTTCGTTCGATAATTCCATAATGCATTGGCAATATAGACAGTCGGCTATTACTATTATGCAAAGGTCGATCTTTGCAAATTTTCCTTTCTAAAGTGTTCTCCTTTTTGATATTGATAAATAAAATAAGTGATAGATCAATTTATTTGAGAGGATGTGTGTAAGCATTGTGAGAAACATTTTCATATTCCATTGAATATATAAGGCTTGGAGAATGTTTGTTTGTTTGAAAAAATGAGGAATCTATTTGAATTAGGGAATTTGCTACACATTAAATTAAAATATATTTTGGCATTATTGTTATTCTAAAAGGATTTGTATTACACCAAGATTAGCTTCTTTTTATACTATGACAGTTCTAGACTATTGATGAGTCTAGTCACTGCCGAGAGATTAATATTATATGTAATGAAATAGACAAACTTAATGCTTTTGGCGTTAATCATAGCAAGATTTATGTTAACCAACGTCTCACAAAGTACAATAGAGAATTATTTAAAGCTGCGAAAAAAATCCAAACTGATAATGAAAATTTGTGGATAAAAGACTCAAAATACTCTTGAGAAAAGTCGAAAATGGAAGAGTATTCATTATAAGATAATTTGACGATTTGAAAAATGTAAATCAATGAGGTATTTTTCTCATTTGATCTGTGTTTAATAATTTTATTAATAACACAAATGATTTTGTAAAAGAATGCTCTTCTACAAAAATAATAAGAAGTATTTCTGATTTGAGTTTTTTAAATAATCACAATAATAAATCATTTTTTGCGGTTCACCAAAATATCCGTAGCCAGCGAAAAAATTTTGACTTATTAGTTACACATCTTAATGCTTTTGAAAACTTACCAGATTTAATTTTTGTGACTGAGATTTGGATATACTCTTCTGAAGTCGATGAATATAGCTTGCCTAACTATACATTTTATGCTAATGCTAATAACTCGTATGCGTCGGGTGGTGTGAGAGTTTTTGTGCATAATCTAACTGATTGTGGTGAAATTTTGCACTACAGCCTCAAAAGTGCAGATATAATTAGAATTTCATGTTGTATATGCAAAATTAATTTTGTTTTTATTTGTGTATATAGGCTTCATTCGGAAACTGTTCAAACTTTTATTGATGAATTTGCAATTTTGTTAAGTAATGAGTCAGCAGGTAATCTTATAATATTGGGTGACTTTAATTTGGATATTTTAAGCTCTAATCAGTCAATAAATTTGTATAATGTTCTTCTATTTGATTATGGTCTCTACTCCTTTATTAACGAACCTACAAGACTTATCTCTGGCTCATGTTTGGATCACGTAGTTGGACGTTTTTCAAACTTTTCCCAAAATAATTGCTCTGCTATTAAGTTAGACCTTGATATTACTGATCATAGTTTGACAGGGATTGCATTTGATGGCCTCTGTGTAAAAAAAAATGATGAAAGAACTTCAGAACGTTTTATAACTAAAATTAATTTTGTACAGTTAAATATTAAATTGCGGAATTGTGATTGGACTTCTGTCTATGAGCAAAATAACGTTTCAGTAGCGCTTGAAATACTGCTATTAAAACTAAAGGAATTTATTACCACCTCTACGATGATGTCTATTAGAAGAACTTCCAATATAAGATTAAAACCCTGGATAACGCAATCCTTGCTGAAGAAAATTAGGCTTAAAAACAAATTACGTTTAAAATGCTATAAACACCCCCAAAACATTCGTTTGAAGACCAGATTTCGGCTATTATGTAGCCGTCTTAATAATGAAATTCAATTATGTAGAGATAATTACTTTCATAATAAAATTAGGAATTCCATTGGTAATTTAAGAGAGGAGTGGAGAGTTATAAATAGTATTGCCCTTAGAAATACAAATAATACAGAACGTTCTATTATTTTGGAAAGCAATGGTAGAAATATTTCAGACCATACTGAAATAGCTAATGAATTTAACGACTATTTTGTAACGGTTGGCCATTCATCTTTTGCTGCAAATTTTTCAAAAAAATGCAACTGCTCCTCTAATCTAGCACCTGTAGGAAATACTACATACTGCAGTAGCTTCTTTTTTGAACCAATTTCTGGTCTAGAAACCCTTCAAGCAACAAAGTCTTTGAAAAAAAGTTACTCTTATGGCGTTGATGGAATTTCTAACTTGAAAAACTATTATGTTCAATATTGTTGATATATTAACTTATATATTTAACTTAAGCGTTAGTACTGGTGTCTTTCCGAATTGTCTTAAATGTGCCATAGTAATACCGCTTTTCAAAAAAGGCAACAGAAAAGATAAGCGTAATTATAGATCTATTTCACTTCTACCCTCAATCTCCAAACTTTTAGAAAAAATAATGAAAAACAGGGTTCTAAACTATTTAAACAAAATAAAATTTTTTAGCCCATTGCAGTTTGGATTTAGGAAAGGCTGTTCAACCGAAGAAGCTCTCCTGGATTTCTGTGATATTATACACAAAGGTCTTGATTCAAAACGTATTTGTGCTGGACTCTTTGTGGACATCACCAAAGCGTTTGACATGGTAGACCATGAATGCCTTCTTAATAAACTCCATTGTTTAGGAATTCGAGGCCACATCTATGATTGGTTTGAGTGTTATTTAAAAAATAGGACCCAAAGAGTAAAAATAGAGGAAAGACTTGATAATCCGAAAATCATCAACTTAGGTGTACCACAGGGTTCAGTACTAGGCCCAATTTTGTTTTTAATTTATATTAATTCATTGTTTGCACATCCATTAAAAGGAAAAGTTAAGGCATATGCAGACGATCTAGGCATTGCATACGACTCAACAGACCCTCTTAATTTGGTTGCAGATTTAAATCACGATGTGCACATCCTAAGGTCCTGGTTTACAGAACATAAGCTTATAGTCAGCAGTAAGACAAAATTAATGTTTTTTCAAAAATCGCTTGACTTGAGTATAACCTTTCATGGAGCCAATTGCAATAAATTTGTTTTATATAACTATAATTGTGTCAATAACTATGCCCAACAATTTTATAACCCTCATATTTTTTGCGATGACAGCTGCTTTCAAATTGAAACGGTTGATAGTTTTAAATATTTAGGAGTCACAATTGATTGTAAGTTGAATTGGAATGAACATATTTCTCTTTTAAAAAAATATTTACTTCAGTCCAATAGAATGCTTTACCGTCTTCGTAACTATATACCTGATCAAACATTAAAAACAGTGTACTGCGGAATATTTCATTCTAAACTGGAATACGGAATTAGTTGTTGGGGTAGTGCTTACCAAAATAAAATATCTCCACTAATTATACTACAAAAAAGTGCATTAAGGAAAATCTGTAACTGCTATCGTCTTACCCATTCCATTGATCTTTTTAGAAAAACAAAAATTCTACCCGTTTGTCATCTGTTTTATTTTAAAGTTTTAAAGGTATTTTACATGAGATGTGGCTATATGCAAAGTCCTATAAATGATAACTACACCTTACGAAGTAATCTAAACTCTGCTGTTTCATTGCTAAGATTTCACTCCATTCAGTTCAGGAACTCTTACACTATTCTATCTCGTAAATTGTTTAACTGTCTCCCAGAAAATTTAAGAAATATTAGACTTCTATCAGTTTTTAAAAAAAAAATAAAAATCTGGCTTCTTGAGTTTGATATTAATCAAGTCGAAACTTTAACGCGTTACACAGTTTGATTAGTTACAATATAAAATATAATTTTTTATTTCGTACGCTTTTTGAATCGTACCTTTTTTCCATTTTTTACTTGCCACAATTTTTTACTGTCTACCCCACACATTTAATTGTATAAGTATACCCGATCAAGAAAATGAAGGCGGCGGATATCGGTAGATGTCGGTCCGATATCGTTTTTGTGTCGGCGGCCGGACTTGGCGGCATCGGAGAGCGGTAGCATCGCGGGCCGCTTTTCGATTAGCCGAACTGCGCAAACGTGGTTGAACCCGTCATCGGGCCGATAAATATTAGAGATTAACGGGCCGATATTCGCTAGCTGACAAAGGGCCGAATGCGGCTTCATCTTGGATGCGCCGAACTGCGCGAACGCCAGAAATAATAATGTCAATCACACTTGAAACGTGACATGGAAATTAATTAATTTAACCGCATGTGATACGAATTCCACAATGAGTTATCAAGGCAACGCCGAAAGAATAAGACGATGTCGGCAGAGGCAAATGGTATGGAAAACAATAACCAAAAATTACATGAAAGACAATAAATAATTCATTTAATTTTTTTTAGCAAAAGATGGCCTGATGTCAAACAAAGAAAATGACAATGAAAAATTTGATTCGTGTGAGATCACGAAGGGAAAGAAGAATATTCTACGGGAAAATGTGATAAACGCGTTCAGAAAGTTAACAGATGCAGGTATTTTTTATTAATTCAAAGATTTAATGTAAACAATAGAATGTTCTTGAAAATATATATTTTTTCTCCCTTTTCAGATAAATTGACGCTCATATACACTACTCAACTGGAGGAAAAAGCCCTTGCTTCCCAAAGACACCGGGAAATCCTGCAGGCCATCAACAACAGGCCTGATTTCAAGGAAGCTGCCGGAAGTAGCAGTTTTTCAAGTGAATGCTGCAAAAATGAGCTGTATTTTATATTGATAATTTGATAGTAAATTCATCTAAAATATTTTAGGTCGTTTTATATTTATTTTCAACCCTCGAATTTAATATCGGCAATGTAGTTTCGGCCCGATATTGGCGATGCATGTCGGCCCGATATCCCTATTTGAATATCGGGCCGATATTTATGTACAACATCGGTCCGCCATCATTTTTCGATGGCGGCCCGCTTTGAAAACATTTCAAATTGCTATCGGGTGGAGTGCGGTCGGATATCGGTTGCCGACATCCGCCGACTTCAAACCGATGGCATACCGACATCGGACCGCCTTCATTTTTTTGATCGGGTAATGTTGAAAAAATTATTATGATGTGACATTTATCACTAATTTATATAAAACAAATTACAAATGTCACTACTATTCTCTACTAATTAAAATTGTTAATGTATTTAATTTTGTATGTTTATTTTGTAAAGAGAATAATGAATAAATATTGAATTGAAAAAAAAAAAAAAAATATACATAACCCAGTTGGGCCAATAGTCGTCGAAGACATTTTCGTTAACGACTATGTCATCTACAATGACTACATTCAGAACTTTGGGGACATGATAGATGACAAAGTCTTGTAAGATGTCGGCAATGAGTTCAAAAATACTTCAGAGTGCGGAGATTTTAATTTCTTAAACAGAAATTTTAAAATTCATCATTAGAAGCATAAATTTTTTTAATTTTTATTAAAAATTATATGTTGCTAAAACCCTTATTCCCGTTGGTGTTTTAATTGTCGATTTATCGGTGCCTTTTTTCAATACTTGGATTTTGGAAGCATCAAGCTGTCATCAAATCAAATCAGTTTGAAGGTAAATCCTAATTTCGTGAATAAACGCATACATACATTTGGACTTTGGAGGTAGTATATAAAAATGACGAAAAGGATTTATCGAGGTCTTAGGGAAATAAAGCAATTAATCTTCCATAGTGGTAATTCACATCGCAAACCCTCCTTCATCGTTTCAATATAATATTTATTCACCATGAGGATTTTAGGATTTTAGTCAGCATCTTCGAATGGATTTGATTCGATGACATGAATACTTCCAAAATTTTACACAAAATTGTCATTAATCAAAATATTTGGACAACGTCACTGATGTTTTCGTTGATGAAAGTATGTAAAATTTGTCGCTCTTAATGTCATCAACGAAAATATGTAAAAATTGTCGCCCTGGATGTCATCAATGACATCGTAAAAGAAACTGTCGTTCTTTATGTCATCAACGACATCGTAAGGGAAACTGTCGCTCTTTTAGTCGTTGATGAAACATGGGACACTTGTATGGAAATTTCGTTAATGACTGCCATACAAAAATACGCATTCGTCATCAATGATTTCATATGGTCGTGCACCCGTCATTGATGATTTCTTGTAGACTGGCCCAACTGGGAAGCTAACGGGATCTACAATTGGGGTAGAGCAAGTACACATACATACATGTAAAAAAATGCTCTTCTGTTTCCGAATCTTCCTGACATAATGTATAGGAAACATCGGGCATCAGACCTCACCTTCTTTCGCTGGTATTTGAGTTCAAAAACAAGTTTGGGGGGATAACCCTTTTCATTTTAGGTATACCTCCTTGGGCTCCTCCTATTAAGATGCTTTTGAAACTATTGTTTACTTTAAGCAAAGACTCTTATCCTATAAACGTATTGAAAGCGCTTTTCTTGGGAAGCCAATATGCCAATTCGTCCTGAATAGGGCTTAAAGAAGTTTAAAACCCTTCCAGGCTTGCTTAGAGTATATTGAAAACACCATTGTAGATTTTAGAACTAATTGTCTGAGAGGTGCCAGAGGTGCTCTTTCATTCTCTGAAACATATACAACTTCAAAGTGTGTATCATCGCCTTATAAATTTAATCTTTTTCACGCATTGCTACTGATGACTCTACGACCTCAAGACCTTTACCGTGGACTCATCAGAAAATAAGCCGCGAGCGCGGTTTTAAGGTTATATAATTTTTCCTCTATGAAAAATTGTTCTGCATAGCTAAGTTTATTTTTTCAGCCAGACGAATCTGCGGGAAAAGTTAGCGATGAAATCTTTTAACGCAGGAATTTCGAGCTACTTTCGAGCTAATTTTGAGCAAGAAGCATTTTCCGGAAAACTCCCAATTTTCCCGGAAAATCCCCAAAAAACTTTTTTTATGGCTAACTTTATTTTTTTCAGCCAGACGAATCCGCGGGAATAGTAAGCGATGAAATCTTTTAACGCAGGAATTTCGAGCTACTTCCCAAAAAATTTACAAAAATTTTTTTTTACCCCTATGTTATGTCCGCAAATTATTCGGATTATGTCCGAAAGTTTTTCGCGGATCACCCTATAATATATCCAATACCTAGTTTGCTAGCCACAGTAATTTTACATAAGAGTAGGGGTAAGTGGGCGGCCGCAACTCAGGATTTACAACTCCCAAAAATCCAACACCGGCTTCGCGGCGGCCTTCGGCCGCGGATCAGTAGGTAATATATCCAATAATTTGCGGATACAACACCCATTTAGGAAATGGGGATTATGTCCGGGGGGATTATCTCATGGCACCGCCATAAAAAAAGGTTTTTTGGGATTTTCCGGGAAAGTTTGGGGTTTTCCGGAAAACACTTTTCGTTTTTGATGAGCTCGAAACTAGCTCCGAATTCGTGTGTCAAATGATATGTTCGCCAAATATTCTCATGGGTTCGCTTGAATGAAAAAATAAAGCAAACCCTTAAAAAAAATTTTGGGATTTCCAGAGGAAATTTAAGGAAAACATTTCATTCAAGGTAAGCTCGAAAGTAGCTCGAAATTCCTGCGTTAAAAGATTTCATCACTTACTATTCCCGCGGATTCGTCTGGCTGAAAAAATAAAGTTAGCCATAAAAAAAGTTTTTTGGGGATTTTCCGGGAAAATTGGGAGTTTTCAGGAAAATGCTTTTAGCTCAAAATTAGCTCGAAATTCCTGCGTTAAAAGATTTCATCGCTAACTCTTCCCGCGGATTCGTCTGGCTGAAAAAATAAACTCAGCTATGCAGAACAATTTTTCCGCTTTTCCGGAAAATGGAAAATTTCCCAGACAGCTCGAAATTACTGTTGAAAAATAGCTCCAAATTCCCAACCAAAAAACATCGAAATTCGTAAAACCTGCATAGCTCACTTTATGGACCTATCAGTTTCACATTATCAAGTAAATTTTTAGTGAAAACAGAAAACAATTTTATTATTTTTTAACAAAATGTCATCCGTTTCATACTGAACTACTTTTGCCTCAAAATGGTAACTAGGCCCTTTGGTAAAGCCACTCCTCAATTATAAGGTGAATAGAATTGACCTTCATAAGCATTTCTAGAGCAACTGAAGGGGCAGGCTCTCGATATCTAGTAAGCTTTTCTGATGATCCTTGGTATTAATGTGTATCCTTTTAAAATAAAATAAAATTAATATTTTGTTGTAAAGTACTTATCTACTGCGAGTAAAGAACCACAAAGAAACTTCTTACCAAATTTATCTCGTGCCACATAGACGGTAAGCACAAAAATAAAATCTGCTTGCGAAGGTGTATTTTAGTAAAAAAAAGTACAATGTGTCGGTGCTACATCTCATCCGCCGTTACAGCCTGAAAATGAAAAATCAATCAACGTCGATTGATTGTCAATCCTAAGTTTACAACATCGGATACAAACATAGTAGGATACCGCTATGTATAAAAATCAATGCAAAATGCATATTGAAATGCCATTCATGAATGAAGGAGCAACAGACAGACAGACCGATAGGCAGACTGCCAGACGAGAAAAAAGAAGAAGCAACTAAAACAACCCTTAAATATTGACAATTTCGTAGTGAGTACCTGAAAACTGAAATGTGTTCAACTCTCTCAAGGATTTAATTGATTCAGAATTACGCTACATCTTCAAATTACCCATTCAACGCACTTTCATACACAAACTCAATAGATATGTATATGAAGGTGGGTCGCCAAAGAAAATTGTTTTGGTAACCATAAAAATATGTTTCATAGCTTATTATTAGACTTTTCACAAAATATTTGGACTCTGATGAAAACATAGCATATTTTGAGGCGCTAAATTAAAGTGGTGTCATGTTTGAAATTAGAGATTGGTCACTTTTTCTAAAATCGAAGCTCAGAGAGCCACTTTTCCAACAGCTTTTGATGCTGAACTTAAACATTTTTTATTATTTTTGTGAATTTGTTTTTTGCGATATATAGCCAAACGAAAAGAGATTCGTATGAAATACATGTTGTGTTCCTGGTCCAAATAAAACTCTAGCCATATTAAAGTTTTTACTAGAGTCAAAATATTTTGTGCAAAGCCTTAGAATAAGCTAAGAAACATATGTATAATATACCATTGAAATTTTTACATTGTATATATTTCAATGGTTACCAGAAATCCATCTTAGTTTTTTTTTTTTTTGCATATTGGTCGACCCACTTTAATGTACATACCCGAGTATTTTAAATAAATTAATTTTTCTTTATAAAAATCCCATTAACCAGTTTATTTTTAGGAGCGGGTTCGTTCTAGTGCTTAGAAATCTGATATTTCCAATATGATTTCTATCACACTATAATGTTGTTTATTTGTATAGCGGTAGCCAGGCAGGGAAACTACCAGTTTGTATGAGTGAAGCATACAGCTGATCAAATATGTTGTGCTTGAATGAATGAATGAGTTAATGATGAAACAACGGTGTAACATTTGGATTGATGAAATCCTACAGAAAAAATTTGCACTTCACATGCGACTGAAAATAAATAAATAAATTAAAAAAAAGGATGCGCCAATCTGAAAATTCTTGCGTAACCTCAGGCTGGCTAAAAAAAAATCCCGTTATTTTGACAGTTACTTCTTGAGTAAATAAAACAAGAGATAATTACGGTAGTTGGTATCTTTCACATTGCATTGTTTTCTCAGTGCGTGCGTTGGCTGCGTTGCAATATGAAAACATACGGCACGAGACAAAAATAAAAAGCAGTAAAGTTGCATTACACTGCAAGAAATGGTTTCGAATATGAAAAGCAAAGCTATTTATAGCAGGAATTTAAGGGCGATTTATGATTCGCAACATATTTATTTAAAACATTTATTGAATAGACTGCGAAATGAGCGTAATTCTGCGAAAAAACTTATTTTGTTGACAATTTTTACAAATATCCTTAAAATTTTGACAGAGTTTTTGAATCACTCTAACACATTTTTGAAATATCCAGTTTCAGGAATTTTTCAGTTTCCAATTCTTGTCAACTTTTGCTCGAAAGGGACCAAAAAATTACCAAAAATTCCGAAAAAATTCTCATCAATTCTTTGAAGGATTCTAAGCATTTTACGTCCTAAAAAACTTTTTAGTAGATGCCTTGGTTTTGAGTAAACGTAGCATTTTGCTGAAAAACGTGAGCTTAACAACTGAAAACTCAGTTTGATAAATTTATGAAAAATTGTAAAATAATTCAAAACCTTCTGATAGAACTTACACGTATTTTTTGGACAGTTCCAAGCATTTTTTGCCTCTTAAAACTTTTTTCGTAAGATGCCTTGCTTTTGAGATTAAAAACGGTTTACCGACCACATAATTAAAAAACGTGAAAAAGTCGATTTTGGGACGCGAATATTATCTATACCCCAAACAAAAAAATAATAATTTTTAAACGTCAAAATTTTTACAATTACATGGTCTTTATTTCATAAGCACCCTTGGGTATCCATTTTGTTATGAAAACTAGTTTGCCTTGGCCAAACATTAAATACCCTAGACTGCAGTATTTTGAAAATTTTGCTTGTAGGGGAGGTGCCACGCCCTCTTGTCCGAGTTCACCCAGTTTTTGCGCAGAGCGTGCATTTATAGTCTTTAGTTTTTGAGTGAAATTTAGTTGGATTATCTAAAAAAACTCTTTCACTATAATACTTTGAAATTTTTGCTTATATGGGAGATGCCACGGCCTCTTGTCAGATTTCACTCAGGTTTTGCTCAGAGCTTGAATTCATAGTTCTAAGTATCAGAGTAAAATTTAGTTTCATTATCTCAAAGAACACTTTCAGTATAGCGTTTTGAAGCATCAGCTTGTATGGGAGGTGCCATTGCCTCTTGTCCGAGCTCACCAAGTTTTTGCTCAGAGCTTGCGCTTACAATTCATAGTATTTATGTGTATTTAAGTTGCATTGTCGTGAAAAATACTCCAAAAGTTGCATTTTGAATGTATTTTTTGTATAGGCGGTAGGCGTGTCCGTTGAGCAATTTCGCCCGTTTTCAATTTTACGAGCTAACTTTTATGACGGAGGCAGCGTACTGAATTTCATTGAATTATCTTGCTCAGTTTTTCCAAAAAAATGTATTTCCACTCACAGCCAGCCAGACAGACGGAAATGGCTATATCGGCTCAAGAGGTAACGCTGACCAGGAATATGTATACTTTTCTATATCTGCCACGCCTCCTTCTTTGCGTTACAAACGGAAGGACAAAGTGAATATACCCTGGATGTAGGGTATAAAAAAAATTAGGCATGCAGATATCGTTTCTAAGAGTTCTTCTAACTTTTGAGTTGGTTGCGGAATTATTTTTTTGTTTCATACAAAATCGGACCGGTCTAATGCACTTATTACTTAATTCGAAAAAAAGTAGCCCAGTAACTTGCATGCAATTTCTGAATAAGTAGATTTTTGGTGAAAAATCATAATTTTGAAAATCCTGATGTGCAATGGTTTGATCTATTTAAGATTTTTCACGCTCACCGTGCAATGCGCAAAGTTCAACGCAACGATAAAATGTTATAACCCATTAGTTTAAAATTTAAATTTCTTTATGTGTAGTGACAAAAAAATTTTAAAAAATCCCTGTCCATAACCCCAGGCCATAAATATGGCAACAAACGATTGTCACTCTGCTTTAAAGGCAAATTTACCTTGAGCCTGATTTTTTTCTTCCAGAAAAAATCAGAGAATGAAACAAAACAAAAATAAATAAGTTCGAATAAACAGAAAACACACGCCACCGTGTTAAAAGTGAACAAACAACCAAAAGCAAATGATGAAGCTGACGATGAGCGCACGTGGTTGAAAGCAGGGAGGGTGAACTACGCAGGATCTGAAGTGAATCCTGCATCAGCAGCAAAACTACTCATAAGAGCGAATATCAAAGCATTTCATTTGTACTGCCACTGATTTTGCTTTGAATGTGGCACGCGACACAACAGCAACAACAACAACAATCAAATGCGACCTACCTTAGACCATACCTTGTGAAACCTGTGTCCTGATATTAACAACAACAAAAATGCGAAAAGGAATACGAAAATATTGCAATTGAGCACAAAAAAAGTAATCTCACACAAAAGCCAAATCTAAATAAAATTTGCGAAATGCAAACGCATACACGCACATGCCATGTCCTTTGCATATCCTTTTATGTGCACCTTTTAATGAAGGGGCCCAACGCACTGATAATGACTTTGTGTACTGATGTATGAATACCCCTATGCCTGCTGCTTCGGTTCGTGCGTTCGTTGCCTTTTCATGATCCGCTTTTGTTGAACGCTTTGTACTTTTGATTTTTCTCGGTTTTACCTCAATCGAACGTGCAAAATTCATGGTTTCAGAAGGTATGGGACTATGGGTACATATCTATCAAGGGATGCTCATAACGGTTGTTGTTCTTATTGTGTATTTTTGGTGGTAGCATTTTTTTGCTTTGGTTTTCCAAAAGTAATCAACGTTACCGTTCGCCCTCATCCACCTTTCAAACGGTGCACATTAAAGTCGTTAAGGCGATGTATCGTACACACAATCATGCGATGTGTTCCGCAATGGAAAGAGTGCAATTGCGCTACCGATTCGCACGTGAAATAAAAACTTCGTTTCGTTGGTACACAATCAGTATTTTAGGAATAGTGAATAACAAAATATCAGTAAATTATACTACGTAGCTCTTCTGGTCATCATACTCTACATACACCGAGGAACAGAGAAGAAGGAGGCGTGACATAATTCATAATTCTTTCAAGACTATGAAGGATAGACTATTATCTTAATAACTAGATCCATCCTATTGAGTTGATGTATTTTATTTATATTCTGTGGACCCAAAATCAGAGAGATTTTCCGTAGGAAGTGTCTCCTTATATTTGCAAAGGCAGGGGCTTCACAGTAAAAGTTTGGGTTTGTTTCTCATCTATATCACAGCAACTTCTACAGTCGGTGGAAAACACAATATCTTTTCATGAGTTTTAATACGTCAGTGTCCTGTTAGGACTGTCGAGACTCAAGCGGTATCAGCACGGTTTCCATAATAAATTTTTTTTCTAGTAGATCGTCTTCACGCTACTGCGATGAACTGTCCAAACATCTTAACACTTAACTTAAAACATTTCCTCAAAAAAAAATTCAATCGTTCAGAAATATCAAATGAGGACTCATTCGGAAATTATTAAAAATTAGCGTTATTAATGCAATAACAACTTCAGTACTTGCTATTAATATGCAAATTATATTAGTCCAAATTTATAAGTTTTTGTAATTTTACAATAACTCGTACATTTTATTAAAATTCCCTTATTGACACATATTGCACCCGTATGCCAGCATTTTCCCAGGCCGCTTGCATTGAGTCCTGCAAATGTGAATCTGTCACGCATTCTTTTTAATTTTAAACCACTTCTTAACTTTGGCACGAGCCATGATGAGAAACAACAATTTATACCTGATCATCAGCCTTTCAGCTCGTTTTGAAAATGCGCCCCTCCGTTCAGTCAATCGCATATTCATTTATTTACCCTTACCTCAAAACGAACGCAACTCAACTCACCTTAACAGAATGCAATTTAGGGTTGCTAACGCAGAGACTTTACAGAAGCAGCATGCGGCCCGTGTAAAGCGCTTAAATGCGACACCTTCATGCAGCCAACAGGCAGGCAGGCAAGCGCCGGTTCTGTTGCAAGATACACAATCAGCTCAGTGAAACCAGCATTAATCCTTCTGTTTCCGGTTACCATTTGCCATTGCTTCTCTCACAAGGATTTGCATTGTTTCGCTGTCAGTATGTCTTTTTTTGTTGGATTGTTACAGAAAGATTTTATTATACGGTTTTTATTCGAACAAATATTGCAGTTTTGTGTTAACTTCAGAGAGATGAATCGCATACTCGAAAGTTTATATGTAGAAAAATATTCAAAAATCTTATATATAAAAAAAATATACATATTTGCAGCGAAAGAACTCCGTTTTATTGAACGTAGAAGAAAGCATCAGTGATCCCGCTTCATTGAGAACATGTACGGACTAAACAGACTAACCGACAGATAATTGAGCAGCAATGCCATAGACTGTCTTCTGACATAATATTTGACGGTAGTTCCAGGAGGAGCAACCTGTCCTGACGAGAAGAGTTTTTTAGCGGGTTGGAGTCTCGCACGCTGGCTTTAGACGCTTTTACTCTTCGTTAAAAAAACCAATTATTAGGGGAAGGTAACCGGTTATGGGCCGGGTTTCGTTTTTTGCCCGTAACTTGCATTAAAGTATACATTTTTCGGATTTATGTGTACCAATGGAAAGCTAGAGGCAGTAGGTAACCAAAAAGAAACAATTTTTCTATAATTTTTCAACAAAAAATTTTTTTTAACAAATTTTGTAAAGAGCTTGTTTTTGGACAAAACAAATTTATTAACCGGTTGTGGGCCACCCTGAAAGTCCACTTCAAATGCAAAATGATGAAAAAAAACCAGTAAAGAAATATGTAGGGGAATTTCGTCAGGGTTGGGCCGCTGTCAGGGTTGGGCCACTGCTATTTCTCGTATATGACACGTGCTGCCATCTGTGTTATAGCGTCGAATTATTGTTCTCAATGTCAGAAAACTTTTTTAAGCATTATTTGCCACCGGGATTGTCAGTAAAAATTTTTGTGCCTTCGTTAGATTTCGATAGTTCAAAAATTTGGTAATAGCAGTGAAAAATGATTCGAAACTTTTAAAAGAACAATGCCACCGAAAAAGTAAGTATATATGGGTGATTCTCAGATAACTGTACTTTTTGTGTCCTCTGGAGATTTCACCTATACAGTAGGCTTTTATTTCACAAAAAATTACGCTATAAGTTAGAAACTATGTTTTTCTAATAGAGCGGATCAATTTTACCACCAAATAATTATTGGTCTATTGTGAAAGTTTGCAAATATACCCCAAATGTCACAAACGTGGCATGTCCTACCCCTACTTTTTATACACAAAACGATGAAAAGCGACCAAAAAACGGAAATAGAACAGAAAACAAGTTACTACACATATTAAGTAAATACTTAAGGCTACAATATTCTGAGCTCATCTGCAGTTTTAAACAATTTTTAGAGGGCACAATTTTGAATTGAAAACTGTCCCCTAGTTTTGGAAAAAAAAAATTTCTTAAAAGTATTATGCTACTACTGCATGGTACTACTGTTTCAGTCAATAGATTGCAATACACATGCATTAATTCTGATCACTATCTATCACCCAAACGTCATCATGTCCGAACGCGTCCAAAAAGAAATCTGTTTGCGTTTTATAGGGCATTTTATAAACAAAAACCGTTTTTTCTAAAAATTATGGTCACAAACGTGACACTCGGCACTCCCAGGTAGGACATTTTATTTTATGCATGAAACAATTTTTTTGTAGGATTTGCAGACATGACCCCAAATTCTTTCGGAAAAATCTTGAACTCAAAAGCGTGCTTTACAATGAGCGATAAACTGCAAAAATGTCACAAACGTGGCGCATCAAAAATGTCACAAACGTGGCACTTTTTATCAGTCTGCAAAAAAACATATTTCATATAAAGTTTGAGTATACAGATGTTTAGTTGAAGGCTATTAATTATGTTTTTAATACAAAATTTTTTCTACACCATCAGAATCCTGAGTTATCCTTGCTCAAAAGTGAAAAAAATCACTGTTTTGACATCTACTTAAAGCTATAGAACAAAAACAACAACAAGTAAAATAAATTTTTGTCAATGGATTCAGTCAGCCAAATTTATTGTCAACAAGACATAATTTACCGTTTTTCAATTGGATTCTTAGCTTCCGAGTTATAAGCGTTTAAATTAAGGACATCTTTCGATAACATACAAAGGATTTTTCGAGACCGAAAAGTTACAAAAAATCAAGTTTTATTATTTTTATCAATAACATATTTAATTACAAAAATTTCGTGACTTTGCAGACCATAATCGCATGAAAAATGACAGCTCTATTCTAGATTTAGTGACTAAGCCTTATTTTTTCATCCGATTTTAGTCTGCAAGGGCTTAAAATTTTCGTGATAAAATATATTTCTGGTAAAAATAATAAAACTTACCATTTTTGTTAATTTTTCGGTCCTTTGTGTGTTATTGAGAGGTATCCTTTTTTTAAAGGCTTATAACTCGGAAACTGGGAATCCAATTGAAAACGGTAAATTTTGTCTTGTTGATAATAAATTCGGCTGTCTGAATCCATTGACAAAAATTAAATTTACTTAGTGCTGTTTTAGTTAAGTAGATGTCAAAACTGTGATTTTTTCACTTTTGAGCAAGGATAACTAAGGATACTGATGTAATAGAAAAAAATCAAGATCAGATTTGTAATTAAGAGATCCTAATCCATCATAAACGGCTATTAAAACAGAGGACAGGGAACCATAGTTGATCTTTAGGGCCGTAGGGTATAAAAAAAATGGACCACCGGAGACATGACACTGTTGCAAAATTAGTCTTGAAGTGTAAATTTGTCATTATATGCAATATATCTCTCATCAAAACGCTTCAAAACCATAATTTTTCCATACTGTGGCGAAAATGTCACAAACGTGGCAATTTGGTCACAAACGTGGCAGCAAAATTTCTTAATTTCGACCTCAAAGCCGTAAATTCACACTTGTTGTTGATCTACTTAAAAGGTGAGTTTTAAGAGTGTGTTTACATAAGATAGCATGAAGAAACTTGCAAAAATCCAAAAAAATATCTGCCAATTTTACAACTCGAAAAAGCACAGTTATCTAAGAATCACCCATATATCCATTAAGGGGTGAACCATTATCAAGTTCCCAAAAGGAAAATTGGATTCCCTAACCTGTTCACATCAATTTTTATTTAGAATTAGTAAAATAACATCACTGAATCGTTTTTCCGGAACACAGAACATTTACATTACACGACACGAACGGAAAAGTTTCGAGTTCTATGGGCAAGCACGAGAAAGCAACGCACGGTGGTTTTTAAAAAATTTCAACTTTTTGAAAAACCACCCGCGATTTTTTTCGGGGATAGTGTTGGGGGACCCTTCTAGTATCAGAATCCGGGAACCGCGAAATCGAACGTCCAGCCGTTTTTTTTTTTCGACATTTTAGTTTTTTTAACGATTTTTGAGAATGTCTCGGATTTATATACATATTATGTACACATATATATGTATGTACGTACATATATATACTTGTATATGTATATATGTGTAATATATATACATGTATTTATATATACATACATGCATACATACATATAAAAGGTATCGTTTCCGCACCATTTATTTTTAAAAAAAATCGGTTTTTTCGTATATAAAAAAACACAAACAAAAACCGGATACAGCAATAGTCACTCCAGATGTGATTTTTGGTGCTTCATCCGAATCCGGTCTTAGAATTGCTCTATTACTTCTGGACTTTGAGATATCCCTACATATATGTATAAAGGACACCACTTTTTTTCCTATTTTTGAAGTTATATAACAAGATAAGATAATATAATCCCGTAAAATCTGGTATGGCAGTTAATAGCCCTAGTTTTTTTCTTAAAAACTGAATCAAACCGATAACGATATCTTTTTTTTTGTCGGAGATATCTTTACCTAAAAAGTTAAAAAAGTGCAAAAACACGATTTTTGGCTATATTGGATGTTATATGCAGGACACACAAAATTCTTCTGTGAATTTCTATTACCAGAAACATTTAGTACTTTCTTTTGGCATTCAATTGAGCTATTAAATGTTCATCTGCAATATTCCTCTACAAAGTTATGAGCATTTAAAAATTACATTATGAAGTGCAAACTCACAGGGGTGACACTAAAATATAGTGTACGAGTATTTCTTATATACGTATTGCTGCAACATGTCGTCTTAAAATAGTCATAACTTTTAAGAAAACTATTACAAGAGACCACTTGTTAGCTCATTTTGAAGATTAAGAATGGTTTTAAATGTGTCGGTTAGTAAAAAAGAGCAGACGAGTTTCGTCCGTACTGTATACAACCTCAAATATAGCCGAAAACCGAGATTTTTCACTTTGAGTTTCATGGTGTGATTTTAAAGTTAACATAACTTTGCAGAGAAATATTGCAGATAAACATTTAATAGCTCAATTGAAAGCCAAAAGAAAGTACTAAATGCTTCTGGTAATAGAAATTCACAGGAGAATTTTGTGTGTCCTGCATATAACATCCAATATAGCCAAAAATCGTGTTTTTGCACTTTTTTAACTTTTTAGGTAAAGATATCTCCGACAAAAAAAAAAGATATCGTTATCGGTTTGATTGAGTTTTCAAGAAAAAAACTAGGGCTATTAACTGTCATACCAGATTTTACGGGACTATATTATCTTATCTTGTTATATAACTTCAAAAATAGGAAAAA
This sequence comes from Calliopum simillimum, assembly GCA_951812925.1. Classification (NCBI taxonomy): domain Eukaryota; kingdom Metazoa; phylum Arthropoda; class Insecta; order Diptera; family Lauxaniidae; genus Calliopum; species Calliopum simillimum. The sequence continues at coordinate 162,062,230 of OX638368.1, forward strand.
AAGTGGTGTCCTTTATACATATATGTAAGGATATCTCAAAGTCCAGAAGTAATAGAGCAATTCTAAGACCGGATTCGGATTAAGCATCAAAAATCACATCTGGAGTGACTATTGCTGTATCCGGTTTTTGTTTGTGTTTTTTTATATACGAAAAAACCGATTTTTTTTTAAAATAAATGGTGCGGAAACGATACCTTTTATATGTATGTATGCATGTATGTATATATAAATACATGTATATATATTACACATATATACATATACAAGTATATATATGTACGTACATACATATATATGTGTACATAATATGTATATAAATCCGAGACATTCTCAAAAATCGTTAAAAAAACTAAAATGTCGAAAAAAAAAAAAACGGCTGGACGTTTGATTTCGCGGTTCCCGGATTCTGATACTAGAAGGGTCCCCCAACACTATCCCTGAAAAAAATCGCGGGTGGTATTTCAAAAAGTTGAATTTTTTTAAAAACCACCGTGAACGAGTCAAACGCACGAGGAACTATTTTTTAATACCAAAGTGGCTTAAAAACGATCCTAAAATAACTTTAAATTCAAAAAACTAATCATTTTTAGTTTTAAAAAAGTCCAAAAAAAGTATTAAAATATTCTCTGCGCCAATTTTAATACTTTTGGTTTGCAACTAATGCCATCAAAGTTTTAATTTAGCTTGGAGAGACTTTTTAGTTTTAAAATTTGAAAAACTTTATTTCTCAAAAGAGAAAGCTCTCGCAGTGCGATGGAATTGATTCTATTTTTCTTGCGATTTTTAAAAAAGAAGAACAAGACCAAACACAAAAATTTAAATAAATTGTTTATGTATGCCCAAATTGCGATTCAGATTAATGTTCTTATGGAGATTTCTCATTGGAATTTTGTATAATCGAATAAAAAACAATCAAAAGATTCATACATATTCATTACGCAATATTTTAGTACATATTTCATCGATATTTGGCGGTGCACAGTGCGAAATTTGAGAGGTTTAGCGGAACTTAATTCAATTTTTGAAATACATAAAACGCATAACATTATTCATTATTTCGGTAGCTTAATATCCCACCTCAAAAACCTCATAATCAGTTTGGTGAATAACCCTGCGAAACAACTGCAAAATGCACCTAAAACTTGCATTACTTATTCGTTCATACTTTTTGACTATAGAAAGCTTTTCGATTTGTTTTAGTTTATAGATTGGTACATAAAAACGGTAAGTCGGTAGGGCGTGAAAATTTTTTCATTTATTTTTTAATAAAATTGTCACTTATTGGCATTCAAATAATTGCAGAATCTTTTCTTACTCGTGTGTGAGTTGTTTGTGAAAATTGTGCTTTTTAAGAAATTCATAAGATTTACATTTTCAACTTCATTGGATACTTTAAAAAGTGTTACCACAAATTGCCATTTTGAAACGTATAAAATTTGAAAGGTAGGTTTATCTTCTACTGGAAACATAAAACATCTTTTGCGATATTTTGCGATCCTCTTTTAAACTAAACCTTTTCCAGAATGTCTTTAGAAATTTCATATAGCACCGAAATTTCATGAAAAACCGACATCGGACGCCATCGTTGGTTTTGTTTTAGAAAAAATAGGCTCACCAATACTAACATCTGACACTCTCCATAGTTTAAAGGTAACTATTCGCACGCTAGTTTATAATATACAAAAAAAGTAGGGGGAATCCTATCGAAATTTAGAAGCATTTTTGAATAAAAATGCAAGAAACAGCAAATACCCTGTGTCTTACCACCTTCATTTTTAATGGTGTTTTGATAAGAAAATGGCTATATCTATCAAGTTTCATAGCGATATCTGGTATGGGAGCGGAAATACAACGTTTTAAGCATTTTCATACATGGGGGGTATGATAACCCCTTGTCTGATCCCCCTTAATTTTTGCATAGTGTTTTGCCAATTAAATATATATCCAAGTATTAAGTTTCATACCTATAACTGCTATATGTGCTGAGATATGAATTAAGTTCCGCTAGACTCTGAAAATTTCGCACTGTGCGGTGGCCCAACCCTGACTACTGTGTTTTTTTTTTTAGTTTCGTCAATAACTCTTTTTTCCGCAATCGCAGCGAGTCGTCCTAAAGGTATGTTACAGATAAAGGTCCGCACTTTTAAATATAACAAATAATTTGGTAGTATTCAAATATATAAAAAAGATACAGAGGAATGTTAAAAAGTGGCCCAACCCTGACGACATTCCCCTATTATCAAAATTTATTTATCAATGAAGCCTCTAGTGGCGAAAAAACATCAAGAAAATGTGACTTTTTCAAATTATTAATCATTCTCATCGGATTCGCAATTGGGCTTTCGGCCGCGATTTGATGATTTTTTGGGTGAAGCAACTTGCAAGGGGCCAAGTTCATCCAAAAGACAGCTAACAGAAGTCGATTTATTTATTTTATGGTAACCCACAACCGGTAACGGCAACCATACCTTAAGTGACTGGTAAAATTTTCGTGGCGAAAAATTTTGAGCAAACTCGATATAAAATCGGAAAATTTAACGCAATTACTGCATAAAAATGCATTACACTCACCTTTTTGCAATATTTCACTTCGCTTTATCACACTCGCAAAATCGTATATGAAGGAAAACACGGCAAGTGACCAGCTGAAAATATTCATGTGACCGATTTAGCTCAAATTTGGCAATATTGTTCCTGTGTGTGACATAAATAATGCGTGAGGCTTTCGTCCTAGTACCATTTGTTGTTAAAATTTATGGTGTTGAATTTGGCGATTTTAGTGATTTTCATTTTTTTTTTTTTTTCTTAAATTCATAGCTTAAGTACATCAAATTTTGTAAATTAATAATTGTAGGTAACTTATCCCTTTATAAAAAAACCTTCCTCAACTTTCCTAAAAGCAGGTTTTAAATTAATTAAATAAAAAAAAAAAAAAAATTAACGTTCCAAAAAAATGTCACATATTCCTTGGACGATTCCAAGAATTTTATGCCTTATATCATTTTAAAGCTTAAATATTGGGCTTACATTTAAGTACTTTCAAAAAAATTTGATTGGGCTTTTAAAAAAAAAAAAATCCAAAAGATTTTTAAATTTCAAAAATGTTGGCGAAAATTTTTTTTATTAAAAGTCGTATGTTTTGTAAAAATAACGTTTAAAAGTTAATAGGATAAACTACTTGCAAAAATCCCCAACTTCAACACCATGTATTTTTACAACAAATGGTACAGGACAAAATCCTCCCGCATTCTTTATGTCACACAACAATATTGTCAAATTTGAGCTAAATCGGTCACATATTTCCTTCATACATTAAAGTACCATCTTGTAAACAACAGTAGAGGAGAATATGGGCAGGTCAAAGCTTTCCCAATCTTTACAGCCAATGATTTAATAAGGCGTCATTAAATGTCTACTGCATAAACCCCCTCTTTGAAAATAAACCTGTAATGAAATGATAATTAACCCATTAAACTACAGTTTTTTTATATTTTTGAAAAATGTAACGATTAAGTTCAAATTAAACTCAACGTGGCGATGGCATTCACTAAAAAAAAGAATTTTCAAAAAGTCATCATCATCATCGTCAACATATACTATAGAACATACTCTCACACTTTACACGGTAAATTGTGTGATATTCCAGTGCAAATACCGTTGATATCAAATGCATCCATCAACTACCGCAGGAGCAGCAGCAACCCTTTTTTTTTCGTAACGTTCGTTGCCTGACAGCCAGTAGCAATTTTCATTCTGACAGATGGCAATGTCTCGCGGGTTGAACTTGAATCACGTTGGATTTAGATATGTAGGGATGCACTCGAGGAGGATGAGCGCTGCTAAGCTGCTGTATTTGGCACACGTTGCTTTTCTTTATTTTATTTCACTTTGGAATTTTTTGTTTTCACTTTTTCTGTTTCTGGTGCTATGCCATGCCATAGATCCCCTGGATAGGATGCTGATGTTGATACAGATTGAATTTCGATTTTGTATATGGCATGCAAAAGCAACCAAAACGATGATTTTAGTGGCTGCTGTGCAAAAACTATATTTTTGGGAAATTTCTCGTGTTGTTGCTGTTACTGTTCCTCCGAACTACGGCAACATGGATGGATTCAGGGCATGGACTGGGCCACACAATGTTGATATGATTTTTCTACGTTTTTACAGCGTGGTTTTGTAGTTTTTGCTCTCATCTGCGGTTTCGGTTACATTTATGTGGATCAGGTCGGTGTTTTTTTTTTTTTTGCTTGTGTTTTTGCGCAAATGGCTGACTGCACTTTGGATACAGAAATGCCATTTAAACCCATTTGCTTCGCCGCTTGGAGTTTAGCTACAGTTTGTTGGATTTCGATTTATGAGTGAATGCTTGGCTGCACTAAAGTTAGACTAGTTTTTTTCGATTTTCAAATGCCAAATAGTTTTACCTCTGAAAGGTGTGAGTGCATCATATTGAAAAGAAGGGGTTTCAATTTACATCCTTTGTATGCATAGTTTTGTAATGCATAAAAATAACCGGATTTATTTTAAATACATTATGTGCCACACTCTGTTTAATTTGCATTATATCCACCCTTTTCATGCTGATGAACAGTTGATAATTTTTAAAATTTATTGAATAAATTGTTTACTGAAATATCCTTGCTGAAACTTCTACATTGTGGTCTTTTGCTTTAACGCCAGAAGTTTAAAAAGTAAGATGTTACGATGACTATAAAACTATTTTGAGTATTTCGATTATAAACCTGCTTTCGATAGGCCAAAGCGAGATCTTCTCTATGAAACAACGTCTGAGCTTGGAATCCTTGCGAAATTGGCTTGGCTTTGTAATATGACTCTGTGCCATCAAATTAAGAAGTTTTACGACATGGGATCTCGTACCAGGTGATTCTCTGTCCGGCCATACCACGTTAATTGGGTTGTGAAGACCTACGTATATAAGGTAAAGCGTTTCTAACAGAAAAAAAAGGTTTGTTTTGTTATTCGAGCATTACGCGAAAATTTTCTTTACACATTACTTCATTGAATTTTATCGACTTGAATATAAAATTTGCCCACTGTCAATGGTGGTGCTTTATGTCCGTGCGCTTGATCAACCTGGAAGTACAAAAAATGTGATTATGCATAATCATTGCCACTTGTGTCCTCGTTGCACAACAACAGGCCTGATGAGCTTAAGTGTTTGGCACAAACTCAGTTGTTGCTTTACTGAAGCTCATGGCTTAGATACTGGCGGAGATTTAAATTTTTTTTTTGCTCTATCCAACGTAGCGTTCCCTGCTGCAGTAAGTCATCAACAACACAGGAGGAATAAAAAACTGGAATTTTAAATTAGATTAATTGATGAAAATGCGTTGCACTGCGGTCGATGTTGTGTTGTTGACGACAATGATGACGTTGCTATTTATGTTGATGTCGGCGGTGTTGAGGATGATGATGATGATGGTGGCGTGGTTGACGTTATGGCAGCAGGCTGTTTTTGTCTTCTAATGGATTTACAATTTTTAACATTTAGCCATTACGACAAAAGGTGTGAAAAACTGCGTTTCTGTTTAGTTGAGTGGAAGTTTTTTTCGTCGCTGTGGTGGATGTAGAAAAATATCGGGAAATGGTTTTTTTCCGACACATTTATTCACTGTATACATAATGCAGAAATGAGGATATTCTTTATTTTAGCAAAGTTATAAAGTAAACATTAATAAAAAACATCTAGATTTTTCGAAAAGTTGAAAGAAATTTCAGAAAAAGTAAAGACATTTCAGCGAATTCGTAACTTCGTTTCTTGTTCCTACTAAGTAATAGTTTTTTTTTGAGACGGGTTTTATAGAAAGGTCTTTCATCACATGCACAAGTTATGGCCAATTTTCTAAGTACATGTTATTTTGCAATTTGAAAATTTGTGTCCGGGTATGAGACATCTAGGAAAATGCAATGAAAATAAGGAAATATGAAATAAAAACCCAATGACTGTGCGTTGGCATGAACTTTTATTCATTTTTCATTACATTAATATCGATATTTGATAGTTGCACTAGATAGATATTGGTTCGAAAAAATTTCCATATCGTTACAAATTTTATATCCGGGTATGGGACACCATTAAAAATGCAATGAAAATTAGAAAATACGAGATAAACACCTTGATTCATATAATTACAAGTTGATGTTTCACAGATGCACTCGATTTGGGGTCGAAAAAAAAGTATCTCATACCCGGATACATGACACTTTTTAAGAAATGCCAAAAAATAATATTTTAACCATTTATATTTGCACAAACTCATATCGTATCACAAAGTAGATGTAAAACACTAAATGCTAACACATTTCCAGTTGATTAAATCAAAAATATAACACTTTGAAACCGATCATAAAAAACTTTTCAGTCGAGTTGAGACCTGAGGCGTGTATCTAAAATAAACAATAAATCTTTTCACTTCGGTGTGGGCTTAAAAACTTGGTCATAGCAAGGGGACAGTTCGACAGTAGTCAGATTGGCAATATTAGTTTTGCATTATATACGTAGATCGACTGTTTCATACCCGGTGACTCTCCCCTATATTTATATATGTTTGTTTTTATATATAAGTGAGCATGATCATTTTCTAGAGACATATCGTCGGGTTAAAACTACAACTAGACATCTACATATATTGATGTTTTGAGTTAAGTATACAGAAACATGAAAAAAAAACAGCTCTATGCCCTAGTCTTGTCGGTTTTTTGAAATGTAGTCCCCATTCAATTTTATATAAAGAATAAAAAGCAAAAAACTGCAAAATCCCATACAACGAATTTCAAAAAACTTAGCAAGCTTTTTTCTCAAAAAATGAAAAGTTTAGATGTCTAGTTGTCATTTTGTGAGAGAGATATATATTGTTAAATGAATGATTTTTTTTGAAAGTGGAATAAGTCTATATTGCGGCAAAAGTAATGTCATAAAAGAAAAATGCCTGCCATTTTTTCAAAAATTAATAAAATTGGGCAAATAACCGATATTTATAGCACATAATCTGTATAATATTACTTTTGCCTCGTTAGGGACTTATTCTACTTTCAAAAAAACCCATTCAAAAATGTGTACCGAATATTAACGTCAGTCTTTTTCAAACAAAATTATAAAATGGAAACAATAAAGAAAATTTTTAAAAAAATGTTTAAAAAAATCTACTAAATCGTTACGTATTCATAACGTAAACTCTGAACAGTTTCGAATTTCTTTCGAAAAAGTCTGAATTCAGAAAAAGATCAGAAAATTTGAAAACTTTACATGAATATCCTTGCATAGGAATAACCAACTTGAGTTTTCTTACATCACAAGTTTCAAGATTTATTGTGTGTTTATGAAAAATATTAAGTTTTATCCTAAGTTTATTTGACTAGAATTTGAATTCTTTAATTTTGAAAATTTTGCTATTTAATAATTTAGTTTACACCGCCACTGGTTGTTTTTTCTACTATTTAAAGAACCGTAAAATCATTCGAGTAATTCTTCTTTCTATTTTGCTTTTCACCTAACTGTTAAATCATACGATTCTAATACTCTCAGTGGCGCATAGCAATGTAACATTTTAAGCTAGTCATAAGAAATTTGACAAAAATAAATTAGTCTGTTATGAAACGTTAAACTCAACGCAACTACTTAGTTTGTTCTTAGACATTTTTTGGTGACCCCGACGTGATCGTTGTCGCGTTAAAGAGAGTTAAATTTTATTTTCTATTACCGCGCTTAATAGTAAAAAACAAAAACAAAATTGTGTGTTTTAATTGTGGCTGCTTATTACTGCGCATAATAAAAAAAAAAAACATTGTGTATATATATATTGTTGTTGCGTTGAAAACATACATACGAGCATAACTGTTTGCAAATTCTTTTGCCCAGCTGCATAAAGCTTCACATACAACTTGTGAAAAAACAAAAAAAAACTAAAATAGTGTTTTAACTATCGAAGTGCTCCTCAACTGGATTTTGTTAAAAAAACTAAAAAAGTGTTTTTACTGTTGAAGTGCTCCTCAACTGGATTTTATTATAAAAATTAAAGTGTGTAAAAAAACTTCCTAAGTAATTATGGCTACCATCGATACTCTACGGAATAAAATAACCTATCTAAAGGGAACTGCCTCCAGGAACGTGATACTGAATTAAAAGAATTTGAGAAATATTTTTAAATGAAAGCTAGGTTAAGTGAAATTATTGATTGCAAGCTGCTTGCTGCAAATGTTAATAGTGATCCCCTCAACTCGACAACAACGCATCAAGATGCTATGCAGAAACTGTTGGAGTCCCAAACATCTTTTTTGGAAAAATTGACAGCGCTACAACCGCCATTAGCAAATGTTGGTGCTACGACTTCGTCACCTACCGCGAACACCGCTGCCCCAGCTGCTGATATACGACTTCCTAAGCTGAATATTCCAATATTTGAAGGTAACTACTCTGAATTTAGATCATTCTTTGATTTATTCAACAGCTCAGTGCATAACAACCATACATTGACTGCATCACAGAAGTTTCAATATCTGAAAGGGTTGTTAAAGGGTGAGCCTGCCATGCTTATACGACATCTTGCTGTGTCAGATCAAAACTACGAGGAAGCCATAAAAAAGATTCAAGATCGTTATGATAAGCCTTCACTGGTTATTGATTCTTTAATCGAAACATTTTTATCTATATCTAAAGCAGATGACTCTCAAGGTCTTCGAAACGTATCGAATATTGCTGATGAAGTTATACGTGGGCTTAGAGCGCAAGGCGAGGAAGCAGAGAAACGTGATCCGTGGCTGATACATCTTTTACTTAAAAAAGTCGATAGAGAAACTCATCATTCTTGGGCTGAGCATTGTAGTAAAACTACATTTCCTACGCTGGAGAATTTTATCATTTTCATCAATGAACGTTGTGATGCATTAGAACGTGTTCCAACTCCAATTGAAAAGCAACGCGCTGGCGGAACACAATCTAAAATTAAATCCGTCAGAACTTATTCTGGCTACATGAAACGATCCTGTTTTGCGTGCTCTCAAGACCACCATCTTGCCTATTGCCCTACGTTTATCAAGATGTCTACGCCCAATCGCATAAATTTTGTAAAAGAGAAAAGATTGTGTTTTAATTGTTTGAAGCAGGGACATTCAGTACAAAATTGTCCATCTAAACACCTTTGTGAATTTTGCAAAGGTCATCATCATTCTTATATTCATCTAGAGCGAAATTCTAACTACAATACGGTCGCAGCTGCCATGGTGAAAAAAGTGGATTCTCTCCCCACTAAGGATGAGAAAAAATCGAGTGAACTGCCTAAAAAAGTCGAAGCTACAATAGATGCTGTAACTACATCAATCAATCTTGCTGCCACATCTGAGGTAAGAAATCTAAATATGCTTTTGCCCACTGCTAGGGTTTTTGTTAAGGACAACATGGGTTGCTTCCAAGGCTGTAATATTCTATTGGACTCTGGATGCCAGAACACGTTGATTTCCGAGCGGTGTGCAAATAGACTTGGATTACAACGATCTGCCTCTAAAATATTTATCCACGGATTGGGAAATAACAAGGCTGGTGCAACACGGGGTATAGTCGAGCTTCAGGTAAAATCTATTTATAATTCTGAAAGTGTTGTCATGCTAGCCCATGTTTTTAAGAGTCTTACATCTCAATTGCCATGTTCTTCGCTTACAATAAACTATTGGGAAGATATAAAAAATCTGTCTCTTGCTGATCCCAAATTTGATACTCCAAAGGATATTGACATCCTTGTAGGATATGACTATTTCTTTACTCTATTAAAAGAAGGGCGTATTGTTAAAAATGGTAATTTGCTAGCTCAAAATACAATCTTTGGCTATGTTGTTTGTGGAGGTTGTACGTCTGAAAACACCTTTAGTACTTGCCACATAATGACTCAAAATATACCTGAAGTTGATTTGAACCAAACTTTGCAACTATTTTGGAAACTTGAAAGCGTCCCTCAGATGACTACTACTTTGACTGCTGAAGATCAGCAAGCTGAAGACTTTTATAAATCTACTACTATCCGTGCTGATAGATATTCAGTCAGACTTCCATTTGTAAAAAATCCTGAAACTGGTAAATCCTATGCGGGGGCCTTAAGACGACTACTGTCTATGGAAAGGAAATTTAAATCTAATCCTGATTTAAAACTATCCTATACAGAATTTATGAGTGAATACTTGTCACTGGGTCATATGAAACTTGTTCCCCAGGAGGAAATAAATCGTCCGTCCGAAAACGTTTATTACTTGCCTCACCATGCTGTTCTTAGAGAAAATTCTTTAACCACAAAACTAAGAGTGGTATTTGATGGTTCTGCTAAATCATCTAATGGAAAATCGCAAAATGACAATTTACTAAAAGGACCAATTTTGCAACAAGACTTAATAGCTGTTCTTTTGAGATATCGTTGTAAGAAGTACTGCTTTTCGGCAGACATTCAACAAATGTTTCGAATGATAAATGTACAAGAATGTGATCAGGACTATCAGCGCATTTTATGGCGAAATTCACCTAATGAGGAAGTTCAACATTATCGATTAACTACTGTAACTTATGGCACGCGTCCCGCACCCTATCTTTCTATTCGCACTCTCCTACAGCTGAGTGATGACGAGCATAATCGGTACCCTATGGCTAGTGAAGCTGTTAAAAATTCATTTTATGTTGACGATTGTATGGCAGGCTCCAATACCCTAAAAGAAGCTCAAGAGCTAGCAGAACAATTAAATAATTTGCTTACGGCTGGCGGTTTCCACTTAAGGAAGTGGGCCACAAATCAGAGTAGTATTCTTCAAAAGATTCCAGATAGTGAGAAAATTTATAGCATGGTCGATGTGCCATCGGATATGACAGTATGCCTCCTTGGCGTTATTTGGAATCCTATGACTGATTGTTTTTCGTATAAGGTAAAAGAAAATCAATATTGCCTTAACACCAAAAGGAACCTGCTTTCCGAGATTTCGAAAATTTTTGACCCACTTGGCTGGATATCACCTGCAATTATAGCTGTGAAAATAATTATACAGCGACTATGGCTATCCAAACTGGAATGGGATGAGCTGTTGCCTGCTGACATTTTAGACGAAGTCAAACTACTATTTTCAGAGTTTTATTTACTTAATAACATTAATATAAAACGACTTATTTTTTCCACAGAGCCAGTTGTAACCTTTCATGGATTCTGTGATGCCTCCAGCTTAGCCTATGCTGCAGTCATTTATTGTCGAAAAACGTCAGCAGATGGACAAGTGTCAACTAACATCGTCATATCTAAAACCAAGGTGGCTCCAATGGCCTCACTTTCAATTCCCAGGCTGGAACTTTGTGCAGCGTATTTGTTAACTCAACTGTTTGAATATTTAGCATCTGTCATTAACTTGAAATTAAATGAAGTGGTTTGCTGGTCTGATAGCAAAACCGTTTTAGCCTGGTTGTCTTCACATCCATCGAAGTGGAAAACTTTTATTAGTCATCGAACATCCTACATCTTAGAAACTGTTCCCAGTGCGCAATGGCGATATGTTCCCAGCAAACAGAATCCAGCCGATGCTGCTAGTAGAGGTGTAAGATCCAGCTTCTTAATTAATGATAAATTATGGTTTAATGGTCCATCGTGGTTGCTTATGGAGGAAAATTGGTGGCCACTATCCGAATCTCAGGATAATATTACAAGTGAAGAACTTCGTCCAGTAAATCATGTGGCTCTAGCTTCAGCTACTTACGATCCGGACTCCGTTAGCAGAATAAACAACAGAATTTCCAGTTGGGCTAAAATGGTGCGAGTACTAGCTTACTGCATACGATATGTCAACATTCTCAAAAATAAGTGCAGAGACACCTCACCTCTCAAAGTCAAAGAACTTAAGTTTGCTGAACTAAAATTGTATAAATACTATCAAGCGGTTGACTTTTTTGAGATTATGTCGTCTATTCAGCAAGGTCAAGCTACCCTAACTAACAAAAAACTACGGAAACTTTCACCATTCGTGGATGCTGATGGGCTGCTGCGTGTTGGCGGAAGATTAACTAAAGCTGACCTACCTTATGACAGTCAGCATCAAATAATTCTTCATAAAGACAGCCCAATCGTTCGGAAAATTGTTCACGATTTGCACGTGAAAAATCTTCATAGCGGAATTACTTTGTTGTTCGCTACACTGCGACAAAAATATTGGATAATTGGTGCTCGTGAAATTGTTAAAACTGTAATTCGCCAGTGTGGAGCTTGCACTCGCTTTAGTGCACGAGCTCAAGAGCAACTTATGGGCGACTTGCCCAAATTTCGTGTCAACGCTGCCTTTCCATTTTACGAAGTTGGATGCGACTATGCTGGGCCTATATTGTATAAGCAGCACAGTGGCAGAAAGGCCCCGAAAGTCAAAGCATATGTTGCAGTCTTTATCTGCTTAGTGACCAAAGCTGTTCACCTAGAACTTGTCTCCGATTTGAGTACCGATGCCTTCTTAGCCGCTCTCGATCGATTTGTTGCTAGACGTGGTCTGTGTGGTCATATACACAGCGATAATGGAACTAATTTTCAAGGAGCTGCCAGAAAGCTGAATGAAATTCACAAAATGGTAACTTCTTTTGAATCTAATAATGATATTTCGAATTTTTTATCTTCAAAGGGTATTCAGTGGCACTTCATACCACCAAATACGCCACATTTCGGTGGGTTATGGGAGTCTACAGTCAAGTCTATGAAGTTTCATCTAAGAAGAACTATGGGTCAAGCTACACTAAACTTTGAGGAATTATCAACTCTCCTAGCTAGAATTGAGGCTATATTAAATTCGAGGCCTTTAGTCCAAGCTGATTCTGATGACGTCCCCTATATAACGCCTGGACATTTCTTAGTTGGAAGGCCCCTGAACTCGTTGCCAGAAGCAGACATAACTCATCTCAAAACTGGGTTATTATCTAAATGGAGATTGGTTCAACAATTAACTCAATATTTTTGGTCTCGCTGGTCAACTGATTATTTGCTGTCACTTCAACCAAAATCTAAATGGTTGAAAGAAAAATCTAATCTAATTATTGGTGACGTCGTCCTGATACGTGAAGATAATCTACCTCCCGCTTGCTGGAAACTTGGCCGTGTAATCGAAACCCATGCTGGATCCGATGGGCTCGTCAGAGTTGTCACTATCAAAACTGAGAATTCAACTTTCAAGAGGCCAGTTGCTAAACTTCATCAATTGCCAAAGGAATGTTGAACGCCGTTCAAGGCTGGCGGTTATGTTTATGAAAAATATTAAGTTTTATCCTAAGTTTATTTGACTAGAATTTGAATTCTTTAATTTTGAAAATTTTGCTATTTAATAATTTAGTTTACACCGCCACTGGTTGTTTTTTCTACTATTTAAAGAACCGTAAAATCATTCGAGTAATTCTTCTTTCTATTTTGCTTTTCACCTAACTGTTAAATCATACGATTCTAATACTCTCAGTGGCGCATAGCAATGTAACATTTTAAGCTAGTCATAAGAAATTTGACAAAAATAAATTAGTCTGTTATGAAACGTTAAACTCAACGCAACTACTTAGTTTGTTCTTAGACATTGTGTGATAACATGTTTCTCGAACTGAAAATATTGGAAACAAATTTTTGCAAGTAAAAACCTAGTCATCACAACAGTATTCAGAACTTAAAATTGTTCTTAGCAATGTTTAGAAGAAAAAGGTTTTTAAAAATTAAGATTTTCCGAAATTCCACTGATCTATAAAAGACGTTTTTGGCAAACAATTCAATGAAACTTTTCTATATTAATGATTTTTTTTTTTGAGGAAAAAACCAAATAAAATCTTTTTAAGCAAAAACCATAAGCTCTTGTTGTGAAATATTTTCAGTTACACAATAACTTTCCCACCTTTCGCTTAAAAGCGTTACATGATTCCCCACGTTTCTGCCAAGGTGCTCAGCTTGTGGTCTCGTAAACTTTCATTACGTGAATCAAACAACTGGATTTTTTCAACCCCTCCAAGAAAAACTTTCTCACTTTTATGAACTTCGATGTAAACATACATAAGAACAAAACGAAGTTAATTTTCCTTAAAAAACAAGAAAATTCTGTTTCCTGTTTCATTTCTTTTCTTTGATAAAATTTTGCATTTCTTAAAACAAACTATGGAAAAATGAATGAAAAAAGGAAAAAACTACGAAAGCAAATATGCAAATAAAACTTAAAAAGCACAACTACATACAAGTGAGCACATACTTACAAAGTGAGTGTGCATGCCTGTGTGTGTCTTAAATGCGCTTCCGTAAAGTCCTTGAAGTCGTATTTGTTGAAATAGCTTTATTGGTACGACAAACTTTTGCATATCCTTACAAATAATGTGCTGCCATACATGCACGCCAGCTCACAGTAGCACACACACATACATACTGTTTGTGCAAGGACACAGTTGTAGCAAGTATCCCGAATTCTTCATTGAAAGCTCAAACAAATTTAAAAATATTTATAGTTTTATTGTTAAGCCAGCAAAAAGCAAAAAAACAAAAAAAAAAGTGAACTGCAATTCACAAATCGTTAACTGGCATAATCGTAAATCGAAGCAATGGAACTGAATCCGTCCTGTATTCAACACATCAAATGGATGGGTTTGTTTGGCTTTACCTTTCGAAGTGCTGTTTGGGAAAAGTTTCTCGAATTCTCATTTCGACAATATTTGCCAAAGTGCCACTTGAGATTTTCGTTTCAACTCGTATGATAATGCGTTTGTGTTCCACCATTGCCACTGCCTATGGAGCGGGTGATCACTTCCGCTTGGCGCGCGCCATATTTAAATACACTTGAGCTTGTGAAGGCGCACTTCCGATTACGATTTGCAGCTAAGAAGCAGAAATACGAATTGCATGGGTTGTCATCGAAAGTTTAGTGTTTTTTCCCCAACTTTAAACTGAAGTCGAAGAAATTGAAACGGATATTTTGTGCAAGGATTTGTTAACGGAAGTGATTCTGTTATTGTTTGAGTAAACAAAGTGAGTGAAGACAAAAGCAAAGTAAGTAAACTGAAAGGGTGCTTTGGGTTACTTTAGGTCCTTTAAACTTTCTATTAGGATGCTTTGATAGAGCAAATACATTTAAGATGCTAAATATTAAAAAAATAATTGAATTAATAAAACTCTAGAAATTTGGGAAAATATGGCAAGGGTACAGAAAAAATCGAATGTATCGAATAATATTTATGAATCAAAAAGGTCCCAGAACTATTGAAAAAGTCAAAAAAAAAAAAAAATATATAAGAATAGTTGATGGAAAGTGAAAAACATTTCGATATTTAACACCAAATCGGATTTATGTTTCGGTAATGTCTTTTTTTACTGCACACTATACCGAATGTATTTCACACACGTGATACACATATAAGTACATACATACATAGATACAAAACTCTATCATTTTCCTTTCATTTGAACTGCACAGATTAAAGGATATAAGGTAACGAAAAGTTTCTCCGCGCTAATTCAGCACTTTTACACCCGACAAAACTTTCTCTTTGATATCAGTTTGACATTTGCTTCTGATGCGATATTTTATCTCAATCTATGTATCTCACAGTAAGGTTGCACTGCATGTGTTCAACAAATATTTCCCAAAGCAATTTGCGGACGTGAAGTAAAACTTCCACTTCAAGAAAATTGAAATTAATGTAAAGTTCAACTTAATGTGGCTTAAGAATACACACGGGTTTCATTTGCCAAATTGAGAGAGGGGATGTTGGCGTTAGCATGGCATATTGGATGGACGAGCGTTGTTTGCGCCTGCCGCAGGATGTCCGCTACTCTGTCTGTTTGCAGTCTGAAATTCAACTTTCAGTTTAGTTTCTGAGACAGCTGTATAAGATTATCGCCTGAATGCCCAAATTTAGCAGATATTCAAAGAATTTTTCTTATTCGTAATATTTTAATTAAATATTGAAGAGTTTTGTTTTGTTTTGCAAATCAATATGTTGTTGGTGAATGATGTGATTTGAGACATGTGAAATTTTAATATTTATTATCCTTGGAGATTTTTCTTTTTAAATAGAGCGCAGAAAAAAAGCATATCCTGAGTATGCTAAATGAGTTTCTGTCACGTTCGTGAGTTTTTTGTTTCGACGCTTTCAACACTCCAAGCTCATACTTGAATGTCGCGTTGCTAAATCAATCATGAACGTGATTGAAACTCATTTAACAACGCGAGTTGCGAAGCGTTGTTAAATCGAAACAAGCAAAGAAACGTGGTAAAAATAATCACGAACATGGTAATAGTCCTTAAGTTTACCTCACAATAATGATGGCCGTGGCTGAGTTAGCTAACGTCCGCATCTATCACACGTCAATTTTAAGCAGAAAAAATATCTTTGAAAAAAATAAATTTTTTAGTAAATTTAGCCAAAGCGCGTTGTTAAATCACTCACGACCATGGTTTAAATTGATATAGGAACACGCGTTGTTAAAGTTGCAACAAACGAGACACGCTCAAAATTTGAGTCGCTACATTGTTAAAATAACCACGTTTCTGTTACTTTTGACAATTTTGTTTTCTTTGTATGGAAGCAAATATTAGGATTTGAAGCTATAGTCTAGTGCATTAAAGTTAAATATTCTAGCTAATGTAATGTACTAAGCAGTAAAAGTAAATTTTTTTTTGTATTTTAAAGTTACAAAATAATCGCAAATAAAGACGTTGTTAATTGTAAATGCATTAATTCAAAACCTCAGCCGAAAAATTATGTTTTTAATTTCTTTAGCAAGTTTGTTAATTTGTTTATGCAAATTCTTCTTTGGGGTTGATATCTAAAGATGTTCTCAGTAGGTCTTCAAACTTTCCCATTTTTTTCAGAATTGGAAGGAAAGTGTTGCTTTTTTTGCGCTGTTGTGTTTTTTCTTAATAAACTAATTGAACTGTGAGTAATTACAACTTTAAAAAATATTTTCGCATGTCCTTTTCGTGTTTTTCCAGTTTATCTTTTTGTTTTTTTACAGCAAAGATGCTGACATTTTATGCATATTAATTCATATTTTTTAATGGTTTTCTTTGTTTTCTTAATTAAATCAAGGACCACTCGAAAGACCATCTTTCCCCTTTGCATGCTTGCGGTGAGTTTATTAGGTAATAAAAAACATTGTTTTTGGTTTGAGTTCACTTTTCCTTTTTTTTGCGTTAAAAAAAAAAAAAGAAACGATCCACCAACTTCTTTTTAATGAATTAATTTTGTTATCCTGTTTGTTGACTCTCCCAATGTTGAATGGATGCTGTAAATCAAAATATGACAGGAAAAGACGTGCGGTGAAGTTTTTCCCTTTTTTAAACTTTTTTAAGTTATTTCAGTGTAATTTCGGTGTTAATTTTCTATTAATTTGTAATAAAAAACAAAACGAATTTTTATTTGGTTCGCAAGAAACGTGTTTTACATTTAAAAAAAGTCGGACATATCCTTTGAGAGCTATAAAAATTAGTTAAACCTCATTGATATTTTACCAATTTATAAAGAAGAATTTCTGGTTTTCAATGATGATGGTAACATTTTCGCTACAAAAGTAATTACAATTTTATTAAGACCGGATAATTAGCATGCAATTAATGCGACACTGAGGAATAATAATTTTGAAATAAGAACTTTCAAAAAAAAAATAATTAACTTTTACTCTTTTGTTTTATAAATTTTTTTTATTGAATTATTCAAAGTAAACTGATTAGTTGAGTCATGAAACATACGACGTGCATATGCATATTAGTGAAGATCAAACCAAGGCCTTGGTCTTGGACATTGAGTATTGATAATGGTTTCGATATTGTGTCTGGATCTTGGTCTTGATCTTGGGCATTAATTCTTGGTCATGACCTTGGCCTGGGTCTAGCAAAACTAGCTAAAGATTTTCAAGTTTTCCAAATTTCTGAACCTAATTTTTCAAAAGGGTTGAGTTTTTTAAATGCCCAATTTCGCATCACGCACCTATTGGGAAGATCCATATCAAACCAACCAAAGAGTCAACCCTCACCTTCTCCGAACTTAATGAAAGTTAGTATAGTTGTTAAGTATTATCAAACTATTACTCGTGCAAAATTTTGGATTCCAAACCGAAGTGGTTCCCAAAATACAAGGTCGTAAAGTTCAAAAAAAGTATCAAAAAACTGTTAAACTGACTAACATTAAAAGGCTGTAACTTGGCAACCAACAAACATATTTCTAAAAAAGAAAAACAGGATCAAAGGTAATTGCATGGGCCTTAAAATGTTTTAAAAAAATGTTATTTTTGTCAAGGTCAAAGGTCATATTTTCAGCATCAAAAATTCCAAATCGAATATCTCAAAAAACGACATTTTAAAATTTTTTAAAAAAATATATGTCTAAGACCAATTTATCATCTTTACTTACCGTAAATTTGAAGGTGAAGCTCTTTCTGGTTTTGTAATTATAAATAAAATAAGACACAAATATTGAAAAAAATAATTTTTATTTGTAGATTTTTTCAATAAAAAAATTCATTAGACGCTGAGTATGCCTTGTTTTTAAGCGTGTTTTTTTCAACAACGCTAAAGCTGCGGAATTTTTAAGTTTCAGGTATTGGTCGCAAGCTATAAAATCTTTTTCAGTTATATATTTGAAATTGCAGTTAACAAGATTTTGACTGCACCAAGCAAACAACTGATGAGGAACTTTTACCACGTTCTTTCATTGCAAAGCAACAAACAAAATTTTTAAGTGATAAAAAAGTATGTCTTGGTGAAAATGAATTTTTAGCAGTATGCAATTTTTCAGAAAATGTTTAATTTTTGGTTCAAGACTGCATACAAAATTTTCATTAGAACAACACTCAGGCCACCCTATACCCCATTGCACTTTACTATAAAAAAGATGAAAAAGTGGAAAGTACGAATTTTATTGCGATATCAGATTGCCTCAACTCCATTGCAGTGCACTTATTTCATAAACATCCAATTTTTGACACAGAAATTTGGTTCTGTTGCAGAACAAATTATTTATTTTTGTGACTGTTCCGCCGCACAATTCAAAAATAAAAAAAATCAAGAAAATTTTGGCAGTCTAGCCGAATGACATTTCTTTGCTTTGAGCTATGGAAAAAGTGCGAGAGACGGCCTTGGAGGCACAGTTAAAAGAGAATCGCGAAGAGCAAGCATTCAACGGCCGCTGGATAATCAAATAACAACACCTCATCAGTTGTTTGATTGGTGCAGTCAAAATCTTGTTAACTGCAATTTCAAATATTTAACTGAAAAAGATTTCATTGAAGAAGGAAAGTTTCTAGAAAAACGCTTTTATAAATAGTACGTACTACTTTATATCTAATAAATTTTTCCAGAATTTCGAGTCAAAATAGTGGCAAATTCCCCACTGATTTAATTTTACCTTACTGTTTCAGTCCATTCAGAATTTTCGAATAACCTAGCAGTCTAGTAACTTTTTTGAAAAAATTTAAGTGATATTTACCTTACTGTTAAGTTCAAACACAATGAATTATATAGTCAAAATCGCTATATAAGGTAAGATAATTTATGTTTAAAATTTAACGTCAATTACTACTCGAGGGGAAAAACGATACTAAAAAGTCTGAAAATGTTTTATCATATCGGTCATGAACAGGAATGTAGTATTTATTTTTCCTTCCAACAGCAAAAAGCTCTAGCACATTTCATCAAAAAACAGAATTTAGGATAATATTTTTTTAATTTTTTTTTAGTTAATATTAAACAAAACAAAATTTTTATTTATAAAAAAGTTGTTCGAAAAAATTTTTAAGATTTAGTCCATTATGGGGAAAAAAAAATTTTTTTATGGGGAAGGTTCGGAAGGTTCGAAATTTTCATCTGGGAACTCTGTCCATGAGCGTGTAAGTGAAAAAATAAAATGAGTTATACTAGAAGTATAAATTAAAAATCGCAAAGCATTTTTTCTTGGAAAGTATAATTATTTCTAGTAAAATGGAGGCAATTTAAGTATTTATTATGTGTATTTTATTTGTAAATGTTACTTTACGAAATCATCAAATAGTTTATAAGTAAGGTAATTTCATATATGAAATACTTCTATATTGCTACTGTTGCGTATTTTTGTCAGCCAACATTTAAAAAGATTAGGCAAATAAATTCTACTGCGTATGACGGAAATTTGAAAATTGATATTGATGAAAAGCAGGAGCGGTTGGTTTTTTTTTTATTTGTGCATATTTCAATAAAAATAAATAATAAAATGTAAGTTCTGAAAACATTGAGCATTTCGATCTTGTAATATAATTCTTAAAACGCTAGTAAGAGTGCAATTATTTTAATAAGTAGGGTAAGGGAGGGTAATATGGACCACCCATCTTTCTTTTTTAAATAAAACCCAAAATACATAAAACAAAACAATTAATTTTATGTCATTCAGTAAAGGAAACAATTTGCCTTTATTCTGATGCACTTTTAGATAAATATCTCATCAGGATAAAGAAAAAAATTAAAAAACTGAAAATACTCAAAATGAAGATTAAAAAAAAGTGTAGTGTAATATGGACCATATAGTCCATTTGGTAAAGAAGTTGCATATAAAAATGTCACTTCCACATACGCCATATTTTGCATGACTCCAAGAACGTCAGGTTACACATTTAACCCAAAATTCGCCACGGCGATCTTATGAGTAAAGGGTATTACATTATATGCATTTTTTATCATTTTTTTCCTTTGTATTAAACGAATTACATATAATGACATCAGACTCGTCATGTAAACTGCAACTAGATTCCCTATCTGAAAAAGATGATAAATACATTTGTTTTTGAGGCTTTTTTCTTTGGTGGTCCATATTACCCACAGCACGTGCTGGTGAAATAAATGGTTTTTTTTTATCAAAAGCTCTTTTGGTTAATGAACTTATTTGTGCTAATAAATTATAAATAGTATTCACTGACTTTATATAATCAACCATTTATTTTAAAAACGCGATGTCTTTAAAGTGAAATAATGCAATATACTCAATAGAAAAAAATTATCACTGATCTTTTTTTTAGAAAAATCAACTTTACGGAAACATGCGACCTCACCGAACGCTAAAATCCCCCTATTATAAGCTCTAGGTATTAGCGTTAAGTTTGAACATGAATAACGGTAAACCCTATGTATGCAGTGGGAAATAACCGTGTGGTCCATATTACCCACGTAGTCCATATTTCCCTCCCTTACCCTAATAAATGAATAAACTAATTAGCTTTCAATTATTTAGGTCCAACTCTTCATTCAACCTTCATTTAGCTCATCGCTCCCTATTGCTGCAGTTTTAAAGTTAATGTGTCTTGTAAATTTATTCCAGAAAGTTTAATAGAAATTTTCATCAAACGCTGAAATATTGTGTTTTCCAATTTTTTTTCCCTATTTTACGTAATACTTTGTATGAAATATTTCCAGCTTTGAAAATGCTACATACATTTTATGTGATTTTTAATATTTCCCAACATAATTTGAAATAATGGAAGTTTTCAGTTTGGGTTTTTCACCATATACATTGTAAGTGAGAAAATATCCAGACTGGCTGTTTTGTCACATACAAAGTGTATCACAAGTTCATACATGAAAAAGCGGACATTTCCTGATAAAAGTAAGCGAGAGAAGTAGTACCTGGAGATATTTTCTAGTGCAATAGAAGAAAGAGAAGGTTTCAACAACAACCCAAATGTAATGCAGTTAAAAATATGAGTGTCTTCTTGAGGTATCTTCTGCCTCGAAAACTAAACCCAATAATGAAAGTCTATGTGATCTATAAGAAACTCATGACGTTACAAACACATTTATGAAAATTATCCGGCTTTTTTGAAAATGCTGTGAAATATATAGCAGATTTTGTGGTATGGAATCTAAAAAATAATTAAAAAACGGGCAACGTGTGGGAGTCAATTGACAGGCACCAAACTGACAAAATTATCAGCTTTAAAAAATATGGGGCCATTCTTGGCACCTGCAAAGGATGTGTTTGATATTTGTCTCATATGCGAGAAAGTAATTAGACAATATTTGCCTCAGGTCACATAAAATAATATAAAAACTTTTTTTGTGAACAAAGTCCTCAAAAATAATGGGTTCTGATTTTCTAGTGAATTAATAGACTATTATATCCAATTGGAAAAGTTTTATTTGCTTATTTATTGTATTCATAATATCAAATATTTGGCTACTCCGCCACTGGAAGTTTTTGACATTTTAAATATTTTGTTTACAAATATTTCAAAATATTTCTAAAAAACCAACACATATAAAACTAGCGCATGCGCAAAACAAATCATCAAATCAAGGTATGTCAATAATCATGTCTGACTTGAAATACATTGCGCAGGTAGGTTAGTAGCAACCCGGTGGCGAACGGCACGACGATTCATCGATAACAAATAGAGACAAAATAAGATCATAGGTGACAAACGGAGACATTTGTTTGACTTCATGCAAGAACTTTTAGAACAAATGTCCAACAAATCACTGATGACTTATGCTGATAATTTCACTGAGTCGTCAGTGTGCTAGCGACTCGTAGCAGACAATATCAGTATGATTCCCTCATGAATAAGTCACTTATGCATATACTTCCGAGTGAGTTGTAGAGGAAAATGTCATCGCGTTTTCACTAATGACTTTGTCACAAATAAGTCAGCATAGATCTAGATAAAATTTTTTTTTGGTATTGAATTTGTTTTTATTTAAATTTATTAATTAATATATTTTAATTTACATTAATAAAATAAACAATCCTTTAAAACATGACACTAACAACTCAGGCCTTTGGCCCTAAATAAAAAAACTTATTAACAAATGAAAATAACTGAGTACTATTAAATATGTCATAGTATCAAAGCTTAACTTTTTGGTGGATGTTATTCCAATAGTAGGTAAAATCTTGTGTTGCTGTGCCTTGGTGAGATATTAAGTACTAAAGGTCGAGAAAATCTGTTTTATGTAAATATCTCGCTAAGTGTTGTTTATACAAAAAAATTTTGGTTCACAATTTTATAGCTCACGAAATTTCCTATAAAAAAATTATGAAGGTCGGTCGGACAGAGTTTTCTATAGGAATTATCCGAGCTTTAAAAATGTGTACCAAAATTTTTTTTTTGGAAATAACCCTTTGTAAGATATTTGCAAAAAACTTATTTTCTCGACTTTTACCACCCGATATCTAACAAAAGCACCACCTCTCAAGATTTGACTTAAGCAAAGGTTTATATCTCACTTAAAAAAATTCATTTGCGGCTGGCATTTATTTTATTAGATAATGCATTTCTAATGTTTTCAAAGTGATGTGCGCCAATACTCAGGTCATCAAAACAAACATCTTCAAACTTTAAAATACACGTATGAGTAGGTCGACGACAGAAAACTATTGAAAAGACAAAATTCAGTCATTATATAACTATTTTTAAAGCCTTTCCTTAAGGTCATATTAACTCACCTCAAAATGGAAAGTCTGGGTCGAATTTATAATTGAATCAACAGTTATAAAATATATTTTTTTAATTAAAATTACAAACATATTTTTAGGAGGACACGAAATTTTTTATTTATTTATTTCAATTCATTTGACAAACTGACAGCAAAACTAACAATCGGTTGTATCCATGACTTTTACTCTTTGATGGCGACATGTAACAGACAATGTCATGCAGTCATACACTTGTTATCGACTTTTAACAGACAATTTCACCGATTCGGAACATTTCAGAAGTTCAGAGACATTTAAATGACATTGTCTGACAGAAAATACTAACTTCCTGACATCCCCATTATGAGTCATCGATGAAAAAATCATTTCGGAAAATTTCATTTGGAGAGCCCTATGTTCGTGTTATTTTCTTGAAGATTCATCGATGACAATATCATAATGGATGATGTCCCTCAAAAACGCCACCGGGAATATAGAAGTATTACATATATGGGTAATTTATATTTCTGAAGTAAAAATTGTGACGCGAATTTTTCGCCGTGCAAGACCAAAACTCAAGATCAAGACTAATTTTGCTTATCACTAATATCTACATAAATCTATTGATACGATGACTATAGTTGTGAGAGCCGAATTCGGGGCAGTCGATTTTGATTAACTTTGGTATGCTGATAACGAATTTCAACTTAATTTTGAGATCGGTTTGTGAGTTTTGAACTCGTCATCAAAGGGTTAAGATTCTCACATACTGCCATCTTAGTCTTGATTTGCACATTCCTTTTTATTTCAGTTACGAAACAATCAAATAACTCCATTGATTTAAGTTAACTTGGGTTAAATTTTAAATTGGTTTTAATAGTTATATTCCACTAATTTAATAAGAAAACAAAAAATAACAGCCCATCCTTTGCACGCACAATTGAATGTTAATTGTCTTGACGATGATGAAAGTCAACATAAATTTGGCCTGTGGCAATCGCATCGCTAACCACTGCAACGTTGCAGTGCCATTTTGAAACAAACATTCTCAGTCGAACTAAATATTCACGTTGAGACATAAGCAAATTCGGTGAGTTATGATGGAAATCTTGATTGTAGAAATGTAATCAATTGCTTGTTAACTTGCTGGCATCTCTGCACAAATAACAAATTTGACTTGGAGCTGCCTCCAATTTTGCTATGTATGTCTATGATGAGCTTATACCAAGAAGCCATACCATATTTAATGTCAATTGTTTCGAAAATTGTTGACAACTTGACATGCACCT
Source organism: Calliopum simillimum (assembly GCA_951812925.1). NCBI lineage: Eukaryota > Metazoa > Arthropoda > Insecta > Diptera > Lauxaniidae > Calliopum > Calliopum simillimum. Next base: position 162,086,926 of record OX638368.1, read on the forward strand.
AAGAAACATATGCACCAACAACAATAAATAGACACACTTATCAAACAAGACAGTCCTACGTCGTAAGATGTCAGTCACACTTTTATGTTGAAGGAGAGCGAGGGAATCAAATCATGATGAGGTTGGTGATGACGAAGACGATGTCGAAAGCAACAACAACAGCTAACTTTCAATTGCACCCAAAGTTGTTTTCTGACATCTGAGATCATTCGTTTGTTGCCACAGACTCTGTCTCTTCTGCATTTGAAGCCTTCGTGTCTCCTGTGTATGAAACAGTTGTTGTTGTTGTTGGTGCACAAGAAATATTTGTTGCATCGGTTGCATGGTTGATTTGTTTCAGAAGTTGAGTTGATGTCAACAGCTCCACCGATCGATTTGGTATGAACGCTAAGTTGACAACTAATTTGTCTAATTTGAATTCACAATTACGAGTCGTTTGTAATAGAGATACCAATTAATTTCTAAGGAACTACACGTTTACAATGTTACAATATCAACAATTGAGTTGTACTTTTAAAACATGAATACGTTATTGAGATTTTCGATATTGAAGTTAGGCCTTTAATTCTTGAAATTAAGCATATCTGAACACCGGGAAAAACACACAATAAGATGTCTCAGATGCTAAGAGACCTCACAGGATCAAATACGGAAAAAAGATTCATAGCAATGAACAATGAATGGGCAGCGCACACAGGTGCCAATCGAAGTAAAAGCTGGCCAAAAATGTAATTTTAAACGTAAACTTTTAAAAATCAGTTGTTATGCAACTTTTGAGCAAACATTAGATGAGTTCGGACAAGGGGGCGTGGCACCTCCTATATAAGCAAAAGTTTAAAAATGCTATACTGAAAGCGTTTTTTGAGATAAGCCGTCCAAATTTTATTTAGATACTAAGAATAATTAATGCAAGCATTAAGAAAAAACTAGGCGAACTCAGACAGGAGGGCGTGGCACCTCCCTTATAAATAAAGAATCCAAAATACAATACAGCCATTCCATGCCTAGCGTAACAAGATTTGCCACACCCCGTCCGATTTCGTTGAAATTTGGTACATGGTTTCGCTTCATGCCAAATCTTTTAGAAAAGGCAAAAAAAAAATTTTGCGATTTTTTTCGTGGCTGGTGGAAGGGTGCAAAGAGTGAAAAAATCTGTAAATTGTGAGACTCCCTAAATAATTGTCAATAACTTGGACATTTCATAACCGATTTTAATGCTCAGACCACTTTTGAAAAGGTATTGAACTAGGCTATAAGATACATTTTTTTTTTTTGATTTGGTAAAAAGTACTAAATTGACTACTATTTTAGTACTAAACTACAAAAAAGTACCTTCCAAAATATATTTTTTTGAAAGAAAAAGAAAAATTCTTTCATATGACTAAATTTCAAGAAGGTATCTTTCAAACTACGGCTGCAATTTGATTAAGATAGGGTGACCAACCGTCCCGCATTTGCGGGACAGTCCCGCATTTTTCCCTCTCGTCCCGCATTCAAAAATGTCCCGGAAGTTTCCCGAATTTTCATGTATGTCCCGGAAATGTCCCGCATTTAAGATGGACGCTCATTGTGTGGATTTTTTCCATAATATGAATCTTTTATTAGGAATATTGCAAACCAAATTTGAATTTCAATAAAATCGTGCAAAATCAAATGAAATTGTTGTTAATGGTAGTTCTTGTTATCCATTGAACACTTTTCGCAATAAAAAATAAATGGCAACACCTGCATTATTGTACTCCTTTTTACTTTAATTTTCATAATAAACTTAGCATTTGTCCCTCTCTCTCCGTAGTTCATGCATACATACTAGTTAAAAGAGTAACAACCCAATAGAAAATTTTGATGTGCATCACTAAGATGCAATAGCGATGCGCGTCCTTCTCGCATCTTAAGAGATGATGTTGATGAGCATATTTTCTGGCAGCTTTATTTTTTTGTTTGTTTTTCTTATTTTAAATATTTTTTATTGTCATCCAAAAAGTATCCAAAGAGCATTTCTGGTAGCGACAACAAAGCGTTTTCGGTCACGTACTTACGCACAAAGCAAAATAAGTCAATAAGTCAGCTTCGTAAGAGCGCGAGGATGGAGCAGTGGTCTAGCGACTGGCACTGCGATTGAGAGTTGTAGCAACCGTGAAGTCCTCGGTTCAACTCCGGCCCAGACCAAAACACAAAAGTTTTTCAACTTGCAATTTTTCAATTATAACTAATTTGATGCGCTTCTTTCACCTTTGGGAGGTTTTTTGTAGGAACAGAAATAGAAGTGGCATTTATATTCAAATTTCTCGTGCTCAAAAGAAAATACGTTTTTTCTTTAGTATAAAAAAATAAATTTTCCCTGTCACACATTGGACGATTAAAAAAATGGTCAGCCTAGATTTAGAGCATCCGGACTGGCAGAATCTCTCACTTTGAGCAAGATAGGAAACAAACGAGCGCCTACGAGTACCCAATTTTTTCACCAATTATAGAAAAATCATTTGACAAAAAGACCCCGTTGTCGCCAGAGTGGTACTAGATGGAACTTTTTTTGAAGCTCTATGACTCTCGAATTTGTATCTCTCGCAGCTAACCTTACATCATGTATTCAAAAAACCACTAATATTTTCTAATTTAGTATCGATTATCATTATTTACGTACTTGGGGGGTGTCCTCCATACTATCCAATGACGTTTTTAAAACTTTTTTGTTTTGGAAACCAATAACAGCGCATGCAATATTATTCTTGCAAAGCAGAAAAATAATCTGTGTTAGGAATTACGACTTTGCGTTAGATACAAGAGAGGCAACTCGATATTACGTAATATTTTAAACGCCAAATTATGCGCTGGTGTTCTTTTTATAAAACTAGGCTAAAAAAATAATCCAAATCGCAAGTCGATTTTACGATTTTTGGCCAGCTTTTACTTCGATTGGCACGTGTGTGCAGCGCCTCGCCCTCTTTTTCGAGATCGCCTAGATTTTGTTTGGAGATTCAAATAACTATTCTCAAAATCTTTGTCAAATTTGATAACATTACATCAAATATGGCTTGCACTGCAGCATTTTTAAAACTTTGAGTGTATGGCAGGTGCCACGCCAAGTTTCAAATCAGAGCTTCCTTTTACCTTCTTTAGTGTCTTAGCGATATTTGGTTGGATTATCACAAAAAATAATCTCAGTATAGCATTTTAGAACTTTGTTTATATGGGAGGCACTCCTGTACGAATTCTCTTAGTTTTTGCTCAATGCTCATAATTACACTAGTTTACAAATGATTAAAATTTTTTTTCCCAGCGAATGCCGTTACTCATTTTATATGGAAAATGGGCTGCTGATTCCGAAAATCGCATTTTTTTTTTTTTTATTTCGTGTCGTTTTCGAGATATCGGTCATTTTCGGTTTTTGGACCGAAAAAAAAAGATAGTTCCACTTAAATACAAATATCTCAAGAACCAATGTTTATATTCAAACAAATAATATGCCATATTAAAGGTAATTAAATTACCTACAAATGATATCCACATCACTTTTTGGTTGGTTCGTTAGTTTCGATGAAATAAATTGATTTCTGAAAAAAAGAGTACATTTTTCCGAAAAAATTACAAAAATGTCTAAATCAACTGCATATTTTTACAAGAAAAAAAAATTTTAAAAATCATTTTGTATTTTTATATCATAGTCTATAAATTTGTTAGGCAAATAAAATACTATTTAAGAAAATCGATGGAAAAATGCAAAAGTTGTATACAATTCATTGATAAGTTACCAAAATGCGTTTTTCCCTATTTTTCCGTTTTTTTGTAATAAACCGTTCGAAAATTTGAAACTTTTTGTAAAAGAAATTAGAAAATCCAAAAAATTCTTAAAGAAGGCATTAAAAGGAAATACCCGTGCCTCGCCGTTTTTCTCTAGCACGTCAGATTTTTTTTTAATCGATTTTTGAAGTTTTTTAATCCACTGTACATGAAAAACAGAAATAACGCATTCTTGTGTTAAATCGATGAATTTAACTATATGATCCTTACATCTGAGGTGTATCATGTCTTCAGCAAACTTATGCAGGATACTACGCGGAATATTTTTGTAGACAATTTTAACCCTCTCAAACCCCCACATGTAGGTCAAAATGACCTTCATGTGGGGGTCAAAATGACCCACATGTGAGGGTCTTAGAGGGTTAAAATTTTCTACAAAAATATTCCTCGCAGTATCCTGCATAAGTTTACTGAAGACATGATACACCTCAGATGTAAGGATCATATAGTTAAATTCATCGATTTAACACAAGAATGCGTTATTTCTGTTTTTTCATGTACAGTGGATTAAAAAACTTCAAAAATCGATTAAAAAAAAATCTGACGTGCTAGAGAAAAACGGCGAGGCACGGGTATTTCCTTTTAATGCCTTCTTTAAGAATTTTTTGGATTTTCTAATTTCTTTTACAAAAAGTTTCAAATTTTCGAACGGTTTATTACAAAAAAACGGAAAAATAGGGAAAAACGCATTTTGGTAACTTATCAATGAATTGTATACAACTTTTGCATTTTTCCATCGATTTTCTTAAATGATATCTTATTTGCCTAACAAATTTATAGACTATGATATAAAAATACAAAATGATTTTTAAAATTTTTTTTTCTTGTAAAAATATGCAGTTGATTTAGACATTTTCGTAATTTTTTCGGAAAAATATACTCTTTTTTTCAGAAATCAATTTATTTCATCGAAACTAACGAACCAACCAAAAAGTGATGTGGATATCATTTGTAGGTAATTTAATTACCTTTAATATGGCATATTATTTGTTTGAATATAAACATTGGTTCTTGAGATATTTGTATTTAAGTGGAACTATCTTTTTTTTTCGGTCCAAAAACCGAAAAAATATTATAAAAAAGTTATGTCTTCTTGTAAATTTGAAGTTGAATTTGATTTTTTCTTAATTTTTTTGAAGAAAAAAAATTTTTTTTTTTAGAAATCAATTTATTTCACCGAAACTAACGAACCAACCAAAAAGTGATGTGGATATCATTTGTAGGTAATTTAATTGCCTTTAATATGACATATTATTTGTTTAAATACAAACATTGGTTCTTGAGATATTTGTATTTTAATGGAACTATCTTTTTTTTTGGTCCAAAAACCTAAAATGACCGATATCTCGAAAACGACACGAAATAAAAAAAAAAAATGCGATTTTCGGAATCAGCAGCCCATTTTCCATATAAAATGAGTAACGGCATTCGCTGGGAATTTTGGCTGTAAACTAGTGTTATTATGCCTATACTTTTGTTTCTTAAGATTATGATTTGCCTGATGATTGTGAAGGTCTAAGTATGGGAGTAAGTTTTTCTGTATATCATCACGATTAAAAAATTTGGTGAAAGCTTTTTAAACAAAAAGATGTCTAGCGATAAAAAGTTCGAAAATTTATTTTGTCCACTTTCTTGAAAAAACTAGATTTAAAATTTTTAATTATACGAGTAGCTCAAAAAAACAGGTGCACCAAAAATTATTTCAAATAGAAAGCCTAGCGACCCATAGTTGGTCGCAAAGGCGAAGCAACTCTAAAGAATTCCGACACTTCAATGCGAGATATTGCTGTAAGTTCAGGTACCTTGAAGTATACTATACAAAGACTAAAGTTTTAAAAAAGTACCAGAGCGCACTGATGAAAAGCAGCTGGAGGCTTAAAAGCAATCCCGATAATAAACGTTAATAACGAATAAACGTTTGCTGACTAAATTTGACTGTAGCGAAATGGAAGATGAAACACACGTTCCACCTGTGCGGAGGAGAGGCAAATGCAGAGCAAAATTAGAGCAAAGAAAAACACAAAATTTCCCAAGCATTATATGGTTTGCAAGGACATATCCACCTGCATCCTGAGAAGCAGTTTTTTTGTAACACCGGGCACAAAAAATTCGAAAATTTTTATTCACGAGTGTCTTGAAAAACGTCCGTTGACAGATTTCACTCATTTTCAGTCCCACGAGCTAACTTTGACGACGGTGGCAATGTATCGAGTTATCTTGCTTAGTTTTCCCGTGAAAAATATTTCCATATATGTACCAGCCAAACATCGACTCGGGAGGTGACGCTTATCTAGAATATATGTATATACTTTTCTACAGCTGTCTTGCCTCCTTCTCTGCATTACAAACGGAAGGACCTTGGTTGTAGGTTATGCAAGAAAAACTTGTTATACAATATACTCCTTAAAACTAGAATTTAAAATTTTGTTGACCCTGGATTGAATTGAATGATGTTATATCGATGAAATTTTACCGATTTCAATAAGATATTTGCAGCGGACAGCGGAGCCTTATCAAAAAAATCAATTAATATCACAAGGTGGTTCTTTTTTTATAAATATTTGTAGCAAGAGCACTACCTCTTAGCTTCTTGTTAAATAAATAAAGATATTAAGTGAGATAACAAAGGATTTTTAATTAAAAGAGAAAAAGGAAACCAATAAACGTAAATCAAGATTTTTAACATATGCTTAAAAAGAAATTAAATGCAAATTGATATAATTATTCCGCATAATAAAATTCGCGCTCAAAAAAACAAAAATTACATGAGCTCCATCCAAGGCACACGTCTGTATGTGTAGTACAATAATTGCCACTTGAAGCAAATGATAAACCAAAGAAGAGGGGGCAACTTAGTGTCATACAAACTAAAAATCCTGCCAATAAAAGAAATCCTTAAACTCCCCGCAAGCTGACGATGACTCCCTCATGCTGATGCTGAATGCTGCTAAGATTTAAAGTTGTTTATTAGATTTTTTTCGACATTCAGATTTGATTGTCCTTTAGATGATTTTTTATTTTTCTTGCCAACGTCAAATTTAATTTTGACGCACGCTTCAGTGCCAGCATACCGATGGAAGGATATACATACGAGTAAGTACAAGGAAAAGACGAGTATTCTTCTTTAAGGTAGAAAATAGCGATGGAAAGAAAATGTAATGAAATTAAATACAAAAAGAAAGAAGAAATAAGACACGTTGCCAGTGTAAAACGGATTAATTTTATGTTCCATTTTCTACTACTAGGTATTCTTTTCTTCCTTCACTGAATTGCTCCTTTTTTATTATTTTCGTTTGATTGCGCTTTGTTGCCTGGCTGTGTGGAAATTCATTTTCATTGGTTGCCATTTCTGATTTTCTTTGAAGATCGACGTAGTGGAGGTTCCAATTCAACTCGGTTGCAAATTAAGTGACATCGTCAACGTTGCTCTGTACCATTACAAACAAACAAACATACAAATACAAGTGCAAATGAAGACATTACGAAAAAACAAATAAGGAAAGCATAGATATGTAGCACCGAAATGACGTAAATAAGAAACTTAACGAAACACAAAAGAATTCTGGGGCCAATGAAATGTGTTGCATTGCTCTTGTATTACGTTTATTATTATTTTAAATTGTCATCATCTTCTTCCTCTTCTTTTTATTCACGCCATCCTGGTCCGATTGCAGTGCTGTGAAAGTTGTCGCTTCGTCTTGGTGCTTTTGATGTCCTTGAAGTCCTTGTTGTTTGTTTGTAAGTGTGTTTGTGATAGAAACAAATGAAAAGGTATCCAAGCGTATGCGTATTAGAATCCTTAAGATTTCGTAAGACTTCTTATGATTCGTCGTTTTGCCCTCCTTCTTGGTAAAGCAAAGGAAAATGAAATTAAATGGAGATTAGTCCTGGATGCGGATTATTCCGAGAAATAAAAATCGTTAGAGCAACGCTTTATTCTGAGTGGTTTTTGAGGTGGTGTTGGTTTTAGGTATCCATTTAATGTTACTTTTTCTTTGTTTTATTTTAATTTCAACGGTAGGGGCTGCAATTTACAAGCTACATTTAATTCAAATAAAGATTTCCATTCAATAAAAGTTTTTTAACTTTTGAAATGCAAAAAAGAGGATATTCTGAGCACCAGATTAGAGTTAAAATATTTAATCATTAACCTTGTAAGTTGTTACTCCATTTGAAACATCACACAGAGAAGAGGAAATTGACATTTGGTTTAATCTCAAATATTGAAATCTGGATAAATAGTTAATATGGAGAGGTTGACATCCATTTAACACAGTTGCTTATAGGGCTAGATTGTTTAGTTCAGAATTTAAAGCATGGAAACTTTCATTGGGAAAAAGCTCAAACGCTTGCATCAAGCTTTCGCAGAAGATCGTTTTGCAATATGTTTTCTTTTCAGCAAGATATGTTTGACATTTGATAGATCTTCCAAGAGTTTGGATAGCAATTTCGCGTATTCTAGAAAAAGATTCTTTGGGTTATTTTATCCTTTTCCTTAAAAAAGTAAAAAAAAAAATTCTTCAAACTTACATCTTGCTTTTGAATGATGTTTTGCCTAAAGGCTGCATTCAGCACTTTTTTTAAATTCTTAAAAATCTCTTCAAATTTTTTTGGATGTAAATTGATGTAAAGTAAAACTACACTTCGATCATAAATCACTGTCAAGCAATCCCATTTGATAATTCCAATAAACAACCGAATGTATCTGCATGTTTGCAGAAAAGATCAGCACACAGATTTAGTGACGGCGACAAAATAACACCCACGAGAAACGACATTTCATCCAAATTCGTTGGTTGGAAGGTAAAAACGTCAAAACTGCGCTACGCATGTGTGCTGTTAAGTCACACCGTTTCTCACATTCATATTCCGCTGAAAACGAATGCACAGCCCAAAGTGAACCACAAAGCGACGAAATTCCGATTAGGTTTGTACATCGGTAGCATTCTGTGAACATGTGTTTGCCAAATGTTCTGTCAGTCAGTCAGTTTTGTTTGTGGAAACTGCTGGCAAAGGAGAAGACTTCAACTCACTGTGCCTTCAACGACGGCGCAGAGGTGTGAATTGATTTTGTTCCTCTGAATATGCCCTGGGCTTCATATCTCACACAGACAGGGGCACAAAGGTTGCCTTGCCAACAAACCGAAATTCGAAAGGCAACAACACCGTGCGAAAACATCTAAATAAAATCAGAAACAAATGACTGCACACATATGGGACAACAGCATCGTTTTGCTAAACTGGACTGGACATTGAGGTATGTATGTACATACATATCTCTGTCAAGATACCCTTATGGCTCTGTTAACGTTTGCATTCGCTACGATATAACCTTTTGTTTTTTTAATGTTTTTGTTGTTGTTATTTTAAAATTCATTTCTATTTGTTTTGTCGGTAAGCAGCAATTCCTTCATTGTTTATTGTATTTGATGCTTATCGTGTGTCCGCATCTACTTTGCCAAACATGAAGGATCAAGGATAATTTAACATGTGAGCGCAGGCGCTTAGTTTCAATAAGAAGGCATTTGTTGATAAGAGGCTGTAGTTATATGGTCAAGGGTTCGCGACGCGAGCTTGTAAAAAAATTACTTTGTTTTTCATTCACAAATTTATTCCATTCGGAGGTGTTTTTCTTGATAAGCTAATCCAAAGATCACGAGAAACTTTTCAAAACAAAAATTAAGTTCACATTGGTGAAAATTATATGGACATATACTGCTATCCATTTGATAACAGAAGGAACTATTACAAGTTTCGGAGTTATGATTGTTCCATCACAAGCAAATGCATACTTTTACTGGGATAACTCATTTTTGTGAGAAATCACTTAAAAACTAAAAAGGACGCTTCTTCGAAAAAAGTGCTCTTTTAATCTAAATTCTTGCAAACCTTTACTTAATTAGGTAGTTGAAGTATTACATAAAAGGATGGGCACTGGAAACCTAAAAGGTACATAGTACCTATTGATATTTAAGAGAAATTTTAATATATTTATGTATTCTGATTAAAACTTCTTGAACAGGGAGCAAATTTATCATGTGTATTTAAAAAAATTTGTGTAAATACTCCTTTGTAAAGTTATAAAAAAAACTTTGATTATTTTTGAGCGTAAATTTTATTCAAAATTGATGTAAATTTTAATATTTTGGTAAGAAAACTTCTCGGTATCCTCAGTCTCCAATTTTCCTCCAGAACTAATACCGAAATTTTTCTCATTTTGGGGAAATGCGCCTTTAGTTTACAAAGTTTTTATGATAAATATCGAATGGTATTAAAATTACTGACGTCTTAGAGAAATTATTACTTTTATGTTTATGTGATATATTTATCACAGAACCATTTTAATGCAACATTAATGAATGATGACAATTGTTGACGTCTGGCATTTAAGTAAAACAATAACACATTTCTAGCATCCTATAAAATTATTTTAGTTAGAAAAAGAACAAAAATTCTACAACTCATGCTCTGATAATTCAAATTCTAAATAAAAAATCCACTCGATGTTAGAAACTGACTGCGTCAAGTTTCCCAGGCATTTTAATAACGCGCTGTCAAACCGTTTTATTTAACCCAATGATCGCATCGCCGTTGTGATCGCATTTTGAAACAGAGTGTTGAAGACGTGATGTGTTACTGCCGCTGCCTGATGTTGTCGCCATCATCTTCATCAAAATGTCTGACACTCGTTTCGTTTGGGTCAAACAATTTGAATTTGTGTTTTCAAAAATAAAAACAAAAGATTCTCAGACACAGTAGCTCACTCGACAGCCACAGCTCTGAAGCCACGTTTATTACTGATCTCGTCGCTCATACTTAGTTTGTGACACATGTGTTGCCTCCGTTCTGCGTTACATTTCATTACTTTTTTATTTGAGTTTAATGTGTGCAAAAATTATAAACTTCAATTCTGAAACACTGTGTGTTGATTCTTTTTTTTTTTTAATTTTTACAGCTGCCAACAGTAGCGTTTTTACGAGATCGTGTCAATGTCCTTTTTGGAACTTCATTCTTTAATTGAATACAATGTGTTTCACGCTTTAATCGCAAGTTAACCGTTGAGTTCCAAGTGTTGTCATCATGCTAAAAATAGCCGTGCTGATCATCTGTATTTATACATATAAGTGTAACATCATATCCCAGTAGATCTAATTTGTATGAGCAGGTCTTCTAGGGCTACACTTTGAAAAGTTACTTTTAACGAAAAATATATTCGTATGTACATACATATGTAAAAATATCAGACAAATACAAAAGAATTTGAATTTGAGACCAGATAATGTAATGTCTAACTAAAGACCTATCATATACATATATAAAAGATCTTAGTTAAAACAGCCCTTCTAATGGAAAGCATATGGGCATATCCGAAAATAATTTTCCCTTATATAAACAAATGTGGTGGAATATATTCTAAGACGTATAAATGAAATTACCAATAAGTGAACAAGAAAATTTTAACATAAGGGGCTGTCAGAAGGTCGTTTTATCTGAAAATGCAGCGTTTTTAGTTTTTTACTCGGTATGGAAGGCTTAAATTAAGAAAACATCTTGAATAAAGTCTATTTATTTTTAGTCAAGGAATTTGCTTGAATTTTTTCAGAATTTTAGAACCTATTATGTGACCGTAATGAGCGATTTAGACTTTTTAACCCTTTCCCTCACCGTGTGCCACATTCGTTTTTTCTAAATATTACTTGAAAATATTTAGAAAAGTGCCCCGTAAAATATCTTCTACTTCTGAAATGTATAATCTCCCGCATATTATCGGAAATATCGATTTTCCCTAAATTCTTAGGTAAAACGACCATCTGACAGCCCCTCATATCAAAATTTTAATTTTCATTCGGAATAAGTTCCATTACATTTGGTTATAGAATATGAAAAAAAAAAAAATTTCTGAAAACTTTGGTCAAATAAGGGAACATTATATTCGGATATGTCCATAAATAAAGGTAGATCTATTAGAAAGTCTTATATAACCGATATTTCATCTTCTATTTCGGTAGAGCCGCGGCTCAGTGCTCTACTGGGATAATATGTATGAGCATGAGTTGCGTAATATGAGTACTTGCGATTGCTAAATTATATGCCGTTTTATTGTAATATTCAGATGTTAGCATTAGCAATAAGTTTGAATTGGCTTTTTAATTGTTTTATAAGCTAACGGAGTAATTGCGGGTTGTTACGCAGAAATTTCCGTAATTCTGGAAGTTTTTTTTTGTAAAAATCAAGAAAAAATATTCTTAATAAGTGTGAGACTCTTGCATGTAATGCTGAATCAAAAACAAAATAAATTGTATAAATCGAAAGATTAGGTGCGACAATAGTGACAGTAAGTTTAATCTGATGCAACGAGACCAAGTAAAATGGTGACCGATAGATCTCATCAATGGTTATCTTCAATTCAGTTTATCACAATAGTTCATTTAAGCTTAGAACTCGCCATCAACACATTAGTATTCATTGTATTCAAAGATCTCTAAGGTCTTCGGAGCTGATTTCTATATTTATGTATATGTGGACATAAGTTTTCTTCTCAAATGTTTGCAGATTTTTCGTTACAAAAAAAAAAAAAATAACACAAAAAAATACTGGTCTCCAAAAAAGAAGCTGAGAAAGCTTACTGCAGAAAAGATAATCAGGCATTTTCTCAATTTTGATCGGAATCAATCTGCGTTTTGATATTGTACACCAGGTAAGAATTAGGTTTCAGCAAATCGGATTGAAACCAGTAGCCAGTATTTACTGCAATAAAATTCCGATTTCATTTTGTTATTCGAAACGCAGAGTACCTTAAAGGTCTGTTAATAAATAACGTCACACGAATTTCACGATTTTCGGACCCCCCCACCTCCCCCATGTCACACTCTGTCACATTTTCATTGACCCTCCCCCCCTATTTGTGACATCACACTCTGATCTTTTATACCTTAAAATTAATTGAACAATTTTTTTTTTATTTAAAGTTTACTTACACCTTCTATTTTCAACACGTCAACTATTTTGTCTCAATCTTGTTTGTTTTTTGTGAACAAAATATGCTTGAAAAATTCGAAATTTTTTCGATTTGAACTGTGTGACATCACACTTTCCAAGACTCCCAGACCCCCTCTGTCACACTTTGTCATGAATTTGTGAACCCCACACTCCCCTAAAAGTGTGACGTGAGATGCCCGTTATATTTACAACATGTTTGATAGACCCAAGAAATTACCCAAAAACCATGGCGATGTCAAAAATCTTACCAAATCAATGAAAATTTTCCGAACATGTGTCATTTTACATTAGAAGCTATTGGTAACACCATACAATATACCGATTCTCCTATGGAATGACAGAATAAATTTCAATTCAAAAGTTTTCACTATGTGGTTTATGAAGCATTGTACAATCCTTAGCTACACGTTAATTTTTTTACCTTTAAGGTTTATATTAATTGAAATTTATTGGTCACACATGAGCAAATTTTAACCTTTAGTGGGCGACTGAAAGGGAGACAGCTACTTGTATTGTTGAAAACTTTTCTATTGTAACTTTTTTGATGGAGTTTCCTTTTATCAAAACACAAAAAACAAACTTGACTTCACTTACTAAGTCATTGCCACAATTAGAAAGGTCCCCTTAACTTCCTTTCTCTCCAATACAAGTATACCCTTCGTACTGCTTAATACGTTTTATTAATTGTGCATGTAACCCAAGCCCAACCTCTTAAGAAAATCCTTAGCAAACTTTTAGCTTTTAATATGATTCATTAAGCATTTTATAAAATACCCTGCTGTGCAAATGCTGACTTCTTGTTTTTGTTCTTTATCTTAAGTGGTTAGCTGGTGTCACTAAGGTGGACGTTTTGTATTTTGGATTAGGATATTTGCCTGTTTTGGAAACAAATTTACAAGGGCCACTCTAGACATTTGCTGTCGTTTTTATAGCTCACCTCAAAAGCTTAATTCATTTACCTACTCAAGAAGAAGAAGGCATTCCTTGGAAGCAAAGAAAGAAAGCTGAAATGTTACAAGAATGGAAAGGGTTCATATAAACAAAAGGACACGAGTACGAACACTTTTCGGGAAAAAAGAGCACAACACTTGGACAAACATATTTGGGATGGGAAGTGTTTGTATGTTTCATGTTGAAATTGTTATTGTTGCTTATGTTGTTTTCATAGTGTAGATGACAACAACACATGTGTAAGATGCTGCCACTGATAAATTTGGTATTTTCAAATCAACAAGGACACACCTCAGTGTTGTTGCTTGTTGATAAGGTTCCTGCAGGCAGATGAAGAAGGGGTTACTGGCATTGCTAATCCCAGAGTGGTAGATGGCTGACTGTTGGGAATTGCATAGTTTTTGTTGTTGCTGTTAAACTCTTGAAAACCACATAATAATTCTTAAGCACAATGTAAGCAAGGATATCATCAAGCAAAATGAAAAAGTCCTGAGAAAGAATAGTATGCGTCAGCACATGCCACACATTCAAGAAAGAAATTTAATTTAAAATCCTTTTTGCAAGAAATTGATAGTGAAAAATTGTGAAAGTAAGGGAACATCAGCTGCGGTTTTAATGGAATGGTTGCTAGAAACAATATCCAATTGCACTATGAGTATGTTAAGGTACGCAGTTAGGTAGTTAAGATGTTGGGGTATTTCAGAGTTGCAGAAATCGGTTGCATTAATGACGGCTTAAAGTTGTTACCGAAAAATTGTGTAGCAGAAAAATAATCTACGCGTAATACTTAAGTGTGCATTAGACTTAACCCATGCATAAAAATGTTGGTCCTAATCAGAAAATATTTGACCGTGGCCCCAGGTTGTTGAAGGTCGGAAAAACGCTATTTATATGAAAATATGTGGCTTTAATCGAAAGAATTAATTCTATTTTTGAAATTATTTGCCATAAGTAAATGAGATTTGGTACGTATACGAACAATACTTGAGTAAATTGTATCCAATAAAAAAAGTGCGCGATTTCACGCGCCCTCCACCCGAAATTCGTCGTATGAGATTCGGTACATATGTAATTGGCACTTGGTAAAAAAGTTTCAACAAAATATGTTTGGGGCCACGCCCACTCTTTCTAAAAAAAACAAATTTGCCATATCTCTGAAACTATTTAACAAATGTAAATTAGATTTGATTTTATGTAAAGTGAATCGAACAGGATATGCCACTGTAAGAATGTTAAAATAATTTAAGGTGCTTTCAGAACGCTAAGATGAAGAAGCATGCGAGTTTCCAGCTTTTTATCTCTCATTCCGAGGTGAAGCCCCTAATATGACTGCACTATTTTTGAGTTTAAAGATATACCAAAAGAGGAAATAGTAAAGAAAGAAAACGAATTGCTACACCAAAAAATAGTTCCAAGCTAAACATTTTAAACGTTAAAAATAAATTCCTATACAGAAATAGAATTAAATATCTACCTTACGAATGCGTCAACTTATATTTAAAGTTTAGAAGTCCAGCACTGTTGTTTCAAAGGATACAAGAAGGTTTTTAACCTGCAGGCAATCCGTGTTTTAACTCTTTCGTTCATGTAAATTTTCTTGAAATGGTACTGGCGCTGGCGTCCAAGCGTCTTTATCGCAATTCTTACAAAGAAGTTGTTTAATAAGTTCGCATCCCTCAGGATATTAAGACAATAACACCAACAACAACTACAACTCGGAATACAACTGACAGGCGACAAGTGTGTGTGTGTGTGTATGCATTTGTATGTTTTGTGTCATGTCCTATGTGACACATGTGAACGAATATGCAAGAATCTTGGAAGTAAAATTAACATAACTTGTGGGACACTTGCGCAATTGAAGTAGGTAGGGGACGGCTATTCGAAAGCAAAGAAAGGGTACACAATTTCAAAACTATGTTATCATGTCCAATAAAATAAATGCGCAAGATTAAGACAGATGACACGACACAGACTCCAAGCTTCAGACGTCACTCAAAAGGTACAACATGATGAAGAACGGACCGATATGTAGAGTCAAAACTGATGAATGGTGCGGTGTTTGCACGACCATTTGAGCAACTGCCATGGCAAAGTAAGCTAATTAATATGAATTGAGCGCCAGCATTTAAATGGGGATTAATTGTTAATAGACATAGTTACTTATTCAAATTGTTGTTTGTATTTTAATTTTCAAAATTTGGTAGTACACAGGCAGGGCATGCAGACATTGGCCCCATTCAATTAAAGTAGCTTAAGACAAATTTAATGGATAGGAGAAAACTATTATTGGGGGAAATAAACAACCTAGCAAAAGTTCATCATATTCATGAACCGTAAGTTTTGGTACAAAATTTATCAGTTGATATACACAACTGGCACAAATTTTATGACTTTTGCTTAAATGATTACTAAAAATTTTCGATGACCGTGACATTGTCACGATTTACTGATTCAAAAAAAAACAAAAAAAAAAAGTTTTTCAGCACAATGTGGTCCCAAATCAACAATCGGTTTTTGCAATAAAACGAACATGTGGTTGATCGAATACATTGTTGCCACATTTGGACAAGGTGCATCTATTGTACATACATACAAACTGAACGGTTCGTTATGCGGAGTTGCCTTTTGGTATCGTGAAACATGAGATAGTTTTTGTATATTTTTATTTTTCAATTTGAATATTTATACGATTTAAACGCCAGTTTATGCTGATGTTGCGATTATATCTTGGCTCAGAAAAAGACTTTAAAATTAATGAGTTATTTGCATACAGATATTTAAAAGATCAATGTGTTAAGTTTTTGTATTGAAAGTTTGTTCAGAATCTATGAGCCCAAATATCCACATGGGGCATACTTAGAGCGTACCGATTTTAGTAATATTTTGTTATGGTATACCTATACATGCCCTCGATTCAGATGTAAAATGTTTTTATAGTATAAAGTCTAAAGAGCCAGACTTTATACACACTTTAAAAACATTTTGTCTCTGAATCGAGGACATACTACACATGTGAAGTCATTACATCACGTCAGCATGGTTTTGTTAATGGCAGATCTACAGTATCTAACCTTCTTGATTTCACTTCTTTTACATTAAACTCTTTGGACTCTGGTGGACAAGTTGACTGTATCTACACAGATTTCAGTAAAGCATTTGACAAACTACCACATAACTTAATTTTGTTTAAATTAAAAAAGCTTGGATTTCCTTTAAATTTTGTCAGTTGGATCGAATCTTATTTGTCTGATCGTTCATATCAAATAAGATTTCGGAAGGTGTTGTCACCTCCATTTACTGCGTCTTCAGGTGTTCCGCAAGGAAGCCACTTGGGACCTCTCCTGTTTATTTTAGCCATAAATGATGTTACTCACATTATTAAAAACTCTCATTTGCTAATATATGCAGATGATATGAAGATATACAGGATCGTGAAGGGAGATGAAGACAGTTTCCTACTTCAGTCTGACTTGAAATCTTTTGAAGTTTGGTGTTGTAAAAATAGCTTAAATCTTAATTCTGATAAATGCCAAACAATAACTTTTTCTAGAAAAAATAATACTGTAGAGTTTAATTATAAATTTAATGACAAACAAATTAGTCGTGTCGATTCAGTCAAAGACCTTGGTATACATTTTGATGTTAAACTAACTTTCAATGAACATATTAATCAAATTTGTAAAAAATCTTCATCACTGCTTGGCTTTATTAAACGATGGGCAAAAGAATTTAATAGCCCTTTAGTAACGGTGACTTTATATAACACAATTGTGCGTCCTCACTTAGAGTACGCTAGCCAAGTTTGGTCACCATTTTATAATATACATGTTGATAGAATTGAAAGAATTCAAAAAAATTTTGTTCGTTTTGCTCTTAAAGGCTTTAATTGGACGGATTCTTCAAACCTTCCTCCTTATGAGGATCGTTTGATGTTGTTACGTATGCAGTCTTTGAGTACGCGTAGAAATATAGCAGATATACTTTATCTGCATCAGCTTATCACAGGGTCTCTTGCCGCACCAGAGCTTCTTAAATATATTTATTTTAATGCCAACCGAAGAAGTAATCGTAATTCTAATCAATTATTTTATCAACCGGTTAGTAGAACCAATTATATGGCTTCAGCCCCTTTTAACCGCATGACAACTCTTATTAATCATTGCGAAGTATATAGTATTAGCTTGTCAAAAGGTCAACTCAAACTTAGATTAAAAAATTATTATAATTAAATTTGTTGGTTATTGGTTGTTTTTTATTTATGTTTGTGTTGTCCGAGCCCCACAGCATGCAGGGTTAATCTTTTCTAACATTCATTCCTTTGATCATGTTATTACATACATACAACTGCATTTATGCATCTGTACTTATGTATAAACGTGATCTGAGTGGGTATGTTGAGAAAGTGCGAAAAAGCTAAGAAAAAATTATAAAAAAAAATAACACATTAAAACTCATAATTTTTTCACTTCCACAATATTTAATAAGCTTTACTTGATTTAAAGCTTGAAGCTAAATAGTCAAGAAGGCTAATAGCTGTAGTAGCTAAACTCTATATATATATGAGCCATTTATTATGAAAGTGGAGCAAGTCCAAAAGGAAGTAAAAGTAATGTTATAAAATGAATTGGCTGAAATTTTATTAGAAATGAATAAATAAAGTTGACTTCATGGTGTGGAATTGATGGTGTTAATATAAAACTAGAAAGGGTGAAACTTTTGGCCTGGCTAAAAAATAAATACCCTACACTGCAGTATTTTGAAAATTTTGCTTGTAAGGGAGGTGCCACGCCCTCTTGTCCGAGTTCACTCAGTTTTTGTTCAGAGCGTGCATTTATAGTTCTTAGTGTCTGAGTGAAATTAATTTGGATTATCTCAAAAAACGTTTTCAGTATAGCGTATTGAAACTTTTGCTTGTATGGGAGGTGCCACTCCCTCTTATCTGAGTTCATCTAGTTTTAGCTTAGAGCGTGCATTTATAGTCTTTAGCATTTGAGTGAAATTTGGTTGGATTATTTCAAAAAACTCTTTCAGTATAGCATTTTGAAACTTTTGCTTATATGGGAGGTGCCACGCTCCCTTGTCCGATTTCACCCTATTTCTGTTGCGAGCTTTCATTTATAATTTTTAGTGTCTGAGTCAAATTTGGTTCGAATATCTCAAAAAACGCTTTCAGTATAGCGTTTTTAAGTTTTTGCGTATGTAGGAGGTGCCACGCCCTCTTGTCCGAGTTCGCTTGGTTTTTTCTCAGAGCTTGCGCTTACAATTCGTAGTATTTATGTGTATTTTGGTTGCATTGTCTTGAAAAATACTCCTAAAATTGCATTTTGAATTAATTTGAGGAGTATTTTTGCTCATTTTCAATCCCCCGTGTTAACTTTAACGACGGAGGCAGTGTACCAAATTTCATTGAATTATCTTGCTCGATTTTCCCAAAAAGTGTGTTTCAACACACAGCCAGACACCCAGCCAGACAGACGGACATTGCTATATCGACTTAGGAGGTGACGCTGATCAAGAATATATATATGCTTTTCTATATCTGCCACGACTCCTTCTCTGCGTTACAAACGGTAGGACAAAGTGAATATACCCTGGGTGTAGGGTAAAAAATGATATCGGCCAAATAACCCATCATTATGGCACATAATGTGTGTGACATTACTTTTTACCTCGTTTTGGACTTGCCCCACTTTCATAATTGACGGCTCATATATAGGTATAACATAATCAAATATTACTAAATGGAACGTCAAAATTTTTCAACTATGTGCTTCACGTAAAATGCCCCAAGTGTAAGTATGTTGGTTGGATGGAGTTTCAATAAATTTTAGAAATTCAAAAATTGCCTTGAAAACATGTTTTTTTTTTCGGCAAGGGAAAATAGTGGCTTTTTAAATGAATTGACACATGTGTATCGCATAATATAATAATCTCTTGAAATATATTATAGAACTAATTATTTTATATTTAACGATAAAATAACTTTAAAACTCTAATCTGAACATTTTTAAGACCTAATGCTCTCAGAATGCGATAAAGTACATAAATAAATATTTAAAAAAGGATAAAGATTGACATCCACTATAGTGGACATCACTGAGTGCAGAGCACATTGTATTGCAACATTATGAAGATAATAACAATTCTCAAGATGATATTGCACTCATATGCTGCTGCACAAGGATGCAAGCGTACAAATATTTTTATAAAATATCCAGCATTCCTTGCACTAATATACATAAGCAAATTCTTAAGATACTTAATAAAAACTAAACAGGAAGATATTTTTCATATATTATGATTCATATTGCTTGTTTTTATAGGAAAACAGCAAATAAAAAAGGAAACAAAACCAATGGCTAAAATCATGCATATAAGGATGTGCGCCATCCAGTAGTAGGGCTCACTCAAATAAAGGACCACAACAGTAAGATGTTGGGTTGGTTGGCTTAACACGCGTAGGAAATGCATTTATGAGGACAATAAGCGACAAATATGAAAAATATGAGATATTAAGGCAATTTGGCAGGACTCTTGCGTGCACAAGAAGAAAAAGCATTTCAGGGTGGCAACTAAAGTGTTTCACGTTGAAAACATGCATCCGATATTAAATTTTCCAATCATTAGGCGTTCATTTCAAGTTATTGCAGATTTTCTAATATGATCCACCCTTGTGGCTGTAAAATTGCCATGATGATTTGCTTGGCGAAAAGTGTTGGTGATGTTTAAGATGATGTTGGCTAAGGAATAAAGTAAATAGACAAAAGCGAGTTGTCATAATTTTGCTGAAATAATGTTTATTTTAAGTGCTCACACATTAGCCATGGCATTAAAATTATTTAGCAACATTTGGCAAGATATTATCATGTGATTTTTTTTGTTTCGCAAAAACAAACCGGAACCGGCAGTCATTTGCAATATTGCAACGGAAGTACATAATTGTAATGAACACTCAATTTATTGGATACTTTGCATGAACAAATGCTGAAGATAATTAAATATGCTTTATTTAAATTCACTTCTTTGAGTGAAATGCACATAAAAAAGGAAATACGGGGAAGGAAAAATAAATTAAATTTCAATTTGTTTCTACTCCCGTGGGTCAAATTGTTATTTTTCAGTCGTCAGGGAAAAAGCAATACAAATTTACTAACATTTGTCAAAAATTTCCGCTATTTTAATTTTTAAAATTTCCCTAACAACACTCACCCACCCTACTGTAGCAAAGGAAGATGCCAGATTTTTGACTTTTGTTTTTTATCACCGTCCATCTTTCAGTCACTTTCATTGTCTCACTCATGGGGTTTTCAAATCTGTTGACAGAATATCATCGCGTGTAAAACCGCACAACAATCATCATTATCATTATTGTCATCAATTTTACAAGAGAAAATGACAAGAATATAAAAAAAAGTAATAAATAAAAAAAATTATGTCGCAGGCAATTTAACGTCCGCTGCTTTTGTTTCCGTTCGGTTCTTTTTCACAATAACCAGACGACTTTTCAACGCATCACAAAAAATTTGATGAGGGATGATTTTCTTGTTTCTTGTACTAATAACTTTGTTCCTTGCAGCTTTTGACTTTCATTTATTTGTATCACTTGATATTCAAGGATATTAATTTATATATAAGTACAAATACAAATATGTACATACTAACATACCTGCGCTGAACGCGAATTATTTGTGAACAATGATTCATAAGTTGACAATATACATAGGTATTTCCCCAGAACGGATGGGGAAAGTGCTCTGTATTCCTTCAGAGATTTATTTCAAAACAAGTGCGTTTTAATAAACATTCCAAGGTTGATTATCGAGTTGATCATATGAAGAATCATACTCAGGGCTTTGGTTCCTTGCGATCATTACTGCCATCAAATCTCCAGTAAAACGAGCTCTGTGGATACTATAAACGCAATTCATTAAAAGGAGAATTCCACTATCACTAGACGACAGCCTATATCTTACATCAGGTGTGTTTTTTTTTTCAACGCGTATGGTTCATGCAATTGTGTTGTTGTTCCAAAGGGGGGGTCGGGGTGGGTTTCAAACTCGGGCTCGGAGTTCTTGTGAAATGAAATTTACTTTCAGCTATAAAAAACAAAACTAATAATATCAATATCCTATCACACGCTTCAAAATAATATATAGCATGGTGTTTTTTACATCAGATGACTTTTTTGAGTCAATATGATATTTTTGTCTAAAATTACGTCTTTAAAAGATTCAAATTTTGAACGGATTTAGAGCTGCTTAGTAACCCAACTAATTTCGTTGTGATTCCCTTCATATTTATTCAAATTTTGAACTGATCACACTGTTCAACAATTTCGAACCTTTTGTAAAACACATTAGAAAATGCAAACAATTCTTAAAGTAGACGTTAAAAAAAAATACCCGTGTCTCGTGGTTTTTCTCCAACACTTCACATTTTTTTTTAATCGATTTTTGAAGTTTTTTATCCACTGTACATGAAAAAACAAAAATACCGCATTCTTGTGTTATATCGATGAATTTAACTGTATGATCCTTACATCTGAGGTGTATCATGTGTTCAGTAAACTTATGGAGGATATTGCAGGGAGTATTTTTGTAGAAAATTCTAACCCTATACAACCCCCACATGTGGGTAATTTTTGCCCTTTTCTTAAAAAGGTACAAAAATGACACCTAAAAAAGGGGAATATTGAGTCAGTATGTGCTACAGAAATACTCGCTATAAAATTACACCGAAACCAAAAAAATCGTTAAAATTAATTAGAACTTTTCACATTGCATATTAATTACATCCCTGACGCGCTTAACTTATGTTTTAAGAATTTTTTGTTTTTGGTAACTATTAGTGAAATCTTTTGTAGGATATTTTTACAAATTTTTTTAACCCATTGTGGCTCAGTTTTGGAAAAAGGGGTCAAAAAGACCCATAAAAACAGGATATAATGGGTTAATTTGTTCTAGAGAAATGATCGCTGTGTGATTTCGTTATGATTTGTGAGAACGAGTTTTGCCCAAAATGTAGTTTTAGAGTTTTACAGTGGGGTGAAATTTGGAAAATATTGATTGTTTGAAATGCTTACTGTTTTTAACGTTTTTTTTTTGCTTTCGGGATGAAATTTTACTTTTTTAGTGTTCAGCAACTATTAGTGAAATTGTATAGCAAATATTTCTATAGTACATACTGACTCAATATTCCCTTGTTTTAGGTGTCGTTTTTGTACCTTTTTAAGAAAAGGGCAAAAAAGACCCACATGTGGGGGTTGTATAGTGTTAAAATTTCTACAAAAATGCTCCCCACAATATCCTACATAAGTTTGCAGAACATATGATACATCTCAGATGTAAGGATCATACAGTTAAATTAATCGATTTAACACAAGAATGCGGTAATTTTTCTTTTCATGTACAGTGGATAAAAAAACTTAAAAAATCGATTTAAAAAAAATGTGACGTGCTGGAGAAAAACCATGAGACACGGGTATTTTTTTTTAACGTCTACGTTAAGAATTTTTTGGATTTTCTAATGTGTTTTTTTTTTTTGTGTCGAACTGTGTCATCGATTGGAAAAAATGTTGAATTGAGTGCCATTTGCCATTTATAACAGTTTTCTGTAAATTTCTGGAAAACTGTACAAGAATGCTTTTTTCGAGAAAACAATAACTGAAGCACGATGAACTTATGTTTCTTTATTTATTTTTTATCTTGTTACGCTAGGCATGGAATTATTGTGCTTTGTTTTCGATAAAAAATTTCTCTAAATTAAATCGTTGGTACAAAATACTTTTATATTAAGTCCGTAAAAAATGATAACTACGAATATATCACGATGTTGATAATTTTACATGCAAGAGCAATAATGCTATAAAATTGTATAAAAAATGAAGAAAAATCATATAAATCGCCATATTGGCACGCTTTCTCATAGTCCAATTCAGATGAAATTTTGGCTTCAGAGGTTTTTGGTTTAAAAGTATATTTTGAGGGCTGAGCACTAAAGATAGGAATAACTTTTGGAGTTTGCATCACCCTAATGTACATTTGCAACAGCAATTTAAATTTCAGGTATTTTCCCAAAACCCTTTTTTTCTATGAAAAATTATTGCCTATTTTTTAGACTAAATTGCTTAGAACAACAAAATTACATTATTTATATTTTATTCAAAATGATGAAAATAACCGCTACTATCAAATAAAAAAAATAAGGAGAGGAGGCCTCCGTCCCTGATTTTCTCTCTATTATTTTTTTTTTCCTTAGAGCCGCTCCCGAGATAATTGAAAATTTAAAACAAAATCTGTGGGTGATTTTTAAAGTAAAATTTATCTCCACATAGACATCTTCAGACCAATTCTGTTAATTTTAATAATATAAAATTGAAGTAGAATTATTGAAAATTAGCTTATACGTGTAGTATCTAATAACTTTAAAATTAAAAAAAACATTTTGAACACTGAACTGACGTTTTTTTTTCCCACCTGAGGAGACGGTCCTTTACCTACCCGCCTAGTTGTATTACACGGTTTTGCAACTCGGCAAGTCAATTGTTTTCTCAGTGTATAATAAATGAATTATTGCAATTACATAATTTATTTAAAAACCAAAAATTATTCTAAAAATGTTTAACATCCAATATTTTTTACAGAATTGGAACATTTCAAAATCAATAAACTCCTGCAGTCGTTATTTATTCAAGTGTTCAACGCAACCTTTGACCACTTGCTCTAAATTTTATATCACTTGGACTGTTGAAGTCCCAAATCAGACGAACGCAGTATCGACACTCAAGATAAAAAAAATTAAATAAAAATAATTTTTTGTTTATTCTGTAAAAAATGTTATGCCATGAAAATATAAAAAAAAAAAAATAGAAATTTATTTTCATTTTTTAAGATTTGTAATTTGAAATTGAGCTCCTTAAATAAACAAAATTCCTGAAAAAAAAAAAATCTATCAAAGTTGATTTGATTCCTAATGGTTTTAAAGCAGAGAAAGTTGTTTACTACAATTTTGTTGTTGTTGTTGTCAGGAGAAGGGTCTATTTTTTTACGAGCAAAACATTTAAGTGGCACAACATTTTAATTGTTTGTTGCGGTCTGCTCGAAAAAACCAAACCAAAGAGGCTGAAAGTTTGATCATAAGTAGTTGGACTGCCGCTGTTGTTTTTAGGGGTTACTTTTTTATTTTAACGATTTCTTGTTTTTCGTTGTTGTTGTTTGGGTGTCGCGTATTTATTTTTCCCCAATGGTTAATCATTTTTTAAATTTTCATGATTATTTGCTTTTTTCTAAAATTTTCCAACTTATTTACTACAATTTTGAATTTCAACGGCAGGGCAGGTTTTAATAGAAAATTAATTCCTGCGTAAAATTAGCTTTTACAAAAAAAAAAAAAAAATACTTTATCAAGATACTGCGCATTTTTATTGACACAGTGTTGTTAACAAATAGCTGTAGATGGTTTTATTTATTTTTTTTATTATGAACAGCAGGTTGTATGTTTTTGTCAGTTCATTTAGTTTCCCAACGACGTCTTTCTTAAGGACAATTTGCGGTTTCGATGTAAAAGCAGTAAGGAATGGAGCATTTTTTTTTTACAGTATCAGCAACACTATAGGCTGAAGAAATAAATTCACTGGAAATAAACTTTAAAACTTACCTTTGGGAACAATTGCACAGTTAAATAAATTGTGTACCTTTATCATTAAATTTTAATTTATTTCTTATATTCAATAGTTAATTAAAACACAAAATTCGCTCCTTCAATTTTCAAAATTTTTAACGTACAACCTTGATATCTACAGTAAAGCAACATTTTTCACCGGTCGGTGCCTTAAGTTGCCATTTGATCGTGTAAGAATTTGTCGGAAATTTGCTTTCAATGGGCACTTGAACTGAGTATGTAGTCTTTTCACCAGCTTTAACAGGACAAGACGATATAGCGAGGCAAGCATTTCTCTCTAGCGTAATCAAAGGCAGTTCCTCAGTATCGCTTTTGGCCCAAACAAGTGAAGCATCCAGTGTATCTGCATCAAATTTAGGGGTGAAATCAAATGACATTGTATGTTGCTTGCGACGACGAATTCTGCAGGCATGATGCTGGAGCGCCTCCGGACAAGGATTAACGCGTACCTCACTTACAGTGCAGCTGTCTTCAACACCATCACAGTTTTTGAAATCCACAACTTCTGCAAGTGTCAATGCTAGGCAAGCAAAAAGTGCAACAGTCTTTAGCAAAAACATTTTGCACGATATTTTTGAAACGTCTTTACTCACGCGATGCTGCCAACGAAATGCCATACGGCTTGAAAAATCAACTGAAACGTAATCTATGCAGTTTCTAAGACAAAAAAAAAAAAAAATGTTGTGTCTTTGAAGCAACTGATAATCTTTTGTTTTTTGTAGCGTTTGTTCACCCGGTTTTAGTAGATAGAGCGCATAATCTTAAACTTTGAACTGCTAAAACTGATAAAGTTAGGTCTTTTAATTGATTTACTTCTGAGTGATAATTCATCCACATGCCATCTACTTACTTTTAACAATGATCTTTTTTTTTGAATATGTATTTCATTCTAGAAAAGCCAATTGAATTATTTGTAAATAGTGTGATGCAGAGATGTGGAACAATTTTAATACTGTAAGAAACGACTTTTGTAGTACACATATAATTAAACCATGTTTGAAGTATTTTCTAATTGTTTCTCCTCCAAAACTGATAAAGCATTGTCAAAAAGAAGATAGCAGTGTAGTCAATCTATGAAATACAGGCACACAGAAAAAAAGAAGTTGAATGAACATTTTAATTCTTATATGGGTGATTCTCAGATAACTGTACTTTTTGTGTCCTCTGGCGATTTCACCTACATATACAGCAGGCTGTTTTTTCACAAAAAATGACGCTATTAGTTAGAAACTATGTTTTTCTAATAGAGCGGATCAATTTTACCTCCAAATAATTATTGGTCTACTGTGAAAGTTTGGAAATACACCCCAAATGTCACAAACGTGGCATGTCCTACCTCTACTTTTTTCACACAAAACGATGAAAAACGACCTAAAAACGGAAATAGAACAGAAAATAAGTTACTACACATATTAAGAAAATACTTAAGGCTACAATATTAAATAAATTTTAGAGGGCACAATTTCGAATTGAAAACTATCCCCTAGTTTTGGAAAAAAAAAATTTCTTGAAAGCATTATGCTACTACTGCATGGTACTACTGTCTCAGTCAATAGATTGCAATACATATGCATTAATTCTGATCACTATCCATCACCCAAGGGTCATCATGTCCAGACGCGTCCAAAAAGAAATCCGGTTGCGTTTTATAGGGCAGTTTATAAACAAAAACAGTTTTTTTTTAAAATTATAGTCACAAACGTGGCACTCGGCACTCCCAGGTTGTACATTCTATTTTATGCATGAAACAATTTTTTTGTAGTATTTGCAGACATGACCCCAAATTCTTTCGGAAAAATCTTGAACCCAAAGGTGTGCTTTACAATGAGCGATAAACTACAAAAATGTCACAAACGTGGCGCATCAAAAATGTCACAAACGTGGCACTTTTTATCAGTCTGCAAAAAACATATTTCGATATAAAGTTTGAGTATACAGATGTTAAGTTGAAGACTATTAATTGTTTTTAATACAAAAATTTTTCTACACCATCAGAATCCTGAGTTATCCTTGCTCAAAAGTGAAAAAATCACTGTTTTGACATCTACTTAAAGCTATTGAACAAAAACAACAACAAGTAAAATTAATTTTTGTCAATGGATTCAGACAGCCAAATTTATTGTCAACAAGACATAATTTACCGTTTTTCAATTGGATTCCCAGCTTCCGAGTTATAAGCGTTTAAAGTAAGGATTCTTTCGATAACATACAAAGGATTTTTCGAGACCGAAAAGTTACAAAAAATCAAGTTTTATTATTTTTGTCAATAACATATTTAATTACAAAAATTTCGAGACCGTGCAGACCATAATCGCATGACAAATGACAGCTCTATTCTTGATTTAGTGAATAAGCCTACTAAACTACTGCTTTGCAACTTAACAGAATCAAAATTTCATCTCTTCATTCACTAAATCTACAATAGAGCCTTATTTTTCCATCCGATTTTAGTCTGCAAGGGCTTAAAATTTTCGTGATAAAATATATTTTTGATAAAAATAATAAAACTTACCATTTTTGTTAATTTTTCGGTCCAGAAAATCCTTTGTGTGTTATTGAGAGGTATCCTTTTTTTAAAGGCATATAACTCGGAAACTGGGAATCCAATTGAAAAACGGAAAATTATGTCTTGTTGATAATAAATTCGGCTGTCAGAATCCATTGACAAAAATTAATTTAACTTGTTGTTGTTTTTGTTAAGTAGATATCAAAACTGTGATTTTTTCACTTTTGAGCAAGGATATCTAAGGATATTGATGTAATAGAAAAAAATCAAGATCAGATTCGTAATTAGGAGAATCTAATCCACCATAAACGGCTATAAAAACAGAGGACAGGAAACCTTAGTTGATGTTTAGGGCGGTAGGGTATAAAAAAAATGGACCACTGGAGACATGCCACCTTCGCAAAATTAGTCTTGAAGTGTAAATTTGTCATTATATGCAATATATCTCTCATCAAAACGCTTCAAAACCATAATTTTTCCATACAGTAACTAAAATGTCACAAACGTGGCAATTTGGTCACAAACGTGGCAGCAAAATTTCTTAATTTCGACCCCAAAGCCGTAAATTCACACTTGTAGTTGATCTACTTAAAAGATGAGTTTTAAGAGTGTGTTTACACAAGATAGCATGAAGAAACTTGCAAAAATCCAAAAAAAATTATCTGCCAATTTTACAACTCGAAAAAGCACAGTTATCTAAGAATCACCCATATGCCTAATTCTTCAAAAAATCCTAAATTTCCACTCGAAAAAAACAAAAAAAAATTATATTTTTTTGGGATGCAATTAGTTGGAATAGTTTATAACTGTCATAGCACAAGTAAAAAAAAAATAAAAATTATCTGGAACTTAGTTTTCTGGCATTTCAAATAAAATTTTCTATTTTTTAATGTTACGGTAAAGCGAAGACAGCGTTTTTTGTGCTTTTAGGTGAGGATATCTCAAAAACTGTACGAGATATAACATTTCTGAGACCGAATTCGGAATAAGGAAACCAAATACATCAGCAATGACTATTATTGTTCTGTTTCGCCCTTAATATATCACACTGAAATTTTGTTTTTGGTTCATTTTGATTAATTTATACGGTTTTTTATAAGTAAAGTGTTGCACATAGCTTAGTTGTTGGGATAATTTTAAAGGCAAATTCATTCTTAAAAATATTAAAAATTAAAAACAAGATCAATAATGTGAAATAACAAAGTTCAAATATCACAAAAAATAACCAAAATTTGAAGTTTAAAATGCTGTTGAACAGAACAGGCAAAGCGTAAAGTAATTTTCTGACCTCAATTAAAAAATTTGGTATGACAAATGAACTACCGAATTAAAAAAAATTTAACGAGGACTCCAAAAAAGATATTATAAATTTTGTATTAAAATGGCCGCCGAAATCAAAAAAAAAGGAAAAAAAAATAAAATATCATCTTTAAAGGTCCAGAACTGACGACTTTAAAAAATTTCAATAATCAATATTTACTTTATGAAAACATTTAGTACAAATATTTAGAAATATAAATCAGTTGTACTTTTAAAGTTTACTTTCATTTATTGTAATCCAAGGGCAAGTAAGCAAAGTTAGAGCCGAATTGATCAAAAGCTTCTAGTCCCCTAGAGAATTAGTTAAATAGTAAGGTTTTAAGAAAGTTTAATGAAACTTTATAATTTTTGAACTTGAATGTTGAAAAACTTGGTCCGAATTCAATAATTGTTGCCGAGGACAGTGACTTTAATAGTGCTTTAATAATGACAGTAACCTTTGTAACATTTATAAACCATTAGACAGTAATGAATTATTCCATTTCAAAGTCATATTTGAATTTTTTTCTCATTTGAAAATAGTGGGGCGCAAAATTTCGGTTTTTTTTTAAATAATTGCCCATGTAAGCATTCTCATGTATTTACTTTTCGTCGCTGAATCCACCTGCATCCCCAAAATTGCCAATATACCTAAAATATTTCGAAATAACCTAGCTTAAAGTGTGAGAGATGCTATTTTCGGGGTTATGACATAGCTACAGGAAGAGGTAAGATTCTATTTTTTTAATGGCAATGAATAGTCATGCTCTTCTTTATCAAAATATTGCTTCGAACTTTTCCAAAAACTTTCCAAGTTGTGATCCTTTAAAGAGAAGGTATTTCGGGCACATAACGAACGAAATATTTTGGAGGCGTGGCATTGCCCATTTTTTATCCTAGGGCCTTTCCCTTATTAGCACTAAAAGATTTTACATCCAGCAGTAGATTTCAACTCATAAAACAATGAAATAACATTCGATTGTGAATTTAGCCATGAATTAAATTGATATCTGTAACGAAAACGCTGAGTTCATCTACAATATGCTTACGATTGAAGCTTAACTTCATAATATCCTCAGCTTTTCCCGCTGTTTCTTTTCACCGCAAGCTGCTTGTTTAGTACAGGGTGCACTGAATTTTATTTTGCTATAATATTTGCTTAGTAGCTTTTGGACTTTAGTGGATTTGTTATATAAAGCGGTCCTCGTATTTTAGCGCAATATTTGGCAACATTGTTGTAGCGCCAGTTTCAAGTTTAATATTGTCTCTCTAGTAAATAAAACCTTGCAGTCCAGCAATTTAAGATCCTATTTGGTGAAATTACGATTTCCTCTAATTGTTTTCTTTAAGGAAGACGAACTCGAAACAAATTGTTTATTTTTGTACTAACCTTATTAAAATTTTAAATCTTTACTGAGACACCTTTTGACGCATTAAATTTTTAGGTGAATCGACATTCGATTTAGCCAGCCTCCACTGAGAGCTGCCTAAATGAAGAAAAGCCGTTAGGAATCGGATCCATCATGTTTTGCCACCTAAGTGCATATTTATCAGTGTAATAACGACATTGCTCCAATAAGCAACAACTATGTAAGTAAGTAAACTGTGTGCGATTTTAACAAATTTAAGAGACGCTTCGAGAAATTTGAAAAAATTTCCAACATGAGGAGTTGCTGATGAACCCTGACAAATTGCCACATACTCGTCATGCCGCATGGCGTAATGAGCTAATCGAGCACTTGTTAATGAGAATAACTCAAGAAGAAATGGATAAAATGAGGAAGAAATATGATTTTTTTTTTCGGGGGGCCTTACAACAACAAATGCACCAACAACACATTGGGATCACTCAGCTGTCAAAATCATTAAATAATTTTTGGTTTGAGTGCTGGCACAGCAACGCTTACAAATACAAGAGTTTATTTGGATGGCGGTCGGCTGATTTTTAACTTTAGGCTTTTGCTACAAAGTGACGATGTCTGACAGCAAATTACGTTGTCATCCGGTTACTCCAAAAAAATCACAAGACGAAGACAAACCGTAAGAATAACAAAACCGCCTTCGAAAACCAACAACATTTAGTTGAGCGGAATGTAAGTGAAATGACACATTTTTGTTTGGAATTGAAAAGTTCTGTGTTTTTCGGCGGTTCAAGTGTGAAAACAAGCAGACATTTTTTGGAAATACAGCAACAAGAAAAGTCAGACAGACCAAGCATCATTCATAAGACGGCGTACGGGCGGGCGTACTGTGGAAACATGTGTGTTTGTAATTTTCGAAGGGAATTGTCGTATTTTATGTTCATGCTGTAATATTTACCGCCACTCGATATTTTGAAATGATCTCAATAGTTTATGGTCCCTATCATGATAAGGGTTAGCGGCACTTTAGTGCAATTTCGTAATGCAGCATACGAATACATGATACACATACTCGTACACCATCTTCATCTATCTATCCATCATGGGCTAATCAATGTGTCAAGTGAAATATTTTGAAAGTAATACGGCCTGTCGGAGGCAAGAAGTTAGAGTTTCATGTATGACTTATTTTTGCCTTTGAGGTTTCATTAAGGTCCGGTATAGGACTACTCTTATATTGTTGACATACAAATAAACATTGAATGCTATTTAAGTGGAATTTTAACCCCTAACTAAAAGTTTGTCATCGCCATATTTATTGTTTTATTGGCAATTTCGGTGTTTATTACATGATTAAACCATATATCTATATGATTTTTCAATAATACGTTTATAGCAGCCATTAATTTTTCATATATCACATAATTATTTCGCTTGGCACATAAATGAAATTAATGAAAAAATGATTCAAAAACTTAAGTCTCGCCTGTGTTGACATCTTTATATCCTTAATCCTTGCAGTTGAGATGCCGAAAATAACTGCTCGTCAAGGTACTTTATATGAAAATTTTTCATAATAAATATACGTATGTGGTTGTTGCTCATTGACTTTGGCTGATGGCCGGAGACAGTGGCGGGCAACTTTCCGCAGGCTCCACTTAGGAGTTGTGCTCTAACGCGTACAAATAAATTGAAATAAATTCATGCAGATGTTGAAAATAGTAAAAGTTATGTTTGTGCGAGAATTTTTATTACCACTTTCGGTATTTTCGTGCATAATATTGTACTTTGTTTGTGCCTGTGGTACAGTGAAAAGTGTTGAAATTGGTGTTTATCTGTAGATTGTGAAAAATCTCACGAAACAGCAATAAACATTGGAATTGTTAGCAAATGGTGTGGGTGTCCTTTGGGTGAATTTTGTTGATGAGTGTGTATTGACAGAAATTTCTTACATAATATATATGTAAACATTAGTGCATATATGCTTTGAACAATTTATTTTTTCTAAGTTCTCAAACTTTTATTAAAGTTTTTAAAATCATGTTGTTTATATTGGATAGGGCATTTCACATTGTATAATGCCAAACTATTCTAAGTTACAAAGAAAATCTTTTGAAAAGGAGCATTTCAGATTTTTTAAAACTCTTATGTTTCGTTACAAATCATTGAACAATCATTCGATTTCCAACTTTTCTAATTGAATACTTACTTTCAAAGTGAAATTTGATTACATAGTGCAACATGACAAATCCAAATAACTTTTTAGTGCTGTTCCTGAAAGTATTTGATGTTACTAGCCAGATAGGATTTCACTAGTTTGGCTTCAGGCCGCATTTTTAAAAAACTGTATATATTTAGGTTTAGGTTTGGATAGGAAAATGAAACCTATTTTACACAGTACCATTGAAAAATTGTATTGAAAAATTTGCATTTTATTTTACCTGGCTTAATGGCACAATATTTAAATAATTTTAACTTTGTGCACATTTACACACAAATACCTTTTAATGGTGCATAATTCAAAGTCGTGCTCCATTTCTACCATAGTAAAGAAGCTAGGACAAATTTTTGTTTTGCGTATTAATATATAGATCTTACAACCTGCACAAAGTATTTTGATGAAATTTGGAGGATATTATGTATGGTATTTATGTTTCCCATCCATGCACCAATTTTTATCAAAATAGCTTGTACAATTTGTATGATATGTATTAATATCTAAAACCATGAAATTAACAATCCTTTGAATGGCATATTTTTCAATGCCTGTTTTGTAATGGCTTATAACTCGTAAAGTACTAATCCAATCAAAAAATGAAATAAGTATGTGGTGTTAAGAATAATTTTGGCTATAGACCAAAGTAGACCTTTTAAGCAAGGATCACACAGGATCCTGACGTGATAGAAGAAAAACAATTTCAGATTCGTAATAAAGAATTTCTATTTCACCATGAACGGCTATAAATACGAAAAACCATATTTTTACTGGACGGGGGACAGGGGTTAAAACAAAAATGGAACACCGCAGATCTTGACAACAACCATTTTCTAGTTTCTTGGGGTCCTTCCTATAAGAATCTGAGAATTTTTCGGCACTTTTGTGACTTTGAGTCACCAATTTTTTTGAGTAATTTTGTGGAACACTTTTTTTCCTTTAGCCTATAGCTAAGAAACAAAATTTCGAGCGGCTTACGAGATAAAGCCGAAAAAGCTTTGAAAATCAGTTGAAACTCAATTTTTAAAGGGCCATAAAATCCGACCTGGAGCCAAACTAGGAAAATCCAAAAATTGTTTTCGTGTTGTACTGTGTAGGTATAAAATTTAACTTTTTTTTTTTTTTTTGGGTTTTAAAATTAAATGGCCGAGAATAATCTCATATTGCCAGGGTATTCCACATTTATGAATTTAATCAGAAATACTTTTCATAACCTTAAAAAAGGCACATGAAAAGGCTCTGACGCTAAGACACACGCGAACGAGTACACCCGAAACACGTCTGTACTCGGCTACGGACAAAACGAAAGAGGAAATTTAACTTTTAAAGATGTTATTCAGCTAAAACATAACATAAGATTATGTGATAGATTTTTTTTTAAATTAGAATCAACACCTCATTTTTGACTTTTGAACCTTTAAGCTGTTCGATGCCAAAGAAAACTTGAAAAAAAAAACCATGTTCGACATTTTTCTATTAATTTGCAGCAAACAATAGCGATTGTCAGGAGCAAGAGTCTGTGGCAATCAGATAAACACGGTCGCTGTTAACAGTTGAAAAAAGGTACGATAATCCTCAGCGATGTCACTGCAGGAAAAAACAGCTGACTTCAGCTGGTTCTGTTTTTTCCTTACGAAACTTTTCTCACTTACGGCAAGTGGTTTTATGTTTTTTATCTCGCCCACTTTTTTATTTTTATGTTTTGCTTTCGTTCTATGCATTGTCCCGCCAAAGTCTAATTGATCCCAACAGATATTTTCAATTAGCAGAAAAACATTTTTATTCTTTTTGTTGTTGTTGTTGTAGATACTTAACTTTTTTTTTCTCCAACACTTTTCAGCCACCTTAAGCGCAATTCCTGTGGGCGCATGGCGAGGACAAAACTTTTTAATTCTATTAAATAGAAAAAAAGAAAAAATATTGAGAAAAAATACACAGCAACTGAAAAAATTTCAAAAGAAGATACGAGAAAAACTTTGTAAAACTCGACGGGTACAAATTATAAAAAACCGTTCGTTATACACCGGAGAACGGACGCCAAAAACTTGTAGACTACTTTTAGGTGGCAAGTTTAAGTAAAAAAAAAAGAACGAAAAAAAAATGATTGCACCTTTTTCTTCCGCTGGTGCTAGACGTGGTTAAAAAGAACAACGGACCATTTTTTAAATTTGCTAAAGCAGCAAAAACTTGAAAGTTTCAGTTTCAGAGGAAAAGCCTTTAAATTATGAATAAGAGAAAGAGAGAAAAAAAACATAAACTTTAAATGCAAATTTTTAAGTAGTTAAAGCAGCACCCTGTCATATATTTGAATTTTTATCATAACACATATTTTTATTGTACTTTATTGCAACAACAACTTTAAAATACACACACAATTGGATGGAACAACACAAAATGAACACACGAGGTTGACCTTTAAAAATCAAACTCAACATGGGGATAACCTCTTGCCTGGTTAGTGCCAATATCCCAATAGGAAATACATTTGAGGTGTTTATTTAAATCAGATGCCCACAGTAAACGAAATCAACGAATTGGGTGTGGAAGCCATTCAATCAAGTTAGAAGCCAAGCTCTTGAGAGGCGCCAGGGAACGTTTTAGGTCAACAGTCAGCAGGATAATGTAGTTGGAGTTGGAACCCTAAAGGTTAGTAAAAGTCGTGGAGGAAACGATTCCCTATGCTCCTCCTAGTAGTTACACGATAACAGCACGTCTTGGAAGAAAAAAAAATAAAAAACAAAAAATTATAAATTCAAGGGAAAACGCATGATGTTTATATGGAGTTGTTCCGGTATTATAACTGGTTGTACGATTAACAATCTTTTTATTTTAGATATTTTACACAGAGTCATAGCCTTGGTATTTTCACATACAGAGTTCGAAGATTCTCAGTTACACCATCTTATCCTTGGTCAATGTTCATATTTTGTTGATATCGGTACCTACTTATATACATTCTTCCGCAAATATTTAATTGATTTATATATTGGTACTGTAGGCAGTGGCTAGACTTCACACGTCATGATTGAGCATATTATCGCTTTGTGCAGCTCTAATTTCAGTTTTTGCAAACGATATTTGATCTCAGAAGATTTTGGAATCGTTGCCTAAAATGCAGAAAGACCACATTACAATTTTGACAAATGAACTTAAAGTTTGTGGAGACAGGCATCATGACATATTGCAATCTTACAAAGTACATTTTGTTCATTGACAATGAGTCATGAATGCTTTATATGAGGACTTATGCGCTATTTGCCGCTGGGTTTCCTAAACGTATGCAAACACAATAACACAAATAGGAATGTAGATATTTGATGGGCCTTTTGTAAACAGCAAAAGAGCAGTGGCAACAATAGTTGCCAACGCAAAGAATCTACAACTTGAGATAACGTTAAGTCCAAATAGACTAATTCGTGAACAAAATTTCAAAATTGAGAACAAACGGAATGAAAAGGATGCTAAAGGATGAAAACAACAGTCAACAGCATACATGTGTTATTTAGCAAACAAGAGCAACAAAAACAACAACAAATCATTGCCATTAAACAGCGATATCCTCGACGTTTGCACACTTGCATGGATTCCGTCGTCATTTGTACAGCAGCACCATTTCAATATTTCTAATTAATTTATTATCGCTTATCTCGCACGATAAATCGCATATATATGTATGTGTGTGCGTGTGTATCGATGGTGTCTAAACATTTACCAATGTGTGCGAGTGGCTGCCTGCTGCGTGGGTGCCATTTCTGCGTGCTTTGTTTACGCAAATTTGTTAACCAAAACTACGACGATGTCGCTCCATACAGCAAGCAGTTCGTACCCGCAACAGATGAACTGTGTAAACGCACTTTTGTGCTTGGGCCATCACTGAATCCGTCGAGTTATCATCAGCGCCATAGTCATCCTTGTTGCATAATATTCATGGTACAAAGGACATTCGAATTACAGTGTGAAAACAAAAGCAACAGCAGCATTTGCTGCACAAAGAGTTTTATTTGTTGAGTTGCTGTGCAGTAGCGGCGGTCCAAGTTGACTGAATATTGCGGAAATTGGCACAAAATTTTACATTAAAAATCAAAAGGACTATGGAAGTATTGTGACAAAAATGCAAAATTATTATATAAGTTCTATACTTGCAAGACAAAAACTTGTCATTCCTTTTTTTATATACATATTAGAAATAGAGTACGACTTTTAATTACACAGTGCAACATTTTTCAAGTCATTGACGGTGAACTAAAATCCGTTATAAGGCGTCGAAAGTACTCGCCGAAACAAGTAATTCTGCCAGAGCGTTTTGCAAAGTTGACTCATATAAGGATTTTATGGTCATTTTTGCGATTTTAAAGCACTAGATGAATTTTTTCGGTTAAGTTTGTTCGGCATTTTTTTTCTTCTATACAATAGCTACAACATTGCTGAAGTAATCAAAACCATATTTCGGCTCGTTACCGAGATGTAGCCATATGAAAAAATCGAAAAATCGCTCAATGGCTTCAAAAAGAATTACAAAAAGCTATAGTAATAGGACCTTTTTCATACTAAAATGGCCATCAAAGTCAAAAAATGGGGGAAAAAAATTAAAATATCAATTTTAAAGGTCCAGAACTTTGCGAAATCGTTTTAAACCCTATAAACCATATACACTGTGTGAAAGCTCTTACAATTAGCTAAATCTTCGCCATAGAAATGTTTTCCCTAAAACGTTAGGGTGATCCAAGAAAATTTTTTTTTCTGAAAAGAGGCAGAAAATCAGTTTTAGCCCTATAACTCCTTAGGGGTACATTTCAGACCCCCCTCCGAGTGCAATTTTTTGTAAATCTAGGCCTCCCCTATTACCTCCCAGAAGCTTCGTAACCTTATGAAAATGTAACAACATATTTTTAATTGAAGAATTCCAAAAATACTTATTAAAAGGTATTTTTAGTATAACTTTTGAAGGGGATCTGATAGGATTTCGCTAAAAACAGATTCTGAATCAGCAAAAAAACACAAATTTTTTCATATCAACCGATTTTAGCGACATTTTTATACGTAAATAATTTTCTTCCGTATCACCGTGTACATTCATTAAATGATTTTGCAGGCCAAATCGGGCCAGGATTCATCCTTAATAGATGCCTGAGCAAATTTTGCCTTAATTTGAAAATTTTCTCTAGAAAGTATTCTCTTATAGTTTTCCAATTTATCACCTGCGTACTTGCTGCAATTCAAGAAAATTCTTTCTGTGTTTCTGTTGACTTTGCAAATGGTCGTTAAAGTCTCTTCTTGTTTTTGTTTTGACTACCAATGGTCCTAAAACAAAATGTAATTAGTCAAATTCCGACAAAGGTTTCAAGTTTTATCACTACCATTTAGCAGTAACGCGTATACATTATTATTATTATTTTAAAGGCTCTAGATTGTACTGCGACCTAAAAGATCTTTTGTACAGCCTCTTTCCCTAATCAAAACAGTTCCAGACTATCTATAAATCTTGTTACTGCTATGGGATTAATTTTACCTATGTCACCTGGATCTAAAATCTCAGCTCCTAGATACTTAATTCTGCGTCTAAACGCAGCAGGGCATGCACATAGCACATGCTCTGCTGTTTCCAAGTCCTCTAAGCAGAGTCTACAGGAGTCATCGTCTACCAAACCCATCTTTTTTAGGTGATAATTAAGTTTACAGTGACCTGTCATTATTTCACTGTACGTTTTTATATCTTTTCTGCTGAGATTTAGAACAGCTTCAGCCTTAACTTGTTTTGGATCAATCAGCCTCTTCGCCTGTCGCACCTTCTTTGGCTCTCCAGTAATCGGAGAGGCTTTCCTTTTCCCATTCGCGTATTAAGTTATTTTTAAAACTGTTGTTTACTCCGCAGAAGGTTTCTGGGCCTATGAGTATTGAGTGCGCCCCTCTTGGCCAAGCAGTCTGCCCTTTCGTTGCCTTCATGCCCCTCGTGCCCTGGTATCCAAACTAGAGTAACTTCATTCCTCCTGGCTAGGGTTTGAAGAAGTTCAAAACACTCCCAGACAAGCTTGGAGTGCATTGAAAAAGCCATTAGTGATTTTAGAGTTGCTTGGCTGTCCGAGTAAACGTATACATGCTTATGTCTGTTTCAAAATTTAAGTGTTTGCATGAAGTATGCGTATTTATGAACCCACCTATATAAAAAATTCTACTAATTTCGTTTTTTTTTTTCGTTTGATTTCTCTAAAAAATAAAAATATCACATGTATAGACGTCAGCAAAAAGTGCAGCTATTTTGCCAATAGAAAATATTAAGAGCCAAATTTTGCAGTTTAAGTTACAAAAAGATTTCATTTATGAGAATTTTTGGTGGAGAAAATTGGGACTCGTGAGGATCCATTACTTTTCTTCTATTAAAAATTTACAATTTACAAACACACTATTTTGACATTTAGAAAATGGTTTTTTTATTAAATTATATTCACTGTTAAGAACACATCTGCCGAAGAAGAATCCATTCTGCAATTTTTTGTTTTTTTCTGCACTTAAAGAAATATACGCTTTTTAATCAACACTTCTTTCGCAACTTTAAAATTTTATTTTAAAATGTTTTACAAAACTTCAACTTTCACAGCGTAGTTTGCAGCGGAAAATTGATTTAGATAAAATCGGGTCTCAGATTTCTTTAGTTTGGAGCAGAGGTGTGCACACAAGTAACGTAAGAGAGCTAAAATATTTAATCGGCTGATTAAAAGAGCTAGCTCACGAAATTTGCAAAATGTAAGTCCCCAAGCATGCTTCGAAAAAAATTAAAACATAAAAATTTCAAATTCGAGGGATGCTGTGACAACAACAAATCAATGATAAAATAATAATTCTCGTTGCTTGACGATCGCAACGAAAAAGGATTCAACTCACTTGACTTCAAGCGGCATGAAATTGTTGTTGCGGTCGCTCGCTTTTTTGAAGTTCGTAGAAAAGTAGCGTATGCAATTGTTGTTGTTTCCTGATATTCATTTTTTGGTTTGCTTCAAAACTACTAGAATTGGACTGACACTTGCGAACAAGTAGCGTGTTAAATACGGCAGGATATTTGTACTTTTTGTTGTTGTTGGCTTGTGTTGAGAAAAACTTAACATTTGAAAAAATCAAAAACTCAAGCTTTACGTTTATGACGTAAGGCTTCAAAATCAATTTTATATGGGAGCAAGATGAAAAAATTTTTGCTCCAGGTGCACACCTCTGGTTTGGAGTATAAGCTGTATAGTAAAAAAAAGTTGGATTATTTTGGACCAGTTACAAAAATTCGTTTTTGACCAGTTTTTTGGGTTAAATCTCCCTATGTGCATCGTTGAACTGTGCGCTATCTCAGTGTAGAATCATCGAGAAAATTCCAACTTATCCCAAATAAGAATTAATTTCTCATTGAACACTTAAAATAAATATTAAATGTTAAATATTATCCTTGCTGATTGGAAATGTATAAAAAGCAATACAAGGATGGAAAATGTTTAGCATTCAAAAATTGAAAGAAGAGTTTGTGTAAACATTTTGAAATAAATTTATTCCACCGTTAACTTTATATTGCAAATATTTTCTTACTAAACTACTTCCTCGGTATTTGTCTAAATTTATAAATGTTGGTCTGACCAATGCTGCAACATTCCACAGCGATATGACATCATGTTGCAAACATTTGTTGACCACTGTGTGCAATGTACAAACCTAACGTGCAGCCGATTATTCGAGTACTGTGTAACAGAATTGTGTAAGCTGCTGCCTGATAATCAACAATATGAATGGGATATATTTACAAGTGGAGTAAATACTTTCTTACGGGTTCTTTGATAAGCAATCGTATTTTTGTTATTACTTGCCTGTTTGTAATTGTTGTACACTGCATGGGACTGTTTTGTTTCTTGTTATTCCAACTTTCTAGTTATATTATTTAGTTAATTAATGAAAAGTGGGGTCTCTGGTCGAAAGAATTCAACACAATTTTATGAAACTAGAAAGTTACCTCGTGATAAAACCAGAACTTACGCCAAATACTGCAATGTAAAATTAAGCGAAATAAACGAAGCAAAACAACAAATGTGGCGCTAATGCAAAAATAATTTTTAAGTTAATTAAAAAATGAGAGGTAATAAAGCAAAGAATTTACTCGAACCGCCTATATGGAGTAATTAATTTAGATGCTCTGGCGGCTAGAGTCTAGCATAACTAAAACACTTTTTGATCTACAACAGCGAATTAACTAATACTAATACCAATGAGAAGGGAAATAAATAGAACGCTCTTGCGCAGAAGTTAAATTTTCTGCCAAAAAATAATAGTTAGTTATTTCGTACACTCCACAAAGCGGAATAACTAAGAGCTTACAGTTTTTGAAATAATCAAAGAATTCTTTGTAATTATTTTAATATAGTCCCGATGCATTAAATGCTGGATTAAGTTTATAAACATTTTAATATCTTGTAACATGTAATACATAACCTGGCTTCACGTAGTCTTACACAAACACGCAGAAGTCCTTACGAATAGCACACACACGTTTTGCACATAAATAAGTGAAAAAATTGCGTAAAAAACCGTATCCTTGTAAATTTGTCCTTATTTCACTCACTGCTGCCCGGTTTTACTATTGTTGTTATTGCTAGTGTACACATGTGAGAGAAGTTTATATCCAACAGGATAATTTAGAGATTCACTAAAACCGATAGTGCGTCAATGTGTTGTTTGGTATGTTATTGTTGTTGCTATGCGTGTGGCATAGAATTTCTTTCGGTTTTTTTCCTTTTTTTTTTTTTTGGGTGCCGATTTTAAAATTACAAATTGATAAACAAATGCTTAGGTGGCAAAAACCGTTTTTATTATTACGAGAAGAAAAACGAAATAAACGTTAACATGCGTAGTGTAGGGTGTAAAATTTAGTGTCTCCTTTAGATGAAATAAAAATGTTAAGATTGCATGGGTGAAAATGCTGACGATGACAAATTCAGGAAATTGAACATATATTTTGATTTTTATTACGTTATTTAAAAACCGACATTTGCTATGGCTGATACAAGATTAAATTATTCTGATTTCAACCGACCAAAAGTTCGTTTAAACTCAAGATGGGATACGAATCAAGTTTTTTATTTTATTTCAGTTAAACATGGTAACTATTTTTCTTACAAACATGTATTATTGTGGAGCGCACCAGAAGAAAAAGTCCACCGTACCATGCCCCCAAAATATTTCGTCCTTTGTATTGTGCTTAAATACCTTCTCTTCCAAGGATCATAACTGGGAAAGTAAGAGTTCTATTGGAAAAGTTCAAATGTACATTTTCATAAAAAAGAGTGCGGCTATTCGTTGCCATTAAAAAAAAAATATTTCCAGTTTTCACTGTAACTACGCCATTAGCTTGAAAATCGCGTTTTTACCAACTTCAAGCTAGGATATCTCGAAATCCTGCAGGATTATTGAGAATTCTGAGGAAACAGTCAAATTTAGTATCAAAAAGTACATGGAACTACATATCTTATACATGGTGGACTGGAATCGGTAGAACACTGGAAAATGTAAGACTCCTGGGACTATTCAGAACATCTTTTCTTGTTTAGATTTTTTGAAACGCAAAAATCCAACGGAGTAATTGGACCTGGTAGTTTTGAATGTCCCAGGAATCTTACATTTTCCAGTGTTCTACCGATTTCTACCCACCCTGTTTATAAATAGACAAACGAAATCGGTGCTGTCCCTGATTCTTTACCTAAATTTCAACCGATTTGCTTGATTTTTTGTTGGAAATGTTTTGAAGAGGAGCAGTGCATACGATAATATTTTTTTTAAAGTAGGCGGTGGCACGCACATAAATGGAAAAAACGCTAAATCACTGCATCGATTTTATTGAAATTTGTAGGGAGCACGTAGGAGCAATAAAATGACCATTACGTTTTTTAGTGGACGGAGCCACTCCCCTTATGGTATAATACGCTAACTGCTGCACCGATTTTCATAGAAACTGCATCATTAATATAAATGTCACTTGGCATAACAGTAGGCTTAACACTAAGGATAGAAATTAAAAAGGATATTAAAAGTATTTGTTTCATAGTGAGCAGTTCCAATCGTCTTAAAAAAAATATGCAGTCATTGTTAGTAATTATGTTTCCATTGTCTCTTTAAAGTGAAATGAAGTGGTCAAATTCTTTAGTAAGAAATGAAAACCTCATTCTATCTTTTTGTTTTGTTTGGCTGTGTAATTGATTTTTTTATTATAAAGACCACCGAGTAAATTAAAATTTAGAAAGATATTATCGTACTAAAAATTAGTTGGTAAATTTATATCAAGTAAGAAAATCCCAATGGACTTTTATCAAAAATTATGGAGTAATACAAAAGACTTTTCTATTAATGTTTGACCACTTTATACAACCGAACTACATATCCCAAAGGCATTCAGGTCCGAGCTCTGTAAAGAATGCTAAAAATAGCAAATGTTCGCTTAATTGTCTTATGTTCGTCAGATCGAAAAAAAGGAAAAAGTCTGACGTGTGCCGTCGACTTATTTTAATTTTAATACTAATCCATCATAATGCTCACACGTTCATGACAGAAGGTACACAACCGGAGGGATGTTAATTGCATCATGGCATCATGACTGGCTATGGCGATAGCAATGGTGATGGTGGTGATGGTAACTTCTAAAAAGTGCAAAGTACGCTGCATGCTGGCAGGACAAACGGCTCAAGGTGATCAAGTGTATGAAGTAAATCCCTATGAGAAATGAAAAACGGATAATTTGCTTTTGTAAGCACTGCAAAAGTTGAAATTTTGTGACAGATGAACGCTAAAATGGGAACGAATGTCGACCAATGAATTTAAACAGTGGCGGGACTAAGTTTTGGTAATTGGAAACAATATTTGTAGTTTAAGTTCAAGCAATTGGACTCCACCAATCTATGAAACAATAGAACCTCAGTGGGGCACAATGTGAATTTCGCTTGTATATTAGCATTAATGTTATTAAATAATCTATTTACCGAATGTTAACTTAATGAATGCAAAACAGAGGTAAACAATAACGGCAAATTTGACGTACATACATAAAGTTTGGACAATGTTATTTAAAATATTATTAGCTACCAACAATGAGAATACATTGATGGTCAGAGCTTACTGTTCACTGTTTTTGAGTAAAACAACAATAAAAACACAAAAAACAAGGCAAAAATACATATAAATAAAAAAAGCATAAAAAATGTATCGGAAGGCTGGTTTGCGTTACTAGTTTCGGGACCCACCACAGGTCAAAATTGACTATAATAAGTCAATTCCTCATCAGACGCTTTGCCGACATCTTATAGAATTCTGCAAGCATACTTTATTTAACTTTTAGCATAGATTAGACGAGAATCACAGCCACAAGAAAAACACAGCACATGCAAAAATTCCAATTTCCTTGTTTTTTCCCTTTATATGCATTGCCCTGCCGTTGTGAGTCATCGATATTATACTATTTTTGCATAGCGCTTCGTTTGCAAGGTTTTTTGCCGAGACAAAACGAAGTAGCAAGCGCATTCGTATGTTTATCAGTTGGCTCTCTGAGATTTTCTAGTTTTTTAGTTTTTGGAACAGATGATGACGTACATACATAAAGTTTGGACAATGTTTTTTAAAATAATTCTAAAGCCGCCATTGCACTCCCAAGCAAAGTCCCACCCTAACCTGCCTGACCTTTGTACTACTACCAAAATAAGCTAAAGGTAAGTCCGCGTACGCTCACCCTGTTAAGGTGCACACATACGCATACAATTGCACGATTTTAATCGATTGAGTGCATTCGAATGGCAAATAAATTACGCACACTGCGAGTTCGATTGTAAAACGGAAGAAGGGAAAAATGCCTCTGTGTGAAAGGAATCGTATATTGGATTAAGTGGTCCTCACTCACACACACACACAATGAAATGGAAAAAGAATTCTGACCGTCTGTCAATTTTGAAGCAACACATTTCC
The DNA here is from genome assembly GCA_951812925.1 of Calliopum simillimum. NCBI lineage: Eukaryota > Metazoa > Arthropoda > Insecta > Diptera > Lauxaniidae > Calliopum > Calliopum simillimum. The sequence goes on from OX638368.1 coordinate 162,131,711, forward strand.
CTTGCACACCGCTGGCTGGCGGGGGGTGGGTGTTGATAAGGTCGATTGTGTGTGCGACCAAAAATCATTTAGTTCACAATTTCACCTTTTAAGCAAGTGTTGGTATGACGGCAATGCATGTGTTTTTTTTGCGTGTGTATTTGTTCCGACCGTGTAGTTTTGAAACACTTTCGGAAATATTGCTACTTGCTACATTAGTTGTAAATGAGGGTTAAATGCAGCCTTTTAGACATCTGGCCGTATTTTTGTGCAATCACTGCTATTAAAAGCAATTTCGATTGCGATTTCGTGCGATGTGACATTTACTTATTTTAAAAATTTTCTGACTGTCTATTTAGAGTCACTAATTGAAATCCGAAACAAAATAAAAACTACTCTGAAGCCCTTTAAAGAACAGAAAACTCTTTTCAAAAATAGAAAAAATTTAAAAATTGGCACTAGTTATGAGGAAACCAAGACGAAGATCATAGTCTTTGTCTTGGCAATCGAGAATTGGCCCTGGTTTTGATATTGAGTCTACGGTTGCCAGACGTACTGTTTTAAACAGTACATGTACTGTTTTAAACAGTACATGTACTGTTTTTTAAAAAAGTACTGTTTTATGAGCAACACCCAAAACAGTACGCAAAAGTACTGTTTTTTCAATAATGTACTGTTTTTTCTAAAATTTTGTGTTGGAAAATATAATTTTCTCATGTATTATTTTATCAAAAATTCAGTCAAGCTGTATTTTGCGTACGTACATTTTGAGTGACACTGTATAACTTCTTGGTCACTCTAATTTCACGATTGTCATAAAAGTCGATTTTATAAAAAACATTGATATGGATTTACTTTTTGACGTGTTCATTCAGTTTGAATTTTTTCTGAAGCTGTGCAAAAATAAGAGCGAGTTGACGCAAAATCGAAAGACTATACAATTTTATTTTTTATATATGTACATACTTCATTCAAACGCACCCACTGAAAGAGTATTCTTTTTAATGTTTTCATATTGGAAAAGGGAACGAAATAGTATTTTATTAAAGAATTTTAGAATGTAAACTGATTATATGGACTAACTGTTTTTTTTACATTATGTACTGTTTTCTCCTATTGCAAATCTGGTCACCCTAATTGAGTCTGAGCCTTGGTTTGTTCAGCGGCATGAGTTCTTGACCTTAGAAATAAAAGAATACTTAACAAATAGCTTAAGAGTCTTGAATATGCAAAGTTAAGGAACCTTATCTTATAAAAGAATTTGGGTTTTTAAGATGCTAAGATGCTTGTTTATTATCGTGACCAAGATCAAGATCAGTGCCTCGGTCTTGGTCCTGAAATTTTATCAGCGTCTTGGTCTCAAAAAATACCAAAAGCAAGACACATTCCAAGATGCAAGAGCAAGACTGATTTTTCTCAAAGCTAATTGGTCACACACTGCGCAAACCACCGAAGATAGTATGCTGTCAAGTTTTAGAAGACTCAATTCGAAATCGTCATGGAACGATCGCTTTAACAAGAAGAAGTAAAGGCGTCTATTAAATTTAAATCTTATGAATAAAATTGAGAAACCTTTACTTCTAAAGATAATAACTCAAGAAGTAAGGTCCAAATTAGAAAAGTTAAGACACTAGTACCTGGAGACCGATTGCTGCTCGGCCAACAATCTGATTTTATTATTTTAGTCGATGGCATATTTATTCATAGCTATTTTTTGTTATGAAATGTGTACCTTTTCACCTCTAATGTTCATGCTTACAAAATGATAAATAAACCGATGAGAATTATAATAAGAAAAAACTCGGAAGGTATCGAATGGTATAGAAAAATACCATGCCCCTCAACGAGTTTTCCCAATATAACGGCATATTACATATTAATCCTTGTTTGCAGAGGTAACAACTCCTAAATTTTTATTAAAACTGTTGGAGTCGTTTTCGAGTAATATTGAATGAAAATTTTCAGAGGCTAAAAAGTGGGCGTGGCACTTCTTTGATCCCGTCCACTTTTGTCCATTAGAAGACATTGACAGTCAGTAGCTGTGTGCTAAATTTCATCAAAATACCTTTAACGGTTTGGAAGTCATGACTAGATCAAATTTAAAATTTAGGGCGGTACCACACCCGCTAGCGGGCAACTATGAAGTTAAAACCTTGTGTATTCTTCATCCTATGCTAGAGTGCATCTTTTTCCATAGTTTCATTAAAATCGCTTCATCCGTGCTCGAGAAAAATTTGGGCACATATATATTTTTAAATATACATACAATTTTAGCTCGTATAAGAAGAAAAGATTTATTGGAAGTGTGTCATTTGCTTCAAAATAGCTCTATTTGTAATTTGAAGTAAGAATATAACAACTCTTAATAATAAGTGATTAATTTGATTAGTTTTCCGGAGTGAACTTTAGTGGTTTTTTTAAGATTGTAAAAGGGTTTCTTGATTTTGGTTATTTACACTTCTGGGTACTAATTGACATTTTTTAGTTTTCGATAATACCCCACCTTTTCGATTTGTTTTTGGTTTTTATTGTAATGTTTGATACTTTTCAAAATGTTTTTGCTGATTTCTGACTCTTTTGACTTGACTTTGAAGCTAAGTAAATGCTTGCTCTAAAAAGTATTTCCATCTAATAGATACAAAACTACTCTATGTATGTTTACAAATCTTGCATTCTTAGAAAATATTGTTTACCATCTACGGGGATCGTGGTTTAAAAGTAAGGTACATTATACATATGTACTAAAAAGCTTCCACAGAAAATATAATTGTTTAAGTAAATTACAAACTCACACAATAAATCACATGAAAAATGTACAAATATTCCTCATCACCAATCCCTGTAAAAAAAACTTCCAATAACAAGTACTAAGGTCAAAGTTGGGCGGCAATAAATATCTAAACAGAAAAACAAAAATTTAACAAAATATACTCACACACAATCTAATCTGTATGTACACGTATCAAGGAACATTCCTCACAGGCAATAATGTCACATTCGAGAGATATTTTCAAATGTTTGTGACAAAATCACAGCATACCTCGTTGTTCAATTGCCTTTGAAAGATAAACGACTCTGACACGACACAAGTAAACCAGGGTACAAAATGTCAGCCAGTTACGTTACTCGTACCGTGCCAAGTTGATATTTTGTGCCGTAAATACAGATTCCCTTTACGCTCATTTAAAATAATTTATTACAAAAAAAAAAGAAAAAAAAAAAAATCAAATAAATAAATATACTTAAAATTTCTTAGCTTATCAGTCGGGGTCCTCATGAGAAATTGAATATGAAAGTATTCCAAAACATTTTCAACTTCCAATACTGAAAAAAGTGTCGCACATCGCACAAGTGATAAGAAGGGAATGCATTACTATGTCTTCAGTTGAACGTATGTGACCCGTATGAAAAGCAAAAGAAATCACCAGCGACCCAAATTTATTTATACATCACGAAGAATCTAATTAAAATATTCACATTTCGGAATTTCTTGACATACGCCAGCCATTCTTTCATTGAAAGTGCGCTCGTGCTAATGGCAGAGCTGACTGAGCATCTGGATAGCAGCAGCAGCGTCCCAGCAGCAGAGGCAAATCACTTTTATTGATGGGATGCCAATTAAAATTGATTGAAAATTCTTTTCATACTTTTAAGTAGCAGAATAAGAGGTGGCAAGCAGCTGCTTTTGCTGCGGGTGTGCGTTATTCCCTACATCTTTGCAGAGGTAAAATATTTCTAGAACATTTTGACAGAGTCCTTTGCTCCTTCGAAATGTTTGTGCAATTTCCACAAATGTGCAATGTGGATAAGTCATGGGAAATATGTATGTATTTATAGTTTTTATTAAGCAAATTTTACGTTACATTAATAGTTGAAACCATTTGTTAACTTCCAATGTATCTGCTGATTACATAATGTTTTCGTACATAGTTGATGGCACGTGTCTTTAGAACTTTCATCCTTTAAAATAAAACTATGTTTGCAGTTAAAAGCTCGGTATGCTAACAAGACCCAATGTAGACCTTCTCCTCCTCCTCCTATGACCGACCTGAATGTTATGTCCAAGAGCCATTGCTATGGCCCACTCAATCATATGGTCGGTATGGACATGATGGGATATTATAGGCATATCAATTACATCTGACTAGAGGTAAACAGAAACTACCTTAGAGCTACGAGTCAGAGTTGAAGTATTTGAGATGAAACTAATTGGAAAATAGATAGTTGTACAAGCGGTATAATTATTCCAATTAGCATGCGACTGCTTTTCCCAATAGCTGGGGAAACCTTTGAGTCCACATTGAGTGGCTGGGAAGTAGGCTTTATAACAGAGATCGTCACTGTTCGAACTGAGCGTCCGTAGTAAAGGGCGCATTCAAGTAGAAGAAAGAACGAATCATACTGTAGTACGTGTGGGAAGAAAAGCAATATGGTGTGATTATGATAGCATCAACAGAGTGAGTGTACTTACTATTGTACTGTGCAAGCTTATTGTCTACAATGATTCAAGAGAGGAAGTTGGCATGGTACCTCTCGCTTATTGTAAGAGGGTTGCTTGGAATTGGACACTGTTCTAGATAAATAATAGAGTACAAAGCCTAACAAAGTTTGGTCTGTTTTGTTTGAAACACTAATTCCCAGAAAACGAAATTTTTATAATATGAGTACTTTTTCAGGCACTAACATCTACTGAGTTGGTAAGCTGAAAAAAGCATTTCGAGAGTTTTAACTCTGGAGTCAGCAATGTAAGTTAGAGTTAATATGGACATTAGGATGGAGCGCGGCTCTGTGGAGATTTTTTATTTTTACATATTCTAAATGGGCCAGTGCGGAAAAGGTGCTCCGTCAGTCACCTTTTATAGGTACATAAATATTTTTTTTAAATTTTTAGTTTTAGAACTGCCGCAAGTCAATCATTGCTAACTGATTTTGTAAAATAATTTGATTTTTGATTAATCACAATTTTAAAAAAAATATAACTTGTTGCAAGTTTTGAGTTTATAGGTTCGATAGTACTCTCTTTTACGAAGAGATCTCATATTCAAACATTCAAATCGGTTCAGGTTTACTGAAACCATGCAATTTTTACAGTGAACACATATTTTTACTTTCAACTCACAGAATTTTCCATCTTAGAACCGTACTTTTGGAGAGATCCCAAGAGTGTTGCAGGAATACCTGGATCTTTCTTTCGATTTTTTGAGGTCTATGAATATCAGTTAGACAATACAGTCCATAAAAAGTTAAATTAAAAAAACTTTTTTTTTCGCCTTTTGGCCAGCTTTTAAGGATTTTGAACCAGTGTGCGGCAGTACAAAACATTAAAATAACAAAAAGTGCCAATAATATTTTTTATTCAATATATTATGGACCATCTCTTCTCATAAGGTTCATTTCGAAAATCGAAAAAAAAAAAATTTCGTTCCACCTTAATGGGCACATCACAAGTTTCAATGATTTTTTTTTTTATTGATAACTATTGTGCTTTATATGTATGAATGTATATCATCAACGACGTTGAATGAATTTTTGTATATACTACGATTTCCTATTCAAAGATTCCTTTTAGAGTGACTGTCAAGTCTTTTGGTTTTTTTCTTTCTTCTTCTTCTTCTTTGTTTTCATATCATGTTTTAATTAATTTCTTATCAGCAGTTTCTGCACTTTTCTACGCTTTTTAATACGTTTCTGCATTTCCGTTTTTGCTCTGAATTCATCAGTCTGTCAGTTGTGGTGATTATTAGTAAGATCTTCTTGTTCTTCGGTCAACTTCATCATCCTGTGCTACGCTTTCTTTCTTTGGCATTGTAGTTTTCACTTTGATTTTGCGACATTTTGTTGTTGGTTTGACAAAGTTTTTCTCTGTTCCGTGGCATGTTTTTTTTTTTTTTCTGACACTGCAGTGGATATTGTCCGCCTGGTTCGTTGATTAACTCAATCTTTATAATTCTTCGGTATTTTTCACTTTGTAGTTGCAGCAGCTGCATCAGTACAACGCTTGGTTAAAGTGACCACAACAGAGTTGTGTTTTTATCGCCCACAGAGCTCTCGTTTATGAAAAGTGCCCTGTTTCTTATCTGCGAACGCAAATGCTGAAAGGCACAGAGTCGTATCGTCATGAATGCGTTTAAAGTTTTTAATCAGCATTCGTTTAATTTCAAAACGCATTCTTTATTTTTCTGGTAGAGGAACTTTTAAATGCACAATGAATGAGCTGACATCCGCCAATTATGAAACACAGGTTTTCCTACTTAAAGTGACGCTTTGCAGCACTAGCTATGAAATCATGTAAAATTAATCGAAACCTCCACGCGAAGAGTTACATGATCGTTTGGGGAAGCTGGTTTTGTAAAGAAATCTTCACTTGTACCACCAGGTGACATTCGTAATTGACCACAAAACGGATCAACCCCATGTAAGCAATCAACTTCTAATCAAATTCAACTTGAGTTGTGTAAATTTACATCCACAATTGAATATCATCAAATAAACGCCAACATGTAATGTGCTCACTCACTCACTCGGTCATCTACTGATGGCACCAGCGGAAAACCATCAAAAACCAAACCATCAGCAACATCAATTAAAAATCATTTTTCACTTTGGTCGAACATTTTACTCAATTTGTGGGCCATATCCATCGTTTCTTACATGCATGCACACATATATAATACAACAACAACAAATGAATACCTCAGTAACAAAACCACACATCATCATTTGTGTCCGCCCAGTGTTATAAAGTTTCAATACAACACCGCGTACCCCATCATTGCCAAATATCTATGATGTTTTACAGCAATCGTTGCTGTCGTCGCTCACACGCTTTCACAAGCAAACCCAAACACATTCACATTTTCAGCGCTGGAAGGATTCGAGTCAGTTCACACCTTCGCTTGCAGGCGCCAATTATTCACCAATTGAAAAATTACTCAACTGAGAGTTGGAAAAAATATGAAAAAACGTATAAGAGAACCAATGAATAAAAAACAAAAACCGTCATGGAACGTTATATTGAATTACTATGGCCAAAAAAAAAAAAAAAACAAAAATATATATGCGAAATTTTAAAAAAGGACATTGATGCTCTTAGCTGGCAAAAGGTGACCCATACAATTTTTGCCACATGCCTTTCGTAAAACGAATGCCCGTATTATAAACTCTCGATACAATCAACGAACGTAAATTTGATTTTGAAGAGAAATTAAAGTGTTTTTGACGACTATTTAGGATGTTTTACTATTCAAAGTAGCATTACTTTTATCTAAGAGCTGAGTCCAGGGAAATCTAAAGCGATTTTTTATATTATGTGAATTTTATTGAAACAAAATTAAGGGCATATTTTTTTAATAAGTACACAGAGCAAAAAATTACCTTATAAAACAAGATTGTCGTATTAACCTATTGTACTATAAATTCGTATTAGAAAGAGAAAACAATATACATTTTCCATAAAGAAATCTCTATGAGCTTACTTAGAAAATCTTCTTAACCCATATCGTACCAAAAATTTCAGCATTTTTTTTTTTTTTTTAATTTTTGTTATAAAAACGTTAATTGAGTAAAAAAAGTGGCGGAAAATAAATTTGAGCCTTATCGAAAAATGTTTATTTATAGGATTGCAAATTTAAAATTGATGCTTTAACCCATTCATAGCCACTTTCTATACAGTCATGCAAGAAAACTTGTTGGTTTTATGCCGCTTATGGACTTCACAGCTTCTGTTTGTTTTTCTCTTAGGTATTTTACCCACTGTAGTGAAAAATGATTTTTAACCCATCACCTAACTCTGCGCTTAATATTACTCACCTAAGAAATCTGCAATGTTAACCATTAACGCGTTGGTACTTTCATTAGTACTATACAAGCAATAAAAAAACAGTCAATAAGTTAACCATTGCTGCAGAAAATAAGTTAATCCTTTTCAATCCGTCTGGTGTGGGTTTTGTCCACATTTGAAAGATTTTAATATTTTTGACTGATTTCACTGTTCGACACAAAAAAAAACACATGAGAAAATCAAAAAAATTCTTAAGGTAGACGTTAAAAAAAATACCCGTGTCTCGTGGTTTTTCCCCAGCACGTCACATTTTTTTTTAACCGATTTTTGAAATTTTTTATCCACTGTACATGAAAAAAACAAAAATACCGCATTCTTGTGTTAAATCGATGAATTTAACTATATGATCCTTACATTTGAGGTGTATCATGTGTTCAGCAAACTTATGCAGGATATTGCCGCGAAAAGTTTTTAGAAAATTTTAACCCTGTACAACCCGCACATGTGGGTAATTTTTGCCCATTTCTTAAAAAGGTACAAAAATGACACCTAAAACAGGGAAATATTGGGACAGTATGTGCTACAGAAATATTTGCTATACAATTTCACTACTAGTTGCTGAACACTACAAAAGCAAAATTTTATCCCGAAGGCAAAAAAATCGTTAAAATCAGTAAGCAGTTCCAACAATAAACATTTTCCAAATTTCACCCCACTGTAAAACTCTAAAACTACATTTTGGACAAAACTCGTTCTCACAAGATCAAAACGAAATCACACAAGGATCATTTTCCCAGAACACATTAACCTATTATATCCTGTTTTTATGGGTCTTTTTGGCCCCTTTTTCTAATACTGAGCCACAATGGGTTAAAATATTTTGCAAAAATATCCTACAAAATATTTCACTTACAACTACCAAAGACGAAAATGTCTTAAAACTTAAGGTAAGCGCGTCAGGCATATAAATAATATGCAATCTGAAAAGTCCTAATTGATTTTAACGATATTTCTGGTTTCGGGCAATAGCAAATATTTCTGTAGTACATACTGACTCAATATTTCCCTGTTTTGGGAGTCATTTATGTACCTTTTAAAGAAAAGGGCAAAAATGACCCACGTGTGGGGGTTAAACAGGGTTAAAATTTTATACGAAAATACTCCCCGCAATATCCTGCATAAGTTTGTTGAACACATGATACACCTCAGATGTAAGGATCATATAGTTAAATTCATCGATTTAACACAAGAATGCGGTATTGTACAGTGGATAAAAAAACTTCAAAAATCGTTTAAAAAAAATGTGACGTGCTGGAGAAAAACCACGAGAAACGGGTATTTTTTTAACGTCTACTTTAAGAATTTTTTGGATTTTCTAATGTGTTTTAAAAAAAGTTCGAAATTGTTCCACGGTGTTTTCAAAAAAAGTACAAAAAACATGGTTTTGCTTTGACGCCCATTGAACCTTTGAAATAAGGCGTGGCATAAAAAAAAATCTACAAATCGCTAATAGATGTGTCTTTAACACCAAAATATAAACCTTCGATTATTTACATATTATTCACCGAAAAAAATTGGCAAACATAAGCAATAATCGTGATTCGTTAACGCATTAATGTACGATATGGGTTAAATTTCAAAGAGATTTCGCATCATTTCTATATGGAATATAACATAGAAAGAAGTAAGCAACGTGAGAAACTTATTAATTTCTTGTTTTAAGGATAAAATCATATGAAATGTTTTTTTTATTGTTTTGATTTGACAGAACCTAATGTATTTATTTATTTTGCATGGGGAATGACGACTGGACTGAGGCATTTAAGAAAAGACAGTGTAAGTAGTTTTATTTTGAAATATAAATCATCTTTACCATCAACTTATTCTTACAGAATGAAATATGATGGGTTGTAATCGAAAAAGCTCCAATTGTACATTTGATACTTATATGCGTACTGAAAGCCTTGTAGCCGAATTATGACAACATAAAATGGAACAAAAGTAAGAAGATATCTCTATGGTTCTCATCCAAAAAGAAAGTCACATAAACACCATAGAAAAAATCTTACTTTAATTTCTGTTGCCATTTATATGAAAATCTTAAAATATTAAGAAGAAATCTTATAGTTTTGAAGAAGATTTCTCATAAAATAAAGAAGAAATCGTATTCAAAACGTTGAGATTTCTTCTTGATATTACAAGGTTTTCATATAAATGGCAACAGACATTTTTTGGCTCTGTGTAGTTTTTTATTTGAACAACATTTCGTCTCTCTTCAAGACATAACTTTTCAAAGTAGAAACGTAAACTTTTTGGTTTAAGTAGCTGTCAGTTAAAATCGTTGATATTATTATTTATAACACAACATAAAAAAGACCAAAGAAATGTATCTATTTCTATGTCAGTTTTTTCTCAAACTCTGGCACGATGTGCCTTAAACCGTTCTAAATCGGACGTCGTAGCACATAAAATTTTTTTCCAGATTCTGTTTGCTTATCGTTCAAATGATGTATAAAAAAATTTTCACTCGTGACTCCTCGACTAAATTTCGAGATAATCGCTTTTCCAATTGGGGCATTTTCCCATACAAAAAGAAAAAAAAAATTTTTTTAACTACATTAAACAAAAATTAAAATAATCACAATCGATGTGTTTTGCGATGCTTAACGCGAATCCAACCTCAAAATTGCTCTGTCGTGTATAGTTTATGCGATATTGTAATCTAAAGACCAAAAAAAGTCGTTTTTTGCCATTTTTTGAAGCTATATAACTATGTAACATATCATTTATTCGTCAAATGTGGCTTAAATACTTGAAAGCTTCAATCTTTTCCTTTAAAACCTAGCTTAATTTATATTTATATCTTCATGCTTCTAAGAGATATCGTAGACCGAAATATTGTCAAAACGGGTTTTTTTGCACTTTTGTGTCTTTTTAGGTTAGGATATCTTTGATGAAAAAAAAGATATCAACATAATTTAAATTAGGTTTTAAAGGCAAAGATTAGGACTTTAAAGTTGCTTACCAAATTTAACGAAATTAAAATTTCTTTCACATTTTAAACATGTTCAACGAACCGACTACTTCTAAATTCAGCCGTTTGACACCCCGAGTGTTGTAACGTGTATGGCTTACGGCTGAATTTTGAAATGGTCGGTTCGTTGAACATGTTTAAAGTGTGAAAGAAATTTTAATTTCGTTAAATCTGGTAAGCAACTTTAAAGTCCTAATTTTTGCCTTTAAAACCTAATTTAAATTATGTTGGTATCTTTTTTTTCCTCAAAGATATCCTAACCTAAATAGACACAAAAGTGCAAAAAACCCGTTTTGACAATATTTTGGTCTACGATATCTCCTAGAAGCATGAAGATACAAATATAATTTAAATTAGGTTTTAAAGGAAAAGATTGGGACTTTCAAGTATTTAAGCCACATTTGACGAATAAATGATATGTTACATAGTTATATAGCTTCGAAAAATGGCAAAAAACGACTTTTTTTTGTCTTTAGGTTACAATATCTTATAAACTATACACGATAGAGCGATTCTGAGGTCAGATTCGCGTTTAGCATTGCAAAACACATCGATTGTGATTATTTTGATTTTTGTTTAATGTAGTTAAAAAAAATTTTTTTTTCTTTTTGTATGGGAAAATGCCCCAATTGGAAAAGCGATTATCTCAAAATTTAGTCGAGGAGTCACGAGTGAAAATTTTTTTATACATCATTTGAACGATAAGTAAGCAGAATCTGCAAAAAAATTTGATGTGCTACGACGTCCGATTTAGAACGGTTTAAGGCACACCGTGCTGGTTTATTATCACCTCCAACATTTTACAAAAACAATATGTTTGTCACCGTTGTTATCCGCTGAAAAAATCTGCAGCCTAATGAGGGTTAAAAAGTTTTGCCTACCGTTTCATAATCCCTTTCGTATGAAAATGGAATTGGGAACGAGGCGATTTGTTTTTGGTATGTAAGTTGGGTCTTGTCAGTCCAGAGTCTATAATATCTTAGACCAAAAATAACAAATAACTCAAAACTAGAATAAATCTGGGGAAAGTGCAATAAAATCGGTCGTTTTTTCAGCAGCGTTCGCTGGCGCATTCTCGTGATGTAAAAAGTTGCGGCGTAGCTTCTTATTTTGGCTTTTTCTCCATTTTTACCGATCTTTCTGAAAATTTAAATAATATATCGTAAGACTATAACAAATAGTACGCAATTTTTTGATTTACTAAAAATTTATAACATGACACCTACTAAGCGAACTTTTGTTAAGCCCCATTTGGTATACAATGGGCTCATTTTCGAGGCCAAAGTTAATGATGACAACATGGTCATCTCCCGGATCTAACCTAACCAATTACCATAAACAACAAAAAACTAAATATACGGTCATAAAGAGCTGAAAAAAGGATAAAGTACAAAGAAAAAAACAAAAAGCATAGCACTGACTTTATGTTATTTGGTTTGCTTTTATTTCGCTAGAATTATACCAGGGATGATAAATGAGTTTATCTATTTCGTACCAAATAACAAAAAAGCCTGCAGAGGTTTTCAATGAGTTTTTCTGCATATTATTTGGAAGCTGGACGGATACCTGAGCACAGCTCTATGATTTTGCAAGAAAACTTAATAATATCTCGAATACCTTTGGAAAGAAAACATTTTTATGATTTTTAAGATACTACGAAAATCTTTTGGCGGATCATTTGAACATTTAAGTGGTGGGCCACCCTAACGGAGCACGGAGTATGTGTTTGCATGCATTTTCATGCGGGTTATGCCGTGTTGTTTTTTTTTGTTTTCAATTTTCCACTGTTTCATTTCATTTGGCATTCTGGTTACGTTGAGTGCTGTGAACAATTTTTTACACCAAATTGACTTTTGTGGTAATGTTCATCTGTACATCGATAAGTTCGTTTGCTCTGGTGCTGCACAATGGTGTGTGTGGCTAGCTATTGATGTTGCTGGTGTGAATTTTGTTCACTTGGTTTATTGATAATTTTACGTTATTGTTTTGTGGCAACAAATGATTTGTTTCAATAGCGCAGAAGAAGAGAACGGTTACTTGCACAAAAAACAAAGAAAAGTGGCATTTTATATGTAAGTCTTTCTTATGTCAAAGTAGAAATTGGTTTCTTTGACCAACCCCAAATTTTTGAAATCACCCATCTCTCTAAAATAAATTTACTTTTTTGATAAATCATAAACTGCCTCAATGAAACTCTTCATCTTAAATACATTTTTCTGTTTTGTTATCTAAGCCATCTACCCCAAAGGATACAGCCCAAATTTAACTGAACATCATCAGGTCACCAATAATTAAGATGTCTCCAAGGAGCAATTCATTTCCTCCAAATAATGTATCCTGCTACTACACACACACATACGCACACAGCTTTGGGCATATTTTTGCCAGCTCAAACAAAATTAAGCAAATACAACAACAACAAAGTCCATATCACATAATGTTAGAGAAATTGCCTAATTGTCGACTTGTCGTCGTAGTATCGACAGAAGTTCGTTACTGATAATTTCAACAATAACCTTTGAATTTATGTAGATGACCAATGGAAGATAACAACAAAAAGGCAATGAAAAGTAAAACTGAAATTTACTGACAAGAACCAAAGCACCACAGGACACACACAATACACATAACGGAGCTACGGCGAGAGTGGGTAAACTACAGAGTCGAGGTCATTAATGAACCAAGTTCACAAATTCTGGTGCAAAGAATAGAATTAAATGGACACTTACTGCACGGACGCTATTAGATACGCTGGCGCAGACTATTAAAAAGGACTAAATGCCAATTAAACATACGAGGTGGTAGTGGCGGTGGTTCCAATAGCATGGGGGAATCTGAAATTGTTCCCCCTTCCATCAATCGTGTTTTTTTTTTTTTTTTTTGTTTTTCATCAACAAATACAATTATATACAAAAGTAGTTATAGATAGTAGTAGTACCAGCAAAGTGAGTCCTTGTAAAGATTTTTGCAATTTTGTTTACGTAAACCATATACTCGTATACACTGGAGAAGGTCAACAGAAGTAATTGCGTTGATACTCTCACCCACCATTCAATGCCGTTGTTGCTCTAAATGGGTTTTAACTGGCTTGGATGTCGTTGGTTTCTAGTATTGGTGTTGTTGGTGTTTGGAAAAAGGACAATCACAATTCACTTTGCAATTAAGTTACGTTCTAAAGCCAAGTCCCTTAGCGACTATCAGGCACTACCGACAAGTGTACTCTTCTTATTGTTTGCAATAAACTCATTGCCAGAAGCAGCAGCCTCATGAACATTGGTTCTTCTCTTGGTTCACTTACGTTGACGACACTGTGGATTTCTTCTGTTACCTTTGTTTTGTCGTTACAATGGTTGATGTGCTTATTTGAGTCTTGAACTCAGGCTTAAAAGCGTTTTCTTTTTGCGGTGGTTTCAGAGCTTTGTTACCTTTTAAAAAAAGATAGATAAAGACGAACTTCTATTAACGAGAACTCCTTCAAACATGTCTTAATGCCTATTAAACTAAAGTACCTGGCGTCCGATCCCTGCTCGGTCGACAATATGGTTTGTTCATTTTAAGTCGATGTTTGTTCTTATATCTGTTTTGTGATACAAATTATATATTTTTGCCTAAAGATTTTCAGATATGGAAATGACGTTGGAAAAAATCATATATCAAAACTCAAATAATCACCTTGCAAAGTTGTAATACACATAATAAGTTTGGAAAACAGTAAATAAAGCCGAAAAGTATTAAAAATCATCAAAAAAGGTTACATAATATCAGAAGGGATGAAAAGTATTTTTGGAAAAAATCTCATATTAACTAAAAATATTGCAAAATTTTATAAAATCATTAAAAAATTTCGAAGCTATCAAAAACATACCATAAGTATCGAAAAACGCATAAAAGGTCTTGAATAACTATCAAGATACATAGAAAAGTTTGAAAAGTATCGAATGTGGGGTGTTTGATTTTTTGACTTGTTTTGCAAAACATATTTTCTTGGGTCATTCTAGCGTTTAAGAGAAAACTTTTAGCTTATATAAGTTTTCAAAAACTGTATTCGATCCATAAGATTTAAAAGAATTTTGCAAAGTTGTGGACCTTTAAAGTAGATATTTTAAACTTTATTTCTTCTTTTTGACTTTGGCGGCTATTTTACTATGAAAAATGTGTTATTAATATTTTTTTCATAGTTTTTTTGAAATGCTTGTTAAATTTCCTTCAATTCTGTGGTACATTTGTCATACCAGTTTTTATACCCTACACTCAGGGTATATTCACTTTGTTCTTCCGTTTGTAACGCAGAGAAGGAGGCGTGGCAGATATAGAAAAGTATATATATTCTTGATCAGCGTCACCTCCTGAGGCGATATAACCATGTCCGTCTGTCTGGCTGGCTGGTTGGCTGGATGGGTGGCTGGCTGGGTGGCTGGCTGGCTGTGTGTTGAAATACACTTTTTGGGAAAACTGAGTAAGATAATTCAAGATAGCTCGGGGGATTGAAAATGAGCGAAATCGGTCAACGGACACGCGTACCGCCCATACAAAAAATTGCAAATGCAATTTTAGGAGTATTTTTCACGACAATGCAACCAAAATACGCAAAAATACTAAAAATTTTAAGTGCAAGCTCTGAGAAAAAATTTAACGAATTCGGACAAGATGGCGTGGCACCTCCCATATAAGCAAAAGCTTCAAAACTCTATACTGAAAGCGGTTTTCGAGATATTCAAACCAAATTCGACTCAAACACTAAGAATCATAAATGAAAGCTCTCGACAAAAATTGGGTGCAATCGGACAAGGGGGCGTGGCACCTCCCATATAAGCAGAAGTTTCAAAATGCTATACTGAAATAGTTTTTTGAGATAATCCAACCAAACTTCACTCAAATACTAAAGACTATAAATGCACGCTCGGACAAGAGGGCGTGGCACCTCCTATATAAGCAAAAGCTTCAAAACACTGTACTGAAAACGTTTTTCACTCAGACACTAAAAACTATAAATGCAAGCTCTGGACAAAAACTGGGTGAACTCGGACAAGAGAGCGTAGCACCTCCCATATGATCAAAATTTTAAAAATACTGCAGTGTAGGGTATTTAATGTTTGGCCAGGCCAAATTTTACACCCTTACTAGTTTAATTTGAGGTCAGAAAAAATACTATTCAATTAACAACACACAAGTTACTCACATGGGTTGCGCTGCATGTGATGCGCACGCTTCAAACGGATTGGTCTTGAAAATTATTTTTTTCTGACCTTAAATAAAAAACTGGTATGCTATAAAATTAAAGAAAATTTCAAAAAAATTTAAAAAAGATTATAAAAAGGTTTGTTATTTGACTTTTTTATACTAAAATTGCCGGCAAAGTAAAAAAAATACAAACAAAATTTAAAATGTCAACTTTAAATGCCCAGAACTTTGCGAAATACTTTTAGCCCCATAAACCAAATACATATTTTGATAGCTCATACAATTAGCTCAAAATAAACAAGATTTCTTTAAATCGTAGTACAATTTTGTAACATATAACGCATTTAACTTGTATGGGAGGTGCCACGCCGATGTTTCGCCCACTTTTAATTCAGAGGTGCCTAAAAGCAAGTAGACTACGTATAGTTAATTTGAGAAAAATTGCTTTATTATATTTCTTGTATGCAGTCTTGTGAACTTTTCAACGCTATATCGACTGCATCCTCAGAATTGTCAATATACCTGCAGGATTTTGAGATATCCTTGCTTAAATTTGGAGAAAGCGATGTTTTCAAGCTTATGGCGTTGCTAAAGGAAAAGGTAAAATTCTTTTTTTTACACGGAAAAAACTAAACCGTAAAATTTCATTGAAAATCCCAGTTTTTTTTATTGATTTTTTCGGTAACTTTATTAATCGTATTCAATCGTCATAGCTTTCGGACTTTTGATAATTTAAAATAATTTTTTTTCTTCAGAAATTCGGTCTTCAGCCGAAAATCAGGAGATAATACAGTAGTTTAGATTCAATAAGGTGATCAGATTAGAAATTAGGAGTATCCTGAAAAATCATTAGCACTAAAGCATAAATAGCAAAGTTTGTCAACAATTCGAATGATCTAGTTTAAGCTTCTTGTAAACTTACAACTTAAATGCTGAGCTACAAAATCTGTATTTGAATCGCCACAGAATTGAAGGCCTCTAAATCATTTTCTGAACATGAAACTGACGCAGGACGATAAATTTGGCTACGGTGTCTTAATTTGTAAATTGAGATTCCATAAAATTTTCGAAACTCAGATAAACTGATCACAAGAGTTGTTCCCTTCTGTTCCAGAAAATGTTCCAATTTAAATTGATCAAAAACCAATATGATTTTAAATTATGATTGGAAAGTGGTTCACATGAGATTCAAATACATAGTATGTAACATATGGATTTATGTGTGTGTATGGATGTAAACATGTAGGATTTCTTTCCATTTTATCAAAAAAGCGGTCATAGCCAAAGAGATTAAATTTTTCTCCATTTTCATTTAAATGTTTTTTTTTTTTTTCATATGTTTACTTTATAGCACCGACTTGAGAACAAACAGAAAAAAACCGCTTTTGACCGCGTAGCGCTCAATCAACACGCCTTTGAGTTCCTCATGAGATGAGGAACGAGTTGCTTGAAAATCATGAAAAACTAAAAATTAAAAATGTCGGATGAGAGCATTTGGACACAGAACTGACGAATATGGGATAAGGATGACGCAGAAGCAGAGGCAGTCAGTCAAGTGAACGAACGCCCGACCGACCGCAGCATTTGTCGAATAACGTTGACGTTGCTGATAAGATGAAAGCAGCGCCAGAACTGTGTATGTATGTGTGCATGTATAATTGCGTCAACGTTGTTATTATTCTTAGTTTTTGTTGTAATAATATTAAAATAAAAGAAGTTGAGAGAAAATAAAAGGAAACAAAATTTCATAAAAATCGTGACAAATTAAAAAATGAAAAAAAAAAAAATTTAATTTACATCCTTCCTTTTACATTTTCCATTTTTTTTTTTTTCTTTTTTGGTGACTGTTACACTTTATCTTGTGCCGATGATATTGCTGTTGGTGTAAAATGTTGACGAGAGAGGACTTTAATTAAAAAGTTTTTCTTTTGACATAATTTTACTACAATTTTTTTAAACAAATTCGCATAGTCGTTTTATTGCTGTTGTGGTTTCTTTACATTTGGTTCTTCTGTCAAAAAACAAAAAAACAAAAGGTCTGAGCAAAATTTTGATGTAATTAAAATGTTTGATGGTAGATGATAAATATTCCAGGCAACATTATTCTGCGGTGCTTTAAATCAAAATGATATGAATGCTATACATACGAATATTTCTTCAATAAGACGACAGTTAGAATGATATCAGACTCGATGAGTATCTTTACCACTGCAGCTTTAAGCACAAACGCTCACAGTTCCTAGTACATACAAACATCTAGTAATCATACTATTCAGAGATGCAAGAAAGTTCGGAAAGCGTTTTATACTACAACTACTAATATCCAACATCCATCTGTAGTTCTTCAACCGATCTCTAGCTCAGGGTTTTCTCTGTAATCACCTCTTGAGTTCTGCACCAAGCCCCTGAGTGACATATTTCCCAAACGTTTTACCTAATCGTAAGGCCTATATGTATATTGCCAGCGGCTATTTTGAATCTTTGTTCAAAATCGGAGTATAATTGCTGGCGAATTAAGTAGCCAAGTTCTCGATTCAAGATCGGTTTGGACCACTAAATCCAAGCCAAAATGTACGAAAGATTTTGCTTTATACGTTAGTAAGCTAGTGACAGATCAAAAATCGCAAGTATAAAGCGACACTGGATAAACATATGCCTCGGATATTGAGAACGCCGCTAGCAAAACGATGTACGGGTATTTACATATGAAGCACTCCACGCCAAGTGTACCAAAAAAAAAGGGAACCATTTTTCAAATGAATTAATTTTTTATATTCTTGAGTATTGAGTATTTCTTTATCGAACTGCATCATAAGATTTTCGAATTTCCACCACACCAATATTGATTTTTGCAATCACTTTTGAGAAATGTCGCCAGTGTGCGCCGCGATTCAACATATAAGGAAGCAATATACATACTTTCGTTCATATATGAAGCACTCCATGCTAAGTGTACCAAAAAAAAAATTATTTTTCTCCGATTTCGCCCAAATTTGGCAATATGGTGGATCTGGTGTGCAAGAACAACAATCCGGTAGGATTTGGTCCTAGTACCATTTGTTGTTAAAATACAGGGTGTTGAAGTTGGCGTTTTTAGTCATTTTCATGAAAAGGGTGTTTTTTCAAAAATTTATAGCTTACACTAAAGTTCGTAAATTGATAAATCTATGTTAATGGTCCCATTCATTTTGAAATGTTCTTTTTATAAAAAAGTATTTCTTGGTGAAAAAATGCTTTCCTCTCGAGTAAAAAAAGATTTTGTCCTGCCGCGGGCGTTCAAAAGCCAAAAACTCCCATGCAGCGTCCGAATCCCATCTTGAATCATAAATCATTTTAAAGCTTATATGTTATGCTTTAATTTAAAGTACTTTTAAAAAAAATCGGAGGGGGGCTTTTTTTAAAAAAAATTCAAAAGTATTTTTAAGTGTAAAAAATTTTGGTGAAAAAAAATTTTTTCGCCAAGAAATATTTTTTTATAAAAAGAACATTTCAAAATGAATGGGACCATTAACATAGATTTATCAATTTACGAACTTTAGTGTAAGCTATAAATTTTTGAAAAAACACCCTTTTCATGAAAATGACTAAAAACGCCAACTTCAACACCCTGTATTTTAACAACAAATAGTACTAGACCAATCCTTTCGGATTATTGTTCTTGCACACCAGATCCACCATATTGCCAAATTTGAGCAAAATCGGAGAAAAATAATTTTTTTTTTGGTACACTTAGCATGGAGTGCTTCATATATGAACGAAAGTATGTATATTGCTTCCTTATATGTTGAATCGCGGCGCACACTGGCGACATTTCTCAAAAGTGATTGCAAAAATCAATATTGGTGTGGTGGAAATTCGAAAATCTTATGATGCAGTTCGATAAAGAAATACTCAATACTCAAGAATATAAAAAATTAATTCATTTGAAAAATGGTTCCCTTTGTAGAGCTGGTCAAAGTCAATGGTTTTTCAGGGTTTTCCAAATTTTTTATTTATTTTTTTTTTTTTTTCAAGATGAGGTTCTATTTTTTCTGCAACTTATGAAAGAAAAATTAATTTTTTTCTATTAATGCTATAAACAATCCTTATACTAACAAGTAACACTCCACTATTTTTACCCTTTTTTTCAACTTCGAATGGAGTTTCAAAAAAATGTTTGAAAAAGATATCTTACGGATCACTAAAACTGAATAGGCTCACCAATCCTTAATACAATTTAAAAATTGTAGCTGCGTCTACTTGCGTCTACATGAGGCATTACGATTTTCATCATGACACATGTGGCTCATGACGTCATTTCATGAAAAGGCGTTACAAAAATCAATTTTGAGTGGGTCCCTTTTACTAAACTGATAGTGAGTAAATTTTAAAGTTAACTAAAAAATTAAATTTTAGAGAAAAATTTTTCATATTTAGGTTGAATACTTTGGCAAATGGTTAAAGAAAAGTGATTTTTTCTTTCACTTTAAGCGTTTATGGTCTTGTTTGATAAAACTGATTAGCAAAAAACCAAGTTTTTTCAATAGTTTTTATTTTTTATGAATTTTTTTTGAATGCATTGCTTTTAGGGTAGTCTTTAAGTTTTGGGTTGAGTTTAAAAAAAACTTTGCTTTTTGTGAAGCTCGGCTTACTACACAACTAATTGGTGTTTATTTCTAAGCTTGTGCTCCAAAAACTGTTTGCTGTTATTTACAACCCTTTGTTCAAGAGCAACTTTTATGGCGAAACATATGAATAAAAAGGCTAATTTCACGAAGTTTTAAGTACAAAACTTTATATTTTTAATTTTGTTTTTGTCGATTACAGCGCCATCTAGGCAGGATAAGAAAACATTTTTCTAACAAAATTTTCGTATTTTTTTACGTAGAATCCGAATCTGCAATAAAAAATGGGGGTTTCCATTTAAAATTTTGAACTTTCCCCCGCCCCACATTCGTCGGGGGGTAAGAAGGGGTCAAAATTTATATCGATGAATAGATCTTTGAAAATTATTGGACATGTGTTTTTTTATTTTTTGATTTAACGTCCAATTTCTGAAATATTTGACTGTTTCGGGATTTTCCTAACGATATGTATGCAATTTGCAGACAATCTAACTTCAACAAAACATTGCTTTCACCCTGCAATGCAATCTAAATGAAATTTGAGAATGTAATAGCTACGAGAATTTTATATCCATAACCGAAAACAGAATTAAAATACCTTAAATGGTTCAGAAGTTATGATTTTTGCAACGATAAATGCCAGATGTCGCCACTGTGCGGCGGAAGCGTTCTTGTCAACATCATAATAATGTTATTATTAAAAAGCTTATAAAATACAACGGAAGACTGATTCATAACATAGTTTGTAATAATAAATGGAGAGGTTATTTAAAAAACAATTAAATACGCAATTGTTTTGGAAAGCGCATAAGTACCTTGCTTTTGTTCTGTTGAAAAGGCGTAAGTACCTTGTTGTACACCCATGGAAAAGGTATAAGTGTCAAGTTTTACGTCCACTTAAAATAAATAAATCTTGCCAAATAAAAATATTCTAGACATGCCGGTGCTTTGCGCGATCTTTTATTCAATTTTTTTTTTTTTTAACTA
The DNA here is from genome assembly GCA_951812925.1 of Calliopum simillimum. Classification (NCBI taxonomy): domain Eukaryota; kingdom Metazoa; phylum Arthropoda; class Insecta; order Diptera; family Lauxaniidae; genus Calliopum; species Calliopum simillimum. The sequence continues at coordinate 162,153,276 of OX638368.1, forward strand.
TACAACATTTGATGGAGCTTTTTTTGTAGAATCGTTGATAATAGTCCATAGAACGTTTTGGCATTAAAAACGACGAACGTCAAATTTTGGCACTTTGGCCCTTTGGTACGGCCACTCCTCAATTGTCATAAGCGACTGACTGGTTACTAAGCCATGGCTTCAAAATCCCAATAAATTCTACATTTAAGAACGCATAATTAAACTCCGACTTGCTGTCCAAGAACTACATTGATATTGCAAGTGCCGCAGTTTGCACTGAAAACTCAAGTTTCGTAAAATTTTTCAATCTATCGAACTCCTTTCTGCTCTTATACTTCGTTGTTCAAGTTTGCAATGTAGCACTTAATTAGAAGGTCATTATTTTACCATCCACTAACGTTCATTAGCGCTCAAACACTTAACATAAGCACCTTTAAAAACACGCTTTCAATTAAAAAAAAAATAATGAAGCATAATCAATTTTACGCCAGGCAGTTAAGTCTTTAATCCCAATTCATTAGCAGAGACCTAAAGAGTAAATCACTCCATGGTCGAATTAAGTCCATGTCAAAGTGTCAGTTTCGTATCAGTTTCATGCACACAGTCATAGCGACCAGTGGAACGGACTTAAACTGACCAAAGCGTGAGGTATTCCAAAACAAACCTTTTCCACAGCCGCGTCAACTAAACAACAAATGGAAATTAATTTCGGACATGAACACGTCGGCATTTTGGAGTTTCGTGTGTTAGCGGCGACACGAGGTGGTGTCATTGCGATTGCGTTGGCACGGGATGGATGGATGGATGGAGCACACGTAATGAATTTGCTTGGATTTACGAAAAAGAGAGTCACACAAATGTTGTTCTTATTAGTGCGGATTTAAAATGTTGTACCGTCGCCCGTTGAAAAACATGTGCGAAATCAGCAGTAGCAACAACAGCAAAACAAAGACCGATACATAATGTCAGGATGTCAAAATTTCAGCGTTGTTATGAAGTTGAACAAATGGACAGAGTGAGTATATACTTTTTAAATGAAATTTATTTGGTCAGGTACACTGAGAAAAATATTTTTTCAAATTTAATTGGAATACCTACTGTCTCAAAAAAATGTCTGTGACGTTAATGCAAAATATTTAGTTTCATGGCCCAAAAAGTGCTAAAAACGTGGAATAATGATAAATAAAAAGAAATGTTCAGGAGTGTTGAGAGCAGTAACCGAAAAGCGTGACATTAAACAAAAAAAGAATGACATGCAATACTAAAATTTGAGCATGAGAGTGAAAAAGAAATTATGACTTTTCGAGTTACGAGATAAAACGGTGCGAAAACAAAAGACAAACAGAGAGTTTGACTTACGAGTATATGAATGGCACAAGGCTAGCTTGTTATATGTACATAGCTGATATAAATCAAGAAGGTCAATGGAGCTGTCACTAAAACCATAGGGGTTTTATTTAACGCCAGCAGTGAACATATAAAAACGCTGCGTTTGATAAAGCAGATCAGTATCGGTTTGATTGCAGTGTACAAAAAGTTATTTCTTAAGTCTTTGAGAGCAAATTGTCTTATTAAACTCGTAACAAAACAAAGCTTTACATTTTTCTTTTCTGCTGTTGTAATTTCTAAAAATGTTAAAACCTTTTATGTTCTCCTTTATATACAATAACTCACACACTAAAGTATTAGTATATGTATTTTATTTCTACGACCGTATGCTTCTGCTGTCAAATTGTCAGACATGTGCAAATTTGTAACATGCTCTTGTAATGCTTAAATTTAAGCCGTAGGTATTATGTTTCCTGCAAAATTGTTTGTCAAGTCATTAATACTACAACAACAAGTACAGCAAAAACAGCAACAACAATATTTATGGGCTGATAGGCAAGGTAGAACAGTTTAATCTGTACCATAACCCAACCTTCAACCAACTCTCATCGCAAACAACTTGAACATTTTGCTGAATATTTCTGCACGTAAACAATGAAGAGCAACAACGACATTCGCAACAGCAGCAGCAACACCAACGCTCAACACTTGCGTAAATTTGCGCACCTATCACCAACACTCTAGAGTCCAGTAGCCATATTTAAATTTGTTCCTTGCTGAATATTCAATTCTTTTTTTTTTTTTTTATGTGTTACCCTTCTCATTTCATACAACACCTATGCTTTGTTGTTGGTGCCCACGCTTGCAATCAACACAGCGGTCTATGGGCTATATATAGTCCTTCGTGGTGGATCCATTGTTTGTGAACAGTGGTGAGCTCGACGATATGCCATCGTGCCGCCTCGAAAGCTCACATAATCCAATAAAATGTGTAATTAAATTTTCGGTTCATTTGAATGTGTCACTCGGTTGAAAATTAAAACCTGTTGTGCTGTTGCCGCCAACATTTTGTTGTTGGTTTGGTTGTAGCTGTCGCTGATACCAACATACGGTTGTTGTTGTCGATGGCCATCATGGTCCAGTTGATTGTATTTGTGGGTTGGAGTAATGGTTTTTGCCTAGTTTTTATGCACTTTTTTATTTTCTAAGTTAACCAACTTGTAATGCATTTACCTCCAAATATTTACGTATTAGGGTATTAATTATGATATGCTTATAAAGAAATCGGTTTTAAATGAATCACTTCGTTTCAATAAACTCTTTGTAGCAACAAGTTTTACGTTTGATTTTGGTCGAAGTTCACATATGGGCACGGCCACGTAAGACGAAGCTATACAACTTTTTTTTTTTCTTTAAATTTCCCACTCATTTGCCCATATTTCATAAGTTTACATCTAATGCTGTCCAAAAATACTATTTTCAAGTATATAAGTTGATTTAAGGGGTACTTTTTTCATAAAAACTTACTCTTGCTTGTGAAAAGAAAAAAAAATGCCAAAAAAACAAGTCCCGAAAAGAAGGTAAAAATTTGCTTTATTTTTATTGTATCAATGCAATTTTGATATCCGCAGAAAGAAAATATTTGAAATTAAGGATTAACATTGATATTTTGAAGGAAAACCAGTTGCTTATGCATATTTGTTGGCGATGAATTCTACCGCAATAAAAAACGTGACGTTCCCAACGAAATATTTTAAGAAGTTTCTTGTAGCGGAAGTTAGTGGGTAAAATATTAAAATGCAATCACCTTTTTCAAGTATTTTCAGTCTAATTTCTGAATCCATTTTAAAATTACTTAAATAAAGTGTCTACCATGGTGAACATAGCCACTAAATATGTGTAACGTTCCCAACATTTTTTAATCAAAAATCATAAGTTATATTTTTGCACTAAAATTTCTTCTGAATCCACGCTGTGTTGAAAGGGATAGAAATTCGTTACAATAATTTTAATCAATTAATAAGAACTGTTGGATTGAAGATGAAGTTATGGACATAAATCACGTTAATTGCTATTTTGAGATCTATCCAAGTGCATAGGATATCACAAATATTTCGTTCTTTACAGGCTTTTTGAAGCTTCCGAAACAACCTAGTAATATTCTTGTTACATGTACCAAATTTCATGCATCTAGCTTAATCCGTTCGGCCACCTGTCAGGGCTCAACATAAAAATCTGAAAAAAACAGAAAAAAATTTATTTTCGATTTCATTTTTTTTGTTGAACCCAGACTGGTGGCCAAAAGAATTTAGCTAGATGCATGAAATTTGGTACAGATAACGACAATATTACTAAGCTGCCTGAGACTAAAATTGGACGTGATCGGTTAATCTCCACGCCTACTTCCCATACAACGTTTTAACTAGCATATATGGGAGGTAGGCGTGGACATTAACCGATCACGCTCAATTTTAATCCTGTTCATAAAATGGCTCTCAGTATTATCTGTACCAAGTTTCATGTAGATAGCTGTATCCTTTTGGGAGAAATCGTAATTTCAAAAAAAATATGTATCTAGGTCTTGGAACAAAAAATTTGTAATGTAGTGTAAATGGAAACCTTCCAAGGAATGAAATATTCACATATTTTCATCTTTATGGATGTTTGGACTGTTTGGCTGTATTTGCCTACGCTTTATTTATAGAAATTCGTATGCGTAACGTTCCCAACGCTTTTGCGTGACGAAACCAACGTTGCTTTAATGTCTGTAAGTCCACCAATAACATTTTTTTCACCAAAATTACCATTCCAATCTTAGCTTTGATCCTTTATCTTGATATTATAAAAGATGTTCGGAAAAATACATTACTAGATTCGCAGACTTTTTAGAAAATGTGCACTGACCTCAAAAATTGTTGAAAAAAAAAATAACGTTCCCAACGGCACTTAAACTCTTATAACTTCTAAGCCATGAGCGATAGACAAAAACTTTGTTCCTACAAAGTATTGGCCTTAGGGAGCTTTATTACATGCATTTAAGATATCATGATGTTTGATTATTTTTCAAAGAGATATGGGCAAAAATGTGCGTGCGAACGTAACGTTCCCAACGGTGGCCGTGCCCATATTCTAAAAGGACTGGCCTGGTCAAACAAAAGTTCTTCTATGAGTAGTGAGGTATAACTTTTCACTTGAGCTTTTCACTTTGTGATGTGAACAGTTTCTTTGCTAAGTGAATTATTCAGATTCTGTGGTCGATTTGCGACTAACAATTCAAGGAAATTCAGAATGACCCAAAACAGCAGGCTGGAAAAAGGAAACTAAATGTTTTTCCAATTTTCTTTTCGTAAATATGGTAATTTGAAGAAAACCATTTAATTCATTTCATACATTTCATACAATGGACCTAAATCTTATGAAAGCGGTAGGGAACGACCCTAATAGTTTTTTTAACGTAGGAATACGCATAAACTCCAAAAACCGGATTTAATTTCCTGCAATTGGCAACGCGGATTATACCTATTGAAAATTCTTCAATTCATACCGCCATCTCTCTCACTCTCATGAGTATACGTGGTACACGTCAAAACCCATGAATTTTGGTCATTCGTTTTTCCATTGCGCTTAGCAGCGGCCGCCGTAATTTTCTTTTATATTTATTTTTGATACTAAAATGTTTAAAAACTTAAAATAATCACAACTATAACTTAACACTAAATTATATTTAACAATAAAATTATAAAGTTAAGGTAATCTCAAAAGCTAGTTTTTTGCTTTGGAAGAAGACAACTGGTGGGGACAATCGTTTTCAGCACTTACTTTTGGGAACATCATAGCCCAAGAGTATTTTTGATCATCAAAGACAGCAGCAGCATCATCCTGGTGGTCATCAGCATCATCCTGGTGGTCATCAGCATCGCTCCAGCGGTCATCTATCATCACAGCCACCATCTTCAAAAGCAGCAGTTTGTCCGCAGTCGACGTCGCACAGTGTGAGATTTTGCCAACTTAGGACGTCAAAATAAAAAATAAAAAAACAATGTGCTTCAAAATCGATCATATTTTGTAATTTGTTAGAAAATACTCCAATCGTTACGAAAATAAGCATAAAAAAGAACAAAATAAATGCCATTGGCATGATAACAGCTATCAAACACGTACTATTGAACAGCATGCAAAAACAAATTTTCAAGCTTGCATCGATAAGAAAACTTAGAGCTATCAAATTGAAGTTGTGCGCGTTTGTTTTTTGGCAAAAAGTTTTTTGCATTAAAGGTCAATACTTTCACTAAAAATTTTTGCTATACACAACCCTTACATTTGCACTTAAGTATTTTAATCAAATTATTTTATAATCAGCTAAAAGGTAAGACAAATTTCAAAAATCTTGAATCGTTCATAGACTATAACTTACAAGTTGGGCGTGGTTAGGCTATGACAAAGCACACAGTATGAGCATGCATACTCATAGAATAGACTTAAAAATAAAATCTTGCCCATTTTTTCCCCAAAGGCTACCTTTTTTACAATGATTGAAGTGTTATAATGAACACTTGCACTGAAATCATGAAAAAAAAATGTATGTTATCTTTTTTAATCACTCCCATTTTTTGACAGTAGTTTCTGTTACCACTGAAATGGTAAATACAAATTTTCTTCTAATTTCAACCAATTTTTTCAATTTTTTTTTTTTACAAAAAAAAGGCAAATTTGTATGGGAGGTGTAAGTAGATTTTGTCCGATTTTGTTCACCTCTGAACAAAACCTCCACATAAAGAATCAAAGCACATGTACAAAATTTCAACTCGATATCTTTGAAACTACGGCTAAAATTGAATTTTGACGACCTAGATTGGCAAATCTCACACTGTGCGTCGGCAGCAACTTTACAAAGCAGAGAAACTACGAAAAAATATTCCTTTAAAATCATTTATATTCGGGCCCGCTCCATATTCAAAAAAAAAAAAAAAAAGAGTTCAGTTCACGGCTGAACAAGTTTCCAAAATATATTTTCGACCTTCTAACATCATAGTAACATTTGTCCTAAACGTTTTGTAACCTTAATTCTTGTTTTCAGCCCGCTTGTAAAATCTTCTGAAACAAAAATTCATTGTAAACTATCCTATCTTTGCTTAAATTGCAGATGGGATAGTTTGCAATTTCAATTTTTTGAAAAAACCAAAAATTTTGGAAGCTATCTTAAAAAGAGCCCTAAATAGACCATTATTCAGAAAAAATTTTTAAAGATAGCTTACAATTGATACGACGGTATCCTACAATTTCAAAAATATAATATAAATATAACCCGGTATACGACAGGAAAATCACGCGAATATAATAGGGTAAGATGATGTGTATTAACACACACAACATCACAAACAAATTTTTATTTCATAAAGTTTGTTCGGGTTCAATTTTGATTTTAAAAAGTGGATGTCTCAAATAGCATTCTATCACATAATTTGTTTGTGATCCAGGCATTTTTTTTTTTAGTATATGTACTTCAATACCTTTGTGTATCATAAAACCATGGCAAAGATGGGTGAACAGAGTGTTTTTATACCCTACACCCAGGGTATATTCACTTTGTCCTTCCGTTTGAAACGCAAAGAAGGAGACGTAGCAGATATAGAAAAGTATATATATTCTTGATCAGCGTCACCTCCTGAGTCGATATAGCCATGTCAGTCTGTCTGGGTGGCTGGCTACATGTTGAAATACACTTTTTGGGAAAACTGAGCAAGATAACTCAATGAAATTTGGTACACTGCCTCTGTCGTCAAAGCTAGCTTGGGGGATTGAAAATGAGCAAAATCGGTCAATGGACATGCCTACCGCCCATATATTCAAAATGCAATTTTTGAAGTATTTTTCACGACAATGCAACCAAAGTACACATAAATACTACAAATTGTAAGCGCAAAGATATTCAAACCAAATTTGACTCCGACACCAAGAATTCAACAAAAATTGGGTGAAATCGGAAAAGGGGGCGTGGCACCTTCCATATAAGCAAAAGTTTCAAAAACCTACAGTGTAGGGTATTTATTTTTTGGCCAGGCCATAGTTACACCCTTACTAGTTAAATAATGAGTTTTCATTGAGTTCGTCTATTTAATGATAAATAAACCTTAAGGACACATTGGCAAATGTATTTATCGAAATAATGTGCAATGTGTACGATCTTGAATTATTTGCTTGATCTTTTATTAAAGTTTAGCTTTTGATGATGCCATTCCAATATACCTTTGACTTGCTCCTTCAATTTGATCAAATTTGAAGATGTGACCTATATAAAATCACTAGAGTTCGCCTTGTGGCCGAAATTCGACCATTTCGATTTGACTATAAAATAAAGGAAAACGTTTTTATACCCTTCCTTGGTCGATAAAACACAAAAAACTTTTAATATTCATCCTTAGGGTTCGGGTTATCTGCATCGGTGCAGGGCCGTGGCACCGCCCATGCACTGCTCCTCCTCACAACAAATCAAGCAAATCGATTGAGATTTAGGTATAGAAATATGGACTGAACCGATTTTGTTTGCCTATTTATATATAGATTACGTAATTGCTGGTTTTGGTGGACAGTATTAATTTATTAATTTGTCCTTAATTTCGTGTGCTGGCGTTCAATATGAAAAGATTGTTTCTTCAAAACTCCTAAAAATGTTTAACAAAAACTTAACAAACGTACGTAAATATTATTCTTGTCATACTGAGTATTTACTGAAATATTTAATGATGAATTATAATCTAACTAAATAAAATTCATATTAAAATAATGCTAGAATGCACTTCAACAGCCTCATAAATTATTGCAATAATTTTCATCTAAATGACTTTTATAACTTTACTATGAAAACTGCTAAGCCATCAATGAAACATCAAACTTTATTGTTATTTTTGTACGAATAATGGAATAAACTTTTAATATCTTAGCACCTTATTCTCAAATAGCGACATTAATTTTTGTTACTTTTCATTATGTTTCACTTAAGTTTTTCTTTACGGAAATACGCAGAAAATTATTAAATTACTCCCCAGCGCGACGAAATCATAAAATCGAGCTCGATTATCCTTGAAAAGTACAAACGAAGTCTGGACAGGCAAGCAAACGCCTAAAGTCACATACCAACAACAACGCGCCCAAATAAAAAAAGGCAACACCTTCATATTTTCATTATGAAGTCATTATAGCAATGTGTCCCCGATAGTGAACTAAACTAAACAAAAGAAGGAAAGCTGTATGGGACTTGTTGACCCCGCAGGATAAAAGGTGTACACAAACTGTGTGAGTATTGCTGACAAGGTTATTTTTTTCATTTCTTTTCCTTTCCTTTTAGCCCAAGTTTCTGTAATCATAATTTTTTCATTATCAACATTTTCCGAGAGATGCGAACAACTCACCGCCTCAACCACCAACGTCTGTTTCGTATTTTCCAACTGAAGTTGATGAAAATGGTGATAAAGTGCGTGTGACACATTAAGTAAGAAAAAAAAGAACATAATAAAAATAAACATCAAAGAAAAAAAGAAGATGTTGAGGAGTAAAAAATGTGTAATTCCGTAAAGTTTTTAGAGTTTTCTGGGGGATTTTGTCGCGTTTTCTGCTTTTTTATTTGTATTTTCTTGGCAGCAGGACTTTTGCGTGGTTAACGTACTACAAGTGCACGCATCGCGTGGGAGTACCGTGTCACACAAGGCCTCACGTTTATAAGGGGCCTCGCGGCTTGGGAGCGATTGTGGCCCAGCGGAATGATGTGGAGACTTTATGATTTTTGGCTTTAATATGTATGTCTCTTCCTTTTTCTGCCGAGTATAAAGAAGGCCCCGCAAAGTCAGTTCACACCAGGCTACACAAGGTCTCGCTACAGCCCTGTGTTTGCCATGCGGTAACGCTCAACGTGTAGTGATGAGCTAAATTGAGACTACTGTGTTCAACTGCAGGGTATTAGCGCATACTTTTGGACTTTCCTGACACCGTTATTTATTTTTTATTGCTACTCAAGTAATGATTTGGTGTTGGGGAGTGGAGTGGACGAATGACGACCAAATTAAATTGAAAGGCACTCTATGGTGTCAGCATTGTCCATAGGTTGTTATGAAGTTGGTAGAATTTTTTCCCTCAGAACTTTTCACCTCTTTTGAGCTCAACCGCAGATCCTTTGAGTTGAACCATTTTTAAATTGAATTTGAATTTTTCATTCACATTTCTTGTCATTTCTCCCCTTCTTGGACGATTTCTTTTTGCTTTTATTCTCCTGAATGTTATCACAGTGATGCTGGCGGTAGCAAATTAAAAAGAAATTAAGCCAATTTTCTTGTTTGTTACGGTGCCGTACGGCTTTCACTTGGTACGCCGTCGTCATTTTGGGTCAATTTCAATTTCTTTTTTTTTTTACTTTTTACACATAAATCTCTGGCCATGAATACCAGCGCTTAGCTACGTAGCCACTTGGCAGCTACTACTCGAAATTGTCACTAAGTTTCATAGTAAATTTCAAACACAAAAATCGCATCGGCTTCACTTTGGCGTGAAATTCTTTAATCTTGTTCAATTCAATTAGTTCAACTTGAATAGTTAATTCACTTAAGCGATGCTGCTTGCAGATTCTGCTGCTATCAATTGCGCTATCGAAGAGTGGCACCAAGGCGGGGGATACTTGGAAAAATTAAAAAAAGGTTATTTGCAGCAAGGTAATAACACTTTTTTGTAACCGCTAAATAGCTAGTCTTTCTTCTATTTTCTTAAGTGTTTTGCACATTAATTGTTTGAAATTTATAGGTCATTTTTGCAACTGTAACTGCTGTTTGTGGTAAAAGGTTCCAAAAGCCGTTGAGATGCTTGTGCTGTTAATGAGCATATAATTTGGTGGCATGTGACAAACATACCTAGTAGTAATTTTGATGAAAGGTGAAACAATCTTCTGAAATTTGGTGTTTTGATATATTTATTCTTTATTTTATTTAAGAATCTGTCCTAATTTGTACATATGTAGTTATAAAATGTACTTTGGACCATTAAAAATTTCCTTTGCCAGACCAAATGCCTATAGAAGATTAGATAAAGATACGCAAGTGGGGATGTTTAAAACAAGGGCGTCAGCGTAGAACAAAAGTGAGCCAATTTTGGCTCGACACCAACAATACCAATATTTCTGTACAACATTCACAGAAATAATTTTTGTTGTTTTTTTTTTCACGCTCGTCAAAATTTCGCGTTTTTGTTTGCGTACACACAAAATCGAACTCGAACCAACATAAAACAACAACAACGACTACGTCGCATCAAAATCAAAAAAAACAAACCATATGGGTATTAACGCGTTGATGCGCAGTTGCGAAAATGCAAGTCTTTTACGCACTAACGATGTTTTACAAATGTCAAACTTTCGCAAACCGCACTTCCACAACGACGCAAGAACATTGCGCATCATCGCGTGAATACCCCTACTTTTTGTGTGTGTCCCAGTTCTTAGAAATTTTGAAAATTGTTGAAATATTATTGTTGTAAACGAGGCATAAAAAAACAACAAAAAATTGTTTTTGTGATTGTTTAATTTAAACCTTTAATTTAAACCTTAAACTTTAGTTTAATCTTTGTGATTGTTTAAATTTTAAACTATATAATATACTCTGTACTCACGTGGCTTATCAACAACTACGTGAAAAGGGTCATTAGAGAATAAAAAACAAGAATTGGGAAAGTTGTATAGGGGCCGTTCACATATTACGTAACGTAATTTTCGATCAATTTTGACCCCTCCCTCCACGGTCGTTACGCAGCGTAACAAAACGTGCAACCCCCTCCCCCCTAGTAACGTAACAAATCTTAATTTTGGTAATTTAATTTTGAATTTTTTGTCGCATAAAATTACAAATCCATAGCAAAGAATCGTTTTGATTGGCACAACTTTTTGACAGCTATTCATATTGGAAGCCTAGCGCAGCTTAAAGCAGTGGCGAATCCAGGGGAGGAGATGGGGCCGATCGGCCCCCCTCTCAAACCAAGTGAATACATTTTTTTTTTAAATTATATGTCAAGATTTAAAAATCATTCTGTTATTATCTAGAAATGTAGTCAATCGGCCCCCCCTCTTGACAGTACTGGATCTGCCACGGGCTTAAAGACAACCTTTATTTATTTTTGGTACCTTGCAGAAAAATAATCGAGTTATGAACTTAAATTTATTGACCCTTAACTGGTTAAGATCATTGCTGAAAATAAAGAAAAAGAACAATTTCAAGTTTCACGGTATGGGTAAACACTACTTTTTGTTATGCACTTACCTCAGAAACTACTAAGTTTAGGGAAAAAGTCGATGTAATGTAAAATGTAGATGACTAACTTAATTTTTGAAATATGTAGAACTTTTTTTTTTAAACGAAATCAATGATATAAACTTGTAAAAAATTAAAAAATTGAATTATTTACTTTGTTACAAGTTTATTATCATTAATTTCAGTTAAAAAATTTTTTTTTTTAATTATTTCAAAAATTAAGTTAATTATCTACATTTTACGTGACGACCACTTTTACCCTATATCTAATAGTTTCTGAGATAAATGCACTACAAAAAAAAGTGTTTTTCCAAACCATGAAACTTTAAAAAATCATATCTTTGTTAATTTTCACCAAAACATAAAGTTAAAAAATACGTACTTGATAATTTTTAACAGAGAATCATTAAAAAATTATAAAATTAAAATCAATTTTTTTAAAGTGTAAATCTGACGAATAATACCACACGGTGGTTTTTAAAAAATTTTAACTTTTTGAAATACCACCCGCGATTTTTTTCAGGGATAATGTTGGGGGACCCTTCTAGTATCTAAATCCGCAAACCGCGAAATCGAACGTCCAGCCGTTTTTTTTTTTCGACCTTTTAGTTGTTTTTACGATTTTTGAGTATATCTCGGTGTGTATATACATATTATGTACACATATTTATGTATATACGTACATATATATACTTCTACATGTATATATGTGTAATATATATATATGGATATATATATACATACATACATATAAAAGGTATCGTTTCCGCACCATTTATTTTTTAAAAAAATCGGTTTTTTCGTATTTAAGAAAAACACAAACAAAAACCGGAAACAAAAGTAGTCACTCCAGATGTGATTTTTGATGCTTAATCCGATTCCGGTATTAGAATTGCTCTATTACGTCTGGACTTTGAGATATCCTTACATATATGTTTAAAGGACACCATTTTTTTTTTCCTATTTTTGAAGTTATATAACAAGATAAGGTAATATTATGCCGTAAAATCTGGTATGACAGTTAATAGCCCTAACTTTTGCTTTGAAAACTCAATCAAACCGATAACGATATCTTTTTTTTTGGCGGAGATATCTTTGCCTAAAAAGTTAAAAAAGTGCAAAAACACGATTTTTGGCTATATTGGATGTTATATGCAGGACACACAAAATTTTTTTGGGAATTTCTATTAAAAGAAACATTTGGTACTTCCTTTTGGCTTTAAATTGAGCTATCAAATGTTTATATGCAATATTTCTCTGCAAAGTTATGTTCACTTTAAAATCACACCATGAAACTTAATGCGAAAAATCTAGGTTTTCGGCTATATTTGAGGTTGTATACAGTACGGACGAAATTCGTCTGCTCTTTTTTACTAACCGAAGCATTTAAAACCATTCTTTATCTTCAAAATGAGCTATTAAGTGGTCTCTGTAATTGTTTTGTAAAAAGTTATGACCATTAAAAAATTACATTATGGAGTGCAAACTCACAGTATACGAGTATTCCTTATATTGCTGCAACATGTTGTCTTAAAATAGTCATAACTTTTTAGAAAACAATTGCAACAGACCACTTGTTAGCTCATTTTAAAGATAAAGAATGTTTTTAAATGCTACTGTATACAACCTCAAATATAGCCGAAAACCGAGATTTTTCGCTTTAAGTTTCATGGTGTGATTTTAAAGTGAACATAACTTTGCAGAGAAATATTGCAGATAAACATTTGATAGCTCAATTTAAAGCCAAAAGAAAGTATCAAATGTTTCTTTCAATAGAAATTCCCAAAAAAATTTTGTGTGTCCTGCATATAACATCCAATATAGCCAAAAATCGTGTTTTTGCACTTTTTTAACTTTTTAGGCAAAGATATCTCCGCCAAAAAAAAAGATATCGTTGTCGGTTTGATTGAGTTTTCAACGAAAAAACTAGGGCTATTAACTGTCATACCAGATTTTACGGCATAATATTACCTTATCTTGTTATATAACTTCAAAAATAGGAAAAAAAATGGTGTCCTTTAAACATATAAGTAAGGATATCTCAAAGTCCAGACGTAATAGAGCAATTCTAATACCGGAATCGGATTAAGCATCAAAAATCACATCTGGAGTGACTACTTTTGTTTCCGGTTTTTGTTTGTGTTTTTCTTAAATACGAAAAAAACGATTTTTTTAAAAAATAAATGGTGCGGAAACGATACCTTTTATATGTATGTATGTGTGTATGTATATATATATCCATATATATATATTACACATATATACATGTACAAGTATATATATGTACGTATATACATAAATATGTGTACATAATATGTATATACACACCGAGATATACTCAAAAATCGTAAAAAAAAACTAAAAGGTCGAAAAAAAAAAACGGCTGGACGTTCGATTTCGCGGTTTGCGGATTTAGATACTAGAAGGGTCCCCCAACATTATCCCTGAAAAAAATCGCGGGTGGTATTTCAAAAAGTTAAAATTTTTTAAAAACCACCGAGACCACTTATAAGAATCAATGGCCTGAACTTTGGTATTACAAATTGAAATTATTTTTTATTAATATGCTACTAGGCACGGTGCTCTTGAACAGTCGATAGGTTTTTTGAATATGTGGAGAAAATCTGTGAATGGGGTTTCATTTGAATGCAAACCCCGAAATCGTAGCTGATCATCCTCGCAAAATATCGCAAAAATACATATCCCATATAAAATAAAAAAAATTCAGAAAAAAAAAACGCAACAAACAATATAAAAATAGTTATATCTAATGCATTTTGCAATGCTAAATCCGAATCCGGCCTTAAAATTGCTATATCTCATACGGTTTTTGAGATATCTCAGCATAAACAAGGAAAAAAGACTGTTTTTGCTATATTTTGAAGCTATATAACTATAATATAGAACATTCATACGCAGAATTCGATACATTATCTGAAAGATCCAATCTTTTGCTTTGGAACCGCATTTAAATTACGTCAATAGCTTAATTTTTCTTCGAAATATCGTAGACTGAAATAATGACAAAACACGTTTTTTGCACTTTTTTAACTTTTTAGGTTAGGATATCTCCGAGAAAAATAAAGATATCGACATTATTTGAATTAGGTTTAAAAGATTGATTAAAGATTTCCACTTTTGCATCAGAATTTACGGATATACGTCCTGTTATATAGCTCAAAAACACAGCAATAAAACATAGCATCGGCTTTTTTCCCTTGTTTAGGCTAAGATATCTCAAAAACCGTATGAGAAACAGCAATTCTAATGCCGGATTCAGATTCAGCATTGCAAAATACATTAAAAATAACTATTTTTATATTTGTTTGTTGCGTTTGTTTTTTCTGAATTTTTTTTATTTTATATGGGATAGGTATTTTTGCGATATTTCGCGGGGATGATCAGCTACGATTTCGGGGTTTGCATTTTTCAGACCACTAAACTAACACAAATGAAACCCCATTCACAGATTTTCTCCACATATTCACAAAACCTATCGACTGTTCAAGAGCACCGTGTAGGGTGATGTGTAGGGTACCAAAATGAAATTAAAAAGTTAATTTATCACTGGGAAAAAATTCGAAACCAGTAAGACAATTAAACTGGATCAACAGACCCTAGACATGAATTACAAGCTTTAAATGAACCAAGAGATGAGTTCGATGCACAGGAATTATTTTGTTTGTGTTGGTGGTATTTCAGTGAAAAGAGAAGAAGAAGAAGAATGGAAGAATACACAAAGACAAAAATTAAAGGAGACGATTTTTTTTTTGTAGTAGAAACAGCAAATACAAAGAAGAAAACGGAAGTCCTTTCACTTTACATGAAGCTACCCAGCAAACATTTTCAATCGCGGACAATCTTCCATCTTTTTGGGGATGCATTTAAAGCTCTTCTACGCGAGCTTTCCGCGTTAAAAATTTTCCGCGAGTAAAAGAAGATTCCTCCTTACACTCTTTTGGAAGATCATTGCGAATCAAACATCTTCGCGATGAATATACAACTCTTCCAGGCGAGTTTTACGCGACAAAACTTCAGCGCGAGTAACAGAAGATTCCTCCTTACATTCTTCTAGAAGATCATTGCGAATCAAACATCTTCGCGACAAATATACAACTCTTCCAGGCGAGTTTTGCGCAATAATTTTATTTTCAAAAATGGGTCCAAAATTGTCACTTAATAGGGTCGAAGACATCTCTGATCATATCCGAAACCTATTTTCGACCTTTCCCTATCGATTGGTGCAATAAAACTTTTTCACAAAAATTAGCCCAAATCGGTCACACAGAGGGGTCGGAGACACCCCTGGACATGTAAAAAATCTATTTTCGACCTTTCCCCATCGATTGGTGCAGTAAAATTTTTTTACCAATATGGGCCCAATTCGGTCACTTAGCGGGGTCAGCGACACCCCTGGACATGTACAAATTTTTTTTCGACTTTTCCCCATCGATTGGTGCAATAAAAATTTTCACCAAAATGGGCCCAAATCGGTCACTTAGAGGGGCCAGAGACACCCCTGGACATGTCCAAAATATATTTTCGACCTTTCCCATCGATTGGTGCAAAAAAAAAAAATTCACAAAAAAAAGCCCAAAACGAATAAAAAAAGATTCGACTAAGTCTCTTCTTTACGAATATCCAACAACTCTTCCAGACGATTTTTACACGATACAAGATGGCCGACTACGACATGACGTCAGCTCCTGAGAAATTTCGAAAAAATTAATAATTTTTTTTCAAAGGGCAATATTTCTGAGGCCCGGTATTTTTCACGAAGCAAAATGTCAAACTACACGGTATATTTTTAGCGGCACATAAATTTTGACAGATTATTGTACAAAAATTAGCAATTTCTTATGAAATTATTTTTATGTTGCCATTTTATATTTTGTTTTTTTTTTGTATTTTTTTTTCAAGTTTTTTTCGCTTTAAAAAACATCTTGCGGAGTCGTCTGTTGACCCTTCCTGGGGATCATTTGCAGATTCATCTTGGGGAGTCGCCAGATGACTCGTCCTGAAGATCATTTGCGGATTCATTTTAGGGAGTTGTTCGAGGATTCTTCTAAAACATTCGTAATCGGCCGGCCAATTACTCACGCCTGAAACATCGCGGAAGAGTCGAATGCAACTGTCGCGGACGATTGCTTTAATCGCCTAGGCGAATCGAATACGATTCTTCCGCGATTGAAAATGTTTGCTGGGTAAACTCCAGTAGTTTTTGTTGTAATCATGATTGCATATAAGTTCAACTTGCATAGCAACAGCAACAAAAACAACAACAAAAATAACAACAAAAGAAGCAGCATTACCACCCAAAAAAGGATTTATGGTCATCGATCAGAATTAATGAAGAGATTCGGTCTTGTATTTGTAAGTTGCGCAGTTGATTCCATTGCTTTTGTTTTAATGCAATAAGTTGCACCCAGTAAGAAATGTCATGCAATTTTATTGGAGTTTGCACCATTTGGGTGGATTTTATTACAGCAGTTTTCAAGGTAATTGATCAGAGATTCCTTATGCTTTTTGGCGCCCTAACAACTCGCCGATTTTTCTAGATTTTGCGTAGACAAATGCATCAGTGATTTTTCCTAGATTATTAAAAATCGTCGAGCGAACCTTTCTCAATATCCATTGGACTTTGCAACATTTCTCATGTTTTCCAACTGGGTTCAATACAAAATTTATGTTCACGTATTAGTAAGAATTCAAAACTTTTTTCAGCATCTTTTCCTGAAAGACGCGTGCACATTCGTCTACGGCACACGATTTCTTTTCAAATGTCCAACTTTCAATTTGATTTACAAGCGAATTATCCAACACAGTGTCCTGCGCTAAGTTGTCCTGTCTGCCGCGCATATCCTGTTATGCTTGATTACACATGGATTAATTTATAGCAAAATTGGCAATAGGACACGGACTGCAAACATTTCAAGCAGATGAATGCAATTTCAGCCGGCAGTTCAGTGGGAGTTTTGGTCCTTTGGGTGAGTGGTGGGTCAGCGGGCATTATGAAAATAATGAGTGCCCCCCATGCAGCTTCACCATTTTGTACAGCATCTCAATTTCATATTTAATAATTTTTCCAACACTTGTTATTAATCGTTCTTTGTACTTTGTTCTATTGTTTACTTAAGCAAATATTATTGCAACCTTAAATGCATCTGTATTTGTTGTATGTACCCAAGAGGAAAAATTTCTAGCGCTTCTGATCCAAGCACTTCAAAAGTGCTTGTCCCCATAGAAATTTAGAAGCACTATCACAATGATTTTTTATAAGGCTGCAGTAAGAACAACGTGAGTTCGAACCCAGCCCGGGAGAATTTTTTTTTTACTTTTTTTTACTTTTTTTTGCTTTATTTTTTTTTTTAATTAAATATTTTTTATTCAACATCTTTTATTTCACTTTTCTATTTTCCTTTCTCTTATTAATTTACTTTTGTTTAACCGAATTGAAATTGATTACACAATGATTCCATATAAGGCTGCAGTAAGAACAACGTGAGTTCGAACCCAGCCCGGGTGATTTTTTTTTTTCGTTTTTTTATTTGTTTTTGCTTTTTTTTTTTTTTATTAAAATATTTTTTATTCAACCTTTTTTATTTCACTTTTCTATTATAATTTCTCATTTTTATTTACTTTTGCTTACTTGAATTGAAACTGATTGCACAATGCAGGACAACATTTGCTTAATATACAAATTTAATACCTCTTCATATCATCGGGCGTCGGTGGAGCGGTCTAAAGGGTTGGTAAATGTAAGAAAAAAATATCTAGCACGCGGAGGGTCGTGGATTCAAATCCTGACGCGGTCAGTTTTTTTTTTTTTTTTCTTTTTTTTTCTTTTTTTTAATTTTATTGAAAAAACGCTTACCGCAGCATTACAAATAAGCGCTTTAAAAACTCTTTTTTGGTAAGGCTGCGGTAAGCTTTTGCCCGCTTACATCCTATGACATGCAATGTTAAAAAGAAAGTATTGTTCTTACGGAGCGGAAGCGCTTATTGGTGAAAAGGATGCACTTCAGAAGGGTTTTTGAAGCACTTCTTTTCCCCTTGGGTATGTATGAACAAAGACCTTTTGCCAAAACTAATACACATCCATTACACTACATTAGCGAAATTAAATTGATAACGCGCTACCCCCTTTATGGCAGTATTAAGGGGGTGGATGTTCGAGTTGTTGTTTGCGCTGATTTTTCACCACCTTTTTTCTCTTGTTTTTTCGGTTAAAACTTTCTAAGCAACCCATTATGCTGACTATGATTTATCGTAGGTACTTACGCCGCTAAGTATGTTGCAAATTTTTTCTAGTTTTACTGTGCGCATTTATCCACTTTATGGGTTACCAGGGTATGAGCGGAATGCACTTGTGTCTGCTTGAGGTACAAGTAATCATATTAAGCATTCTCTGCCCCCTCCCTTATTCTTGTCATCATATTCGTTCTGTTCAGGGTGAGATTCGAATGTATTTTTTTAAACTCCCATGACATAAGTGAAGTTTGCAAGTTTACTCATCATATGAGCGCATAGGAACTAATTGACTGTTACGAATTTTATGTGAAAATTGTTTAAGCTAAATTGAATTGTTCATATTTTATATTTTCACAACAGAATATTCAGTTTTATGGTTATCATTTAGGTACGTTAAGACGAGTATTTTGCTCTCCCTCCGATATTACGTGGCTTACTTGAAAATGCTATTTAAAAAAAGGTAACTCAAAGTTTTTAAATTAGGTAAAGGAGATGGAATAATATCTGGATCGATCTAGCCTGGAATCTACGACTAAGGGAAAATAAAGAAAAACTGGTGAGTGTGTTACATTCGAACTGGCCAAAAATATAAATACCCTGAAAAAAAATAAATACTGAAGCATTTTGAACATTTTGCTTGTATGGGAAGTGCCATGCCTTCTTTTTCGAATTCACTTGTCAAAGTCAACCAACTTTCTAAATATACTATCCTTTGTATCTGACTAAAATTTGGTTGGATTATCTTTGAAAATACTTTCAGTATACCAATTTAAAAGTTTTGCTTATATGGGAGGAACCACGCCCTGTGGTTCGATTTCACTTAGTTTTCGCTCATAGCTTGTTATTACCATCCCTAGTATTTAAATATTTATGTCCATTTTGGTTGCGTTATCGTGAATACTTCTCATGAAATTCCATTTTAAATGTTTTATTTGTATGGGCGGTAAGCGTGGCTATTGAATGATTTCGCTTATTTTTAATCATACAAAGTAACTTTTACAAGAAAGGCAGTGTTCTAATTTTCATCGAATTATCTTGCATAGTGTTTCCTTGATAAATATTTCCACAGAGAGATAGCCAGTAAGCCAGTCAAACGGACATGGCTATATCGACTCAGGAGCTGACGCTGATCAAGAATATATTTTTTTTTCTATACATGTCACACCTCCTTCTCTGCGTTACAAATGGAAGGACAAAGTGAATATAGGGGGTAATAAATAAATTCGATACACCATCCAGATTCTAGACCATAAAAAGTAGCTCGTCGGATTCAAGACGTGTCATGCTTTCCTTAAAAATTAAGCAAGAGAAGGTGTTGTGAACGCTTTTTTCCCTTTAAAATATTCATTGATTTGTAGGGCCCCCGTTTCTAAGTAAACTTTCCCACAGTGTAAGAATTTTTAAGCGCCTATCATGTAGCAGATGAATAACTTCCTTGCAACTTTAATAATATGACAACAACAATTGATTTGATGTCACATTAACCCACGGTACCGCAACAACTCAAAGCAAAACGGTGCATCTGGAAAATTTGTTATACTGCAACACAACAACATCAACAACAAATGCAACGACAAAAGTGCAATCGTAAAAACTGTTGACAGTAATGATGATATCACAGAAGTTGCTTGAAGTCGTCGTCGTCGTCAAAATGTTGGGGCTGGCATGGCTTGGATTAAAATCGGTGATGCAACGGTTCAATTCCTGCCAGGCCTTGCTATGTATGGCACTAAAAAAATATTTATAATTGCATTCAAGAGTGTTAAAGAGTTTATGTGCAACACTTTACACAAAGCCACACACACTTACAATTACACACAAATACCCTCACAAATACACATGTTCGAGTGTGCTCTACAATTTAGTGATATTTGTGTATTTAACTCATAAAACTGCATAAAATAAACAAATGAACTCAAGACGGGAAGGAGGGAAAAAAACTGAAGACAATTCTTTTCTTCAACAGAAAGTCATAAATTTAAACGAGAGCATTAGACTACGGCAAAGACGCTACGGCAATGGATAATGAACGTAGACGTATTAGTCGCAGAGACCGAGAATGAGCCCCTTGTTTAAGCTGCTGATACGGTGCGGTACTATGGGAAAGTTTATGGAAAAACGGCAAAAATGTACATCTTGCCGATTTTTTCCAACGTTGCAACAACTGGTGCTAGCTATTAACAAGTTGCTACGCATGAAAAACGACAAGTTTCAGCTTCAGAAGTTCTATCTGCTTCCTGTTTTCTCGAAAGTTGAACTCGAATTTAAGTTCATTTAGATTGAAGGTAGATTCTGGGTGTCAGACATAAGGCAATGAAATTTAAATGTACGCATGTATTCTCCTGTAACTGCAAGGAGGAGCATAAGACCAAAATGAAAAGTCGCCATTTGTCACCATCCTCGACAGAGTGGCAAGTGCTATGTCTAGAGCTTCAGATAAATCTAGAATGAATTCTGGCTGGTCTCATTTCACCGTAGTATTTTTCAATTTCAAAAAACTTATATTTCGAACACCAGTTTTAATGAAAAAAGGAATGGTCGACTTTTCAGCAAAGGATAGAAATCCATGGAATATTTTCCCCTTTATACGCGCCAGAAATGTCTTGTTGATGGTATAAACGTAACCCACTATTTTCAAGTGACGTGGTAGTTGAAGGTTTTATTTAGAAATACAATTAGCTAAGTGCGTAGAAATTTGGAAATTAAATCGAAGTTTTTCACAAATCCTTTCCACAGTACGCAAAACAGATGACACCATGGCAATACGATGACGCCGTGTGAAAAGAAACTTCATTGTACTCCAACAACAACAATAATTTTTGGTATTCCTCACACCCCCATATTAGACATTTAATAGCTTGCAATCCCATTGGTGGGGCTTTGCTCAAAGCAGACAGAGTTTAAGAGTTAATCACACAAATGTTAATGTCTTTTATGACCATTATAATGTATGTATTTGGTTGATACATGTGGCAGAGGTGACATCATCGTCACGAAAGTTTTTTCATTTCCCATATTTTTCTTGTTGGTGGCATGTTTGGCACAATTTTTGTGTTAAAAATTATTTGAATTACCAACAACATGAAGTTGATGAATGATTTGTTGCTGTCAAGAGTTTCAACATGATCGTGGATTACTTAAGCGCATTGCTCAAGAAGATTATATGGAATATTGGTGAATTCGGTGGATTAATAGGGTGCAAAGTGGCGCCATATATTTTATACAAAAAAAAAAAAAACAAAACAGATAACATTTTACTAAATATGTATGATCATTTCCTGTTCAGTACATACTCAAAAGGTGAAAACTCTAAAACGTAACGATGTTCATTTCTCTTAACTAATTGGACTTAATTGATTTTAATTGGTTGTTTATTCTTTTATTGAAGAATATACACTTCTTAAATCAATTTTTCGGTGTTATTCAGGGCATTTGCTGTTTTCTGTAGTGCTGTCAACAATAAAAAATTTAGTTTTATTAATCACGCACTCTCATCATTTCATAAGTAGAAATATCCTTAATTAGAATATCTGTTGTATGTGTTAAGGGTGTAATGGGGATAATGTGATCTGCTTCATGCAGTTCATCGACAGTTCACAATAGAGAAAATAGAGAGTTTTGCATAAGGATAATGTAGTAATTAGGGTGGATCACTCTTGTATAACATTTTGTTTTCAGAATTCAGAAAGTTGCTTTGAGACCCTCGTCGCCAAGTTCATGACATACCAAGAAATTTAGCATAAATGTGATAGTATTTTATAAATAAATAAGATTCAACTTACGCGGGAACCAAGTTCCTAAAAATTCGATCCATCTTAATAGCCAAAATTAAAAGGAAGTCTTTGAAGATGTTCTTCCAGGAAAAAATTTTAATATAAAAATAAAATTTTGCTAGGCTATGGTTTTGATCATTTTTGTTGCACAGTGTATTTTGCATATGAATCTCAATAAAAATTTTATCGGAAAGCAGACTTTTAAATTGCCGATTAAAAATCTGAAAACCGGTTTGCTCTATAGCGAAATATTTTGTTGCAAAAACTCGATATCATTTCACTGTTGAATTATTTATATGTATATGTATATGTATATGTATATGTATATGTATTATTTATATGTATATGTATGTATTTATATGCATTTCAATTATTAACCTCAGTGTACCCTACGACATTATTTACTTTTTACTTAGCTTATTTAAGAAAACGGAAAAAAACAGGAGTTGCAACCACCATAATGGCAACATTGATGCTCTGCGGTATGTCGTGGTAATCATCTCGCATTCTATATGGTACCCTTATAATTTGCCAAATGTCAGCAACTTCTTGGAACATTAATAAAGCACCGACCGACCTACAGACTGCCAAAGAAGTAGAATGTGTGTAATGAGCATTGCTTTTATGTTGTTGTTGTTGTTTGCGTATTTATATTTAGTTTTAATTTGTTGAACATTCAATTAAGGTGATCAACATTAATTGAAGAAAATTCTGATGTCGAATTAACAATGGTATAAAAAATGTAAGGGACCTTCATGCTGAATATGCCAGCCAAAGATCGACGTATGAGCGAATGAATGAGTCATTAAATTTGTTTTTTGTTAAAAATTTAAATGCGTATTTTTACCCTTAACATGTGGCGATGACAGAGCAAAATAAGAGTTAAACATTTAATAGTAAGGGCTTAGAGCTACACCGCGGTGTGTGCACCGTGTGTTATATTCAAAAATATTTATTTTAATAATAGTTTTTTGCTTAGAAAAATCTATTTGTGTGATTTTGAAGAAAATAGCTTTCGGCCCCTCCCGAAATAATATCCTATCTACCCTTCTGTATTACGAGGCCCCTTTCCAAATATTCTCAACTATAAAAATTTGAAAATACACCCTTTTTATGAAAATCACAAAAATCGCCAACTTCAACAACCTGCATTTTAACAACAAATGGTGCTAGGACCAAATCTTGCCGCATTTTTAATCTTACACAATCTTAATATTAATCGATGGTAAATTTCTTAACCATTCAGAAAAAATCCAGCCGACCAAATTTTTTTTTGCCGAAAATGACCGGCAGACCTATTTTAATGGTGCGACGGTGGGTACTTCCGGCAGTTTAAAAGCTCGGATACCAAGATGTTTTTAAATTTGACATTAAAACACGTATATTAAAAAATTTAAACAAATTCCCGTGATAACAGAGAAATTGTACCCACCATTAAAAAAGGTTTGCCGGTCATTTTCGGCAAAAAAAATTGGTCGGCCGGATTTTTTCTGAATGGTTATGAAATTTACCACCGATTAATATTAAGATTGATCAAAATCCGCTATGACGGCAAAACATTCCGAAAATTTAATAATTCAAAAACCATTTAAAAATATTTCTGCCAGGCTACAACCATGCTGACCAAGCTTTTCTTATTCGTCTTAGTGTAAACTACTATTTTGCATTCAAAATTTCAGAATCCGCGATGACGGCACTTTTAGTATTGCCGGCTCCCGGACTATGAGTGCCTTCATAAGTTATTATGAACTTTTATTTAATATTTTAGTGCACAAAAATATATAGCTCTTACATTGAAATATCTCAAAAAAAAAAAAAAAAACAAAGAAGTTTCGCAAAATTTGAGTTTGCCTCCCCCCAGATAAAATCCTGCGTACGCCCTTGGATAGCTCCAATATTGGCGAAAACACAGGCGCATGCATTTTGCTGCAGAAAAAACTTGATCGAAAAGTTCGCATGTCGCCATCATATGTTGGAAATCGTATTGAAACACGTTTTTGAAGTAAAACATTGCCTAACAAGCTGGCCTGAAGTACCTATTTTCAATCGCTTTGCTGCCGTCTGGAAAAGTCTAGACCACAAATCGATTAAAAGCTGATTGAGCATTTCTGCCATCAATAGCTACAGCAAACACAAGTTCAGAAGAGCTACTTCGTTTAACAATTATGTCCTTTGGTGAAGACGGCTAAAGCTTTTGAACATCTGGTCCAACATATCACGCAAAGTTTATGGGTAAAGGCATTTACACCTTGGAAATGTTTCTCCTTCGAGAGCGGTTCTCTAGACAAAACGAGAATTGGATGGACTACGCGACATATGTATTTTTCTCGTGTGAATGTACGTCAAAGCGTTTTGAATAAATGGAAAAACCATTTGTGGTATTTGGCACCTTAAACGGTGGCATTGGCGTTTCTGGATTCGGGTGCTTCACTCGAAGAGAAAGGAATTATGGTTAGGTTCTCATTATTTAATTAACAAAACCAATCGTAAATTTGGAGAATGGTCGAAAGTTCTCCGATCCAAAATTGTTACTACACAATAACTTGAGCGATTTCGTTTCAATCAAAACCAAAAATTTCTTCAATGCCTTCGGCTTGGGCTCTGAATTCTTGCAGCAAGATCCGTCTGTTTAGGAAACAAACGAAGAATATTAGTACATTCGCGATGTTTGTCGTGATCTTTTCGTTGGAAACGACACTGCTGTCAAATTTATGAATGATTACAATAGGATGCGTACTAAAGACGAAGAACAGAATCAATTTATCTTGCAGTGCATAGAAGCATATCGACGTAAATATCCCTCATATAATAATTCGGATCTTATAAAATCATGTAATTAAAATTGTAAATTATAGCGATTTACAGCTGGTTGGGCGGAAATATTTTTGCAAATGATTTAAAACTTAATCTTACAAAAAATATTAATTTTAGTTGCCTAGATATTAGACATTTGATGAAAAAACCAAAAATTTCCCATATAAGCTGTGTTTTTATTCTTTAACGACATAGCGACTGACCATAGGGTTATCCGACCGGCACCAAATTTTATGTTGGAAGTTTGTGGGCTAAATGGAAATTTTTCCGCTCCGAAAATCAAGGATCGAAGCAACTTTCAGTTTTTGCCCTATATGCTAAAAACGGTCTAATGTGGAGTTAAATACTTAATTCATGAGCTTAAATACTTTGTCTACTCGTGATTACTGTAAAATTTTCTCTGCATCATTTAATATCTTTAAGATGTTCAGTATCAATAATACTCCCTTGAAAATTATATATGACAGCTGAAAAATCCTTTTTCTATTGTCATCTACCAAAAACAGAAAAAAAACCTTTAGGCTACTAAGACTATAATCAACATTCGTAACAACAAGAACATCAACAACAACCTCATCAAAATCAGCATTGCCAACATTTCGAGCATTAGATACGAGTACCATCAATTGACACTCTGGCGAAATTTGCATTTCGCCCTATTTAATATCCGTGTGTACACGAGCAGGTGACGAGAGCGTCGCCACTGCCGCTGTGCTTGACTCTTTTCAGCCTTTAGGACATTTTGGCCAATTGAATCATAATCAATCTTGGCAGCTTTTGTTTTTCACAAAAGCAGAGTTAAATACAAAAACACAACAAAACAGAAAAGAGCAACAAAGATGGTGGATGGTGCCCGAAAAAAAGGAAATTCTAATGTTATTGCTCCTTGTATGCGTACATACGTACAAAGGTTGTTTGTGTCAAATAATTACGCCTTAGCATAAAGCGGCATTAATGACAGATAGAACAACAACAACAACGATTTCTTGACAGCAGCTTTTGCGTTGACATTCATGATTGATTAGCAATTAATTAACTGTACAAATAACGGTAATTATACAATGCCGGAAACGTGTTTAAACATCGAAACCCTGACTGGCGCCCATTCTTTCGATAACAACAACAATAAG
This sequence comes from Calliopum simillimum, assembly GCA_951812925.1. Classification (NCBI taxonomy): domain Eukaryota; kingdom Metazoa; phylum Arthropoda; class Insecta; order Diptera; family Lauxaniidae; genus Calliopum; species Calliopum simillimum. The sequence continues at coordinate 162,179,835 of OX638368.1, forward strand.
AAGAAGAAGAAGAAGCATCGAAAGTGAGAGTGTACTTGTAAGGATTCATTTTGTAAGTTTTGCGTCGTGAAAAGTCCTTCATGCAAATGGCAATAGCGAAATTTTTTCTTTTTTTTTTAAACACTCAATATTTTTTTATGCGTCGATTTTCTCATTTATTTTTATGTACTACCGTAGAAAATCACTCGCTTTATCATGACTATTTTTATGTTGCAAATCTCGAATATCCTTGCGATAACGATTTCTCTCTTTTTGTTCGCTGTTGTACGTTTTGAGTTAATTTTTCGCACACTTGTTAAAAAAAGTAGCTAATTTGCATTTTATGATTCAATGAAACGAATTTCATGCAGCCGTTCTTGTTACGTTTATTTTTAAATTGCAGGATATCGTAGTAAATTTCGCAATTTTACTTTAACAAGTTACAGTTGCCGATGTTGTACAGATTTTGTTATTCCGATACTATTCAGTTCATATCATTTGTTAAGGCATCATAAATCGCATTTGCTTTGCACTACATTTTGCATAAATGGTAACGGAGCAGGGTGGATCATATTGGGATATCTAAAGGCGGCTTGGGAGTTTTGTTCGTCACAGCTGATGTTATTTATTTATTTATTTGCACTACATAGGCATATCACAGTTTAGGTGAATTTATTTTTATTTATATCAAAAAGAATGGATCTATGGATATTTAGATACTCAACTAAAACTATCACTGTGCTAAAAGATTAAAATAAAGTAAAAGGAGCAAAAATTATACTTATTAAAACGAAACAAATTTGAATACAATCTTGACTACTTATCAAAGCAACTGTCCGAAACATTTGCCCACGCCAAACTGCATGAGGTGAGTTTAGCATGTGGTGAAACAGCATCTACGAGAATATTGAAATAAATTCTTCTGCATTGGTTGCTGCTTTGTTATAATTTCAGATCTAATCGTTTGAAGAATTTTAATAAATTTTCAATAGTTAAACTAGCTATGTAGTATAAAATAAATATAAAAGGGTATAGCTTTTCAATGTTGGTTCTGTTATGTTGAATGTTTGCATAGTAAAGTAAAAAGTATTAACAAAGGAAAATATACAGTAAAGTGCACATTTGTATGTTAATAACAGAATGTATTAAAATTATTCATTCTTGAGAAGATTATTTAATATAAATACATTTTAAAGAGTTTCGAATTATTTATGATTTTGCGGAACAATATATTTAACAGAGCTAGTGTAAAATGACCTAGAAGTTGCCAAAACACATTCATAAATTATTAACTGTTGCAGCTTCATAATATACTGCTTCAATTGCTTCAAATTTGTATGTACTGGGAAACTCTTTACGCCCTCTTTTGACTTTTAATTAATATATGAAGCACTCCATGCCAAGTATACCAGCTCAAAATTTTTCAACACCCTTTATTTTAACAACAAATGGTACTAGTATTATTTATGAAAAAGACTTCTAGCTTCGAAGAGCGTTTTGAACGAACAAATTTTATTTTCAAAAAAAAATAACACTAGTTTACAAATGATTAAAATTTTTTTTCCCAGCGAATGCCGTTACCCATTTTATATGGAAAATGGGCTGCTGATTCCGAAAACCGAATTTTTTTTTTTTATTTCGTGTCGTTTTCGAGATATCGGTTATTTTCGGTTTTTGGACCAAAAAAAAAGATAGTTCCACTTAAATACAAATATCTCAAGAACCAATGTTTGTATTCAAACAAGTAATATGTCATATTAAAGATAATTAAATTACCTACAAATGATACTCACGTTACTTTTTGGCTGATTTGTTAGTTTCGATGAAATAAATTGATTTCTGAAAAAAAGAGTATAATTTTCCGAAAAAATTACAAAAATGTCTAAATCAACTGCAGATTTTTACAAGAAAAAAAAATTTCAAAAATCATTTTGTATTTTTATATCATAGTCTATAAATTTGTTAGGCAAATAAAATACTATTTAAGAAAATCGATGGAAAAATGCAAAAGTTGTATACAATTCATTGATAAGTTACCAAAATGCGTTTTTCCCTATTTTTCCGTTTTTTTGTAATAAACTGTTCGAAAATTTGAATCTTTTTGTAAAAGAAATTAGAAAATCCAAAAAATTCTTAAAGAAGGCATTAAAAGGAAATACCCGTGCCTCGCCGTTTTTCTCTAGCACGTCAGATTTTTTTTTAATCGATTTTTGAAGTTTTTTAATCCACTGTACATGAAAAAACAGAAATAACGCATTCTTGTGTTAAATCGATGAATTTAACTATATGATCCTTACATCTGAGGTGTATCATGTCTTCAGCAAACTTATGCAGGATACTACGCGGAATATTTTTGTAGACAATTTTAACCCTCTCAAACCCCCACATGTAGGTCAAATTGACCTTCTTGTGGGGGTCAAAATGACCCACATGTGAGGGTTTTAGAGGGTTGAAATTTTCTACAAAAATATTCCTCGCAGTATCCTGCATAAGTTTACTGAACACATAGTACACCTCAGATGTAAGGATCATATAGTTAAATTCATCGATTTAACACAAGAATGCGTTATTTCTGTTTTTTCATGTACAGTGGATTAAAAAACTTCAAAAATCGATTAAAAAAATCTGACGTGCTAGAGAAAAACGGCGAGGCACGGGTATTTCCTTTTAATGCCTCTTTAAGAATTTTTTGGATTTTCTAATTTCTTTTACAAAAAGTTTCAAATTTTCGAACAGTTTATTACAAAAAAACGGAAAAATAGGGAAAACGCATTTCGGTAACTTATCAATGAATTGTATACAACTTTTGCATTTTTCCATCGATTTTCTTAAATGATATCTTAGTTTCTTCACAAATACATAGTCTATGATACAAAAAAAAAAAATATTATAAAAAAGTTATGTCTTCGTGTATAAATTTGAATTTGATTTTTTTTTTTAGAAATCAAATTATTTCACCGAAACTAACGAACCAAGCAAAAAGTGATGTGTATATCATTTGTAGGTAATTTAATTACCTTTAATATGACATATTATTTGTTTAAATACAAACATTGGTTCTTGAGATATTTGTATTTTAATGGAACTATCTTTTTTTTTTGGTCCAAAAACCGAAAATGACCGATATCTCGAAAACGACACGAAATAAAAAAAAAATGCGATTTTTGGAATCAGCAGCCCATTTTCCATATAAAATGAGTAACGGCATTCGCTGGGAATTTTGGCTGTAAACTAGAGTAATTAATATATTGGGTGTACAACTTAAAAACCGGAATTTTTTTGCGAAATTTGATGCTTTATTGTGGAAAAATGTTACAATATATTTTATTCAAAGTATTGTCCATTGGAAGCTACAACATTTCCCCATCTTTCAGGCAATTTACGAAGGTCCTGGTTGTCCGGGCTTCATATGTGAATGTTTGCGTTTCGGGTTCTCGTAATGGATCCATTTTTCATCCCCAGTCACGATCCGATGCAAAAATGACTTTTGGCAGCAGTTTTCTTTGCAAAAAAATGACCCAACAGAACCTCCCGCAAATGCTGTCTTTTTCTCCAATTTTCGAAGTTATTCATCGTGAAAAATAATAATGATGCACACAAGATAAAATTGTTTTGTTGACTGATTTTGACAGATGTCAAATGTACCTTCAAAATGACATATATATAAAGTTCGAGCTTTCACGATATTTGTTAGTACGGACATCCACCGTAAAATTCCGGTTTTTAAGTTGTACACCCAATACAAAACAAAAATCAAAGCTAGTTTGATATCCTGCAACAAATAATAAACAAGTTAATTTAAACAAAGTGTTTGCATGTTTACTTTAACACCCCTCTGCGCTGCAAGCCCATTTCGTTTACCAGTTTCCAAAATACATTATTTGGCAGGCTTTTTATTAGACAGTCAGCAATCTGATCCTTCGACGGGATCGGAACTAGTTCGATGTTTTTCTTCGTTACATTTTCACGCAGGTAATGAAATTTGACATCAATATGTTTTGATCTTCGGGTTTCAGGATTCTGAGCGACAAAAATAGATTCAGCATTATCTTCATGAATTGGTATGGGTCGCATTGGATTTAAATGCATATCTTCCAATGCTTTGCATAACCATATTCCTTCCATCGATGCACTAGCAGCAGCCACATACTCAGCTTCCGTGGAAGACATTGCCACAAGACCCTGTTTCTTACTGCTCCATATAACAGTACAGCCAAATACTTTAAATAGAAAACCAGAAGTAGACTTTCTTTCTTCGTTAGCATTTGCCCAGTCGGCATCTGCAAAACCAACAAGGGGTTTTTGTTGACTTCTTCGATAAGTTAAACTTAGATCTTTGGTGCCTTGTAGATACCGCAATATTCTTTTTAAATGGTTCCAATGAACATCTGTGGCGCAATCTTGAAAACAGCTTAAACATCCTACTGAGAAGCATAGATTGGGTCGCGTAGCTAGCATCAAATACATCAGACTACCTAAAGCTTCTCGGTACGGCTTATTTGTTAGTTCCATGCCTTTCATTCGTGATAGTTTGCAATTTGTTTCCATTGGAGTTGTCACACTGTTACAATCCTGCATTTCATATTTTGTTAGAATCCGATCAATGTAATCTCGTTGATCCAAATACAGAACCCCATTCTCGCGATCATTCTTGATATTCATTCCCATAAAGGTTTGTGCTTCTCCTAAATCTTTCATTTTAAATTCAGTTGCTAACTTTTTCTTAAGGTCATCAATGCCACTTTCGTCGTTTCCGCAAATCAGCATATCATCCACGTATAACACAAGATAAATTATACTTTGACCTATGACCTTCACGTACAAACAGTAGTCAGCATTCGAGCGAACAAAATCAAGAGACGATATATAGTTATGAAACCGAATATTCCAGCAACGTGGACTTTGCTTAAGACCGTAAAGTGACCTGTTTAATTTTAAAACATGACCTTCAGGAACGGCAACTCCTTCGGGTGGCTTCAAATAAACTTTTTCATCTATGAAACCATGAAGAAAAGCTGTCTTTACGTCCATTTGCCAGAACTTATATCCATATTGCACTCCAACAGCTAACAGCAATCTTATTGTTGGTAATCTGGCAACTGGTGAGTAGGTCTCAGAGTAGTCAATATCAGCCTTCTGCATGTATCCCTTAGCTACTAATCGGGCTTTATATTTAGCTTCGCTTCCACTTTTCAATTTAAAGATCCATCTTGTACCAATCAATTTCAATTTACCAGAATTCTTGACAACAGTCCAAGTATTATTTTCTTTAAGCGAGTTTAGTTCTTCTGATAAAGCTTGTCTCCATTGAATCTCATCAGTCAATCCTTCTATATCTTTGAAATTTGATGGAACTTTCTCATACAAACAAGAAGTTGTTACGATATTACAAAGACCACTTTTATCATACAAAATAAAATCTTTAAGTTTATTAGGTAAATTTACCTTACGCTTTGGTCGTCTGCACATGCTTAAATCCTCGTTTTCACTTCTTGCACTTCTTGCGTCTTCGTTTTGCATAGTTAAAACTTCCTGAAATCAATGTTCTTGCAACATTTCTTCATCTGCTAAAGCATTTACTTGCATTAATTCATCACACTCTTTTTCACCCCCGCTGTTCGTTGGAATCAATGCATAATCCTGGTAGTTATGTATTTTCTATAACTTTATATCTCTTTTCATCAAATTTTACATTTCTTGATATGAAGATCTTTCGATTGTTTTTGTCCCAAAGACGATATCCGTCGTTCGAATATCCTACCATCACACACTCGAAGCTCTTTTTATCAAATTTTGTACGCTTTTCCTTTGGAATCCATACATCAGCTCTACTTCCAAAATTTTTTAGCTTTTCTAAATTTGGTTTAACTTTATACCACATTTCGTATGGAGTTTTGTTTTTTACAGCATTCGTAGGACTTCGATTGGTTAAGAAAGTAGCTGTATAAATAGCTTCGCTCCACATTTCTTTATCCAAATAAGCATCAAAAAGCATGGTTTTTGTCTTTTCTACCAAAGTCCTATTCATGCGTTCTGCTACTCCGTTTAATTCAGGAGTGTAAGCCTCATGACACCCACCAGCTCGTTGTTTGAAAATATTTTTGCTTGGCCATTTCCAAACACAACTTTTCCACCTTTGGCATCAATTTGACTCACAGATAACAAGTTTTGACGCGACGCAGGTACAACAAGCGCTTTCTCCATGGACATGTGCTTCTCTTTCCCACTGACGATAGTCGAAATGTGAATATCTCCAGAATTGACAGATTTCATAGACTCTCCTTTGGCAATGCTGATACTGAAGTTTTCTCTCAATGTGCGTGGACTAGGTACTAACTTAACATCGTTAACAATATGATCTGTGCATCCAGAATCAATTAGACAAACAAAATTATCTCTTTGCATTCCACCAACAGTACTTGACATCAATCTCTCCGCGAGAAACATTAGCGGCTGGAACATTTTTCTTCCGATCGTTGACAAAATTGTTTGCTTTATGGCCGGGCTGCTTGCACTTATAGCAAATAATTTTATTTTTTGTTCTCTGGAACTTTTGCGTATGCAGTGATACCGAAACCGATGAATCTTGCTCCATACACTTGCTTTGCCCCTTAAGTTCAGCTTCTAGTAGCCGGCTCTTTACTCTTTCAAGTGTCAGCTCGTTCTCGTCCAGAGTTTCGAGTGCTGTTACAATATGTTCATACGACTCTGGCATAGCCATGAGCAAATCGACGACGATTTCAAGACTGTCTAATTTGCCTCCAGCAGATTTGTAAGCCCGTACAGCGGTCTCGAACTCTTTAAAAAATTCAGCAAAAGGCCTTCCCTCTTGGCATTTCAGCATCATTAATTTCTTCTTTAAGTAAATTTTAGTTCCAATTGTTTTCCTCTCGAAAACATTATCCAGCGCTTTAACCATATCAAAAGCAGACGTCTTGTCTTGGATGTATTCTAAACGTGAATCGGCCACTCATCTAATTATTACACTCATCGCTTTCGCATTCCTTGGTGTCCATATGGCATAGTCCGCTTTGCTATCGGCTGTGTTGCCTTCCTCGATTGGTTCAAATTGTATGTACGCTAGCAAATCCAATTCTCTGAGTAAGGCTCCGATACGGAATTTCCAAAACGCATAGTCATTACCACAAAATCTGGGTACACCATAGCTCTCCTTAGGATCCATTTATCCGCGTTGTCTGGTCCCACAACCTATTATTTATGAAAAAGACTTCTAGCTTCGAAGAGCGTTTTGAACGAACAAATTTTATTTTCAAAAAAAAATAATTAACATACAAAACAAAAATCAAAGCTTGTTTGATATCCTGCAACAAATAATAAACAAGTTAATTTAAACAAAGTGTTTGCACGTTTACTTTAACAACTAGGACCATCGAAATCGGAGAAAAAAATATTTTGAGCTGGTACACTTGGCATGGAGTGCTTCATATATGTATAATATGTACATTTGAATTTTTTCATTCTTCGCTAAAAAATTGAATTTATTCTAAGAAAACTTGCCAATATTTTTAAACCTTGTATAAAATGAGTTTTTGCATCCAAATACACAATCTCTTCTTTCTTTACACTTATCAGCGCCCTAGTCCAGACATAATAATTTCACCATTTATTATTCTCTCAAACAACAAATACTTTTCTCTTAAAACAAACATACAACTTATGTTCGCTTATTTATGTCAAATATATCATTTTGTAGTCTATAAGTCTGTGCATTTCCCTCGAAAGTGTGTGCGATTGTTTGAATCTTCACTTTCTTGTGCCTTCCCAAGGGGAAACGAAGCGCTTTGAAAGACTTTCTGAAGTGCTTATTTTTCAGCCAATGTAATATGCGTTCTTTCTTTTAAACATTGCACGTCCTAGGATGTAAGCGTTCTGAAGCTAACCGCAGTCTTCCAAAAAAAGCTTTTTGATGTGCTTATTTGTAATGCGGTACTAAGCATTCTATAAATTAAAAACAAAAATCACTGTATGTGCACTTCTAAATTTCTGTAGAGACAAGCGCTTCACAAGTGCTTCTTAAAAAGTTGACAATTTTCCTCTTGGGTTGTGGTGTTTATTCATACGACTTTACAGTGAATTGTCCTTACGCAAATTTTTTTTTGTTATTTTACAACTTCAAACTTAAAAACAACTAAACATACATACGTACATCGTCCTAAGCTAATATTTTATGGAAAATGATGACAGCGGCAATTGGCTCTTGTTAATTCAGTAGTTTTTTTTTTTAATTCGTTTATGTTGTATCCGTTTTTATCTGGGCATATGTGGGTTTTCGCGAGATTAGTTTCTTATTGGTATTGGCAAGTATTTGGGTGCGTAGGGTTAGCCCTTCTTTGCCAGAAAACTGTCAAGTGTTCTTGAATTGCAAGTTAACTTAAATTAAAACTGTAGCGAGGAAGACGCATGGTTTTTTTATTAGATCGACATGATGATTTATATCCCAATTGCTATAGGAATTTTGTTTTATGTCAATTTGAAATCCAAAGTCAAGTCAATGACGAGAATGTGCTGTTTTGCCTCATTTCGAATAAGTCATTGATAAAACAGAGTATCCAGAAGCAAAAAGCAAAACACTTAAACAATGTTCTTTGAAATAAAATAAATCCAATTTGTAATAATTTGAAGCACAGCGACACCAAATTAGCACCAACGTGTCAGCTGAGTAAAGAGCAGTGCCCATCTTCTGTAAAGGAGGTTAGAAAGGGTAGGCAATATAAGAAAACCATGTACTGGAAAAGACGAGAAGGCTCAAGGTACAAATGTTTTATTTTTTTCAAGGATCAGGCCCGGCCTGGGCCGATGCTACCATATTACCAATCGTAGCCTATTCAGATTACGTTGTAACTGATCTTGAGCTTTGCGCATACTGTGAACACCCTTGTGGAATAGCCCGTTATGATTTAAAAGATATTTGTGCAACGCTTTACTCATGTTGTTTCACATCATTTTAAAGGACGACTACTAGTCTCCACTTTCTGCATTGTTGTTTACGGGTACTATTGTCCCTTGTTACCTTGTTACCATAAAAACTCAATAGCTAATGGATTTGCAACGCATTTCAACAATAAAAATCACCAAATTTTATGTTTTTTTAATGTTTTATGCGACAAAAGTTGAAGAACAAGAAAAAAAAGTTGATGTTTATGGGTTGTCAAAAACCTATTTGACGCATTTGCAGAAATCATTTTTATTTTGTCAGCTACTTCTTTTTGATTTTACGACTTTCAATGTGCGTACGCCAAGAAAGTTTGCAAAAAAACGATGTTAGAGGAAAGCACAATCCAGATCCTGCACTTCTATGTACCAAAATGTTGACATGGTCATAAAATGGCGCACCAAAACAGGTGACAAAGCAGAAACCAGTGTAACTAGGAGTGAAATGATGTTGATTTGAAAATGATGTTGCTTTGATTTTTAGGATTCAACTGGGAATTTGGCGAAAGTGCGAGTTAGTACGTCATTGATTGGTGGGAGATGGGAAATCATTGAACAAGTTGTTTTTGTTTTTACGAAGCTTTAAATCGTAAAAACCACAGTATGTTCACATCGTTAAAAAATTTTGTGCACTCAACTTTGCCTGATGACTAACCTTAGTATGACATGAAATTAAAGTAATATCAACTGCAGATGATTGTAAGTAAACATTTAATACACAGGAAGACAAATACATAGGTGAAAAATACATATTACAAAAAAGTTCAGAATTAAAATTTTCCTTAAAAAATTGGAACTTAGTATGGAGCATCTAACCACAAAATTTCCTTTTGTCTTTCATTTTGAGCTCTCCAGCAAATCTTGGCAAATCACACACCGGGTGACAGTTTTGTTACCTTAACTAAACCATATGCATGTGCTGCTTCGACAATTTCGGTATTTGCACTCCTGAAAGTATGCAAGACACACATGCAAAGATTTTTGTTACCTTGCCAAATTCATTTGACCAGAAACTTAAGTTATATTTTGGATGAACTCCAAAATGGTTTAAGTTCTTCGTTCGTTAAATTGATGAAAGCATGCAAGACAAAAAGCTTTTTACCATAAAGGCACTAACACAAGCAAATCTGTGGACTTTTGACAAAACAACCTAAGTCGAGATAAGACAATTCTCTAGTCCTAAATATAACATTTAAATACGCTTCTATTGGTTTAATCGCCATGTCTCTATGATTTCTTGTTCCAGAGATATAAGGGTGTCCCATACTTCACGCAATATTTGAACTTAGCGCCATTCATGCGTTATGAACCAAAAAAAAAATAAAAAATAATTTAACAGCTGACACTGTAAGATTAGTAAAAATGTATGGAAAGTTGCCAATTTCGAGTTAGTTTGTTTTGTCAAAAGTCCACAGAAATGTACACAAATACACACATACAGCAGATAGCACACGTTGTTGTACTTTGGGTAACGTAACTGAAAAATCAATGCCATCGAAATGCATCTATGAAGCGCATCGTAAATTGTCTTTGTATTGTGAAATGGACAATGAATGTTAAAATGGAAATGCTAAAATGCTGCGATGACATTTTTGACATTACTTTTGTCTTTATGTTTGTAAGAATTTTTTCCAAGAGCACAAAATTACTGACATATTGACATTCACGTAAGAATTTTTTCCAAGAGCACAAAATTACTGACATATTGACATTGACGTTTAGAGTAAAGTAATATCTATACAAATCGAATTCAAAATTTACATTGTCAAACGGTACAAGATCCCAACAAACAAAAACGGTTGGAAAATAACTTATATACGCTTATTGAAGCCCCCCTCTCAAACCAAGTGCTTAAATTTTTTTTAAAATTATGTGTTTTAAAAACATTCTGTTATTATCTGGAAATGTAGGTTATCGGCCCTCCCTCTTGACAATGCTGGATCCGCCACTGATTTGGAGCAAGCTTATTATAATTGTTTTTATACAATATTTTCCAAGTTTTTTATTCAATATTTTTAAATTGTTTTTTTAACTTTTCAATTAACATTTTGTTAGTATTTATTAAGTTCATTAAACAACATTTTCCAAACATTTTTAAATTTAATTCAAATAAAAAAAAAAATTATGCTTACTGAAAATCGAACCTATGACTTCCAGATTATGAGTCGACAATCTTATCAACTGACCTAACGAGTCAGTTATGATTCAAATGCCTTGTGTTTAACTTAGGTCGATATGTCACTGAAGAAATAAAATACAAATTTTTTCGAAAGTTTGGAAAATGATAACTGAAACTTTTCGAAATAAACATTTTTCCAATTGTTGATTTTAACCTTGAAAATTAATTTTAAAAATAATATTTTCCAAACGTTTGAAAATTGGTTATGAAAACATTTAAAAATTAACTTTCTCCAAGCGTAAAAATTGAATATAAAATTGTTTGTTGGGATATGTATAGTGGATCCCGAATTCATATCTGTCAAAAACATAAATGAAAACAGTTTTTAGTTTATTGCCTTCAAATGGTCAATTATCAACAAAGTTACACTGTAAAATTATTATGTATGTAAAACGGTGTGCTGGAAGCAAACAAATTTTTTGTGTTAAAGTATTGGGTGTACAACTTAAAAACCGGAATTTGACGGTGGATGTCCGTACTAACAAATATCGTGAAAGCTCGAACTTTATATATATGTCATTTTGAAGGTACATTTGACAGCTCTCAAAATCAGTCAACAAAACAATTTTATCTTGTGTGCATCATTATTATTTTTCACGATGAATAAGTTCGAAAATTGGAGAAAAGGACAGCATTTGCGGGAGGTTCTGTTGGGTCATTTTTTTGCAAAGAAAACTGCTGCCAAAAGTCATTTTTACATCGGATCGTGACTGGGGATGAAAAATGGATCCATTACGACAACCCAAAACGCAACATTCATATATGAAGCCCGGACAACCAGGACCTTCCCAGCCAAAGGCAAATATCCATGGTGCCAAGGTAATGCTCTGTAATGCTCACAGGTGACCTCTATCGAACACAATTAATACGTTTGAAGCGTGCCATCATCGAAAAACGCCCGCAAAATGCGACCAGACACGAAGCAATAATTTTTCATCATGACAACGCTCGGCCACGTATTGCTGCCCCAGTCAAAAATTACCTGGAAAACAACGGAAAACAACGGATGGGAAATTTTGCCTCACCCGCTTTATAGCCCAGACCTTGCACCATCAGACTACCATTTGTTCCGATCGATGCAGAATGTCCTATCAGGAATACGCTTCACTTAAGTTCAAGATATCGAAAATTGGATAGATTCATTTTTGGCCGCCAAGCCGGCGCAATTTTTTTGGGATGGAATTCATAAATTGCCTGAAAGATGGGGAAATGTTGTAGCTTCCAATGGACAATACTTTGAATAAAATATATTGTAACATTTTTCCACAATAAAGCATCAAATTTCACTAAAAAATTCCGGTTTTTAAGTTGTACACCCAATATCAAATTTGTGACTGCGTTCCAGTTATAATGTATTTCCACAGCAGTTTCGTAAAAAATGCATTAATTTTTTATTCCATAACGCTGAACATAGTGACAATTCTGAATCAGACAAAAGACGTAGCCCGAATCTTTCTAAATTCTTTTTTAACATCAAAAAATAAAAAACTAAAATTTTGACCTCATTTTGACCCCTCTCCTACTAGGCAACGCCCTTGCCTATCGCGTTAGAATTTTGAGATATATTGGGGGTTATCGTGAATAAATTTTTTTTTTTTATCCAACTGCCGTGCATTCTCTATTGCAGTTTAAAAAAATTCCCCGGGAATCTTGATTCACGATAACCCCCATTATCATACAAGTTTGGACTTTTTGCTATTTTTGGGGTTATCTGAGTGGTTCCACAAAAAGCCGAAATTTGCGTCCCACTAATTTCTAATATAAAAAAAAAATTTCAAATGTTGCTTTTAAATTCATTTCTGTCAAATGTTTCCTAAATATTACACAGGTAAAATCCTAAAACTTTATTTTGAAGTTTTTACGCTTTTAAATGCAAAAATCCTTTACCCTGCTATGCCTTTACTTTCGGTGGATATTTCATAATTTACTGTAGAAAATAATTAGTACAATCATTTGGGAGAATAAAATGATGTTACCTGCAATGTTTTGCGGGATTTTTGCAAATGAGTTATTTTATAGATTTCGATGTGCTCTTTCAGAATTTCAACTTTGCTACCTCGAGTCGTGTTCGCTCGCACCGCCAAATTGGAAAAATGGCGTCCAAAATCAGTTTTTTACAAATATCTCTTGAACGGTTACATTAAGAGAAAAATATTTCGGCCCATATTGTAGCTTTCTATAAAAATGACCTCTTAATTGTTTCCATACGACTTATAACTCAGGAGATATCCTAATTCAAAATTTGAAAAAAATTAGTAAATTGTGCATGCCGCTTCACGGGTGTTCAAAACATTTTTTAACGCTCAAGTTGCGTCACTCAGAAAGTGTTTATATTTTCTTGTTCAGGGTACTTTTCTTATCATATAAAAAAAAATTAACAAAATCCGTCGGGCGCTTTTTTTTAAATCGAATTTTCCGTTTTTGGCAAAGTTGAATTAAGTCAAAAATAACATGCGAAAACTAAAATCAATAAAAAGGAACACGAATAGTCATTTCTAACTAACTTTTGGATGCTGAATTCAGATCCGTTAACAAAATCGTTCTATCGCTACAGAATTTTGAGATATCCTAACTCAAAAACTACCAAAATATAAGAATTTTCGTGATTTTTTCCTACTTTTGAGGTTATGTAACAAGACAGTGTAATACTTTGTCATAAGACCTGGATTTGGATTTAACAACGCTTCAAGATCATATTTGTATGGTGCGTTGCTAAATTAGTCACGAACGTAATTGAACGTTATTTAGCAACGTTGGTTGCCAAGCGTTGTTAACTCCAAATCAGCAACGAAACGTAGTCAAAACACTCGCGAACGTGGTAGAAGCTCATTCCAAAACAAATAGACTTTCAGTCAACCTCACAATAATGATGGCAGTGGCTGAGTTCGTTAACGTCCACATCTATCACATGACATGTTCCAGGTTCAAATCTCCCTAAAACCAAACAAAAAATATTTATTTATAGCAAAAATTGAAAATTAAAAAAAAAAAAATAAAAAAAAACTGATGTTTCATTGTTGTTTACAGGAAAAATAATAAAAAAAAGTGATTTTAGAAGAGTTAAAGTTGCACATAATTTTGAAAGTTGCAAAGGCATACTAAGCAATAACTCGCTACAATTATTTCCATGTCATAAATAATTTTTATTACATTACAAAAAATTTTAAAATAGTGCCCTTTTCAGTCATTTTGTGTTTTGCAGCCAACAAACCAATACGAATATTCTTGTTAACAAACCGATATGTCATTCATGGGCATTAAAATGTCACTATATCGCGTTGGTGTGGAAAATCATAAAATAAACTACGAAACAAAAGAAAATTACAATAAACAGAGATAATGCACAAATCTTGGAGAAATTGCCAAAAAAATTCATATCAAAGACAAATGGATGATGTTTCTACATTAAAAATAATGCAATTTCTTTTAGACGCCATTTAAAACAACTTGCAGTATAAATCAAAATAATTACGAAAATTACGGAAACTTATGTTTTTATGAAAAGGAAATAATAACTACGTACATATATATTATGAAGTCATGTGTTTATGTTTATTGCACTCAAAAGTAATTCAATAATAAAGAAACAACTATTTGTAAATGAAAATCTTATTCCTCCTTTTTGAATCCTTTAAATCTTTCGCAGTGCACTTCATCATTATTAATTTAATTCCGCTAAAAGTTCGCCAATTAAGGAGCAAACGAAATCCTTTTACTACTCTCTGCTGCTCAACACAGCCAAACAACAAATTAAAGCTTTTTAAGAACGCAACTTATTAGATTTGTATGTTTTTAATTTGAATTCATAATATCCTGCAGCAGGACTCCTCAGCTAGTGTTTGTCTCCCACAACTTTTTGAATTGCGTTTGCGGCAGCAGTTGTTTTCCTTTGGCCAGATAAGCGTGCGTCCAAGTGAAGACGCTCAGCCCACTAGCACTGCCAGACAAATGGCGCAATTTAAACCCTTTAGCAGCGCCCACACCCCCACCCAATTGGGTTTGTTTCCCATTCCATTGAAAGCATTTTTTTTTATCTCATACTTTTGTAGCGATTTCGAATATACAATACGACGAGTATCTGGAAAAATAAAATTAATTTCAAAATTTTTCATATTTCTTTGTAAAAGCAGCGACCAACCATCATACTGTCCGTCCGTCCGTCCATCCGTCTTGAAACAAATGCTACTAAGCCTTCTTGGTCTAGGTTTTAGCTAAGACGTTGAAGGATGATTGAAATTTTTAAAACAGAAGCAACGACAGCAGCGCACAGTGAAACGGAACAATTGAAGGCAATTTAGTTAAATATATTTGATGAAAAATAGCATAATTAAATATAATTCTGAATTAAAAAACCACAATCATCAGAAAACTCAAAAAATTGGTTGAATTATAGCATTCAAAAATGTATACTCCTTAAAAAACTCAAGTTTGTTGATATTGAAGTTCAAAATCATATTTTTTGAAGATCCATTTCTTTCAAGGGGTAGAAATTGGGAAAAATTTATTTTATTGGTATTTGATAATTAAAAATTTACTTACATTATTCAAAATTCGATCCACTGTGCAAAGTCGAAGAACTGCCGGTTACAGTTGAATGCCTTGGACAAATCAAAAAACAACGCTGAAAAAATTATTAATAAAATGAAAACAATTTCTCAAATTAAAGAATAATAAATTCGACTTTGGGCGTAGGTAAAAGTAGCCAGTCATCCAAAGCAGGGGGAAGGGTGTTGTGGCAATTTCTAGTTATCCTTTTAAAGTAAATGAGATAAAAAATTGTTTTCCACACTTAGTGCTTCATCCCGCACTTCGACTTTACATGTCACTTTAGCAAAAATGACTTCCCTAAGGAATCAAAGATATATGCATTCGTTCGTACGTACATATGTACGTATGTATTCGCAATAATACAAAAATATCCTTTGTAGGTTCACGTGTCGCAAATCAGCAACGATTCATCGTTGCTGTTGTTGTTGTTGCTGCTCTTGTTGTCAAAATGCACCATAAATAATAATACAATAAATAATATTATTTTATTGTGCGCGAGACCGACGTTCCAGGACACAGATCAGATCGAAGGAAGGAAATCGAAATGTAATCAATGAAGTTTGTGCGATGCGCATCAAAAGGACAAAACAATGACGACAATGAATGACTAACTATATCGAATTACTAATAACAATACGCGTTAATATAGTAAAATGCGTTGCCATTATCATTGCCGATATCATCCCTTACCTTAGTTATGAATCAAAATAATTTCATTTTGGTAGTCTCTGCCATTTTGAGTACCAATTTGTGCTATCACCCATGGTTTTTTTTTTTTCTTTTTTTGGCAATACTTTTTGCACGTGGCAAAAATGTTGCTTCACGGAAATTTTCCATTATATTTTGCTATCGTTGTTTCAAAAGAAAACTTTGGTGTTCGAGCAACAAACATTTTCAATTTTCACATTATTCGGTTGTTGTTATCTTGAAATAATTTGATACATTAGAGTTTATCAGTTTTTAGCATCTCTCTAAAAGTATAGTTTCTACAATTCTGAGGCATAACAGGATATTGTAACCTAAAGACCAAAAAAAGTCGTTTTTTGCCATTTTTTGAAGCTATATAACTATGTAACATATCATTTATTTGTTAAATGTGGCTTAGATACTTGAAAGCCCTAATCTTTTCCTTTGAGACCTAATTTAAATTATATTTATATCTTCATGTTTCTAAGAGATATCGTTGACCGACATATTGTCAAAACGGGTTTTTTGCACTTTTGTGTCTTTTTAGGTTAGGATATATTTGAGGAAAAAAAAGATATCAACATAATTTAAATTAGGTTGTAAAGGAAAAGAATGGGGCTTTCAAGTATTTAAGCCACATTTGACGAATAAATGATATGTTACATAGTTATATAGCTTCAAAAAATGGCAAAAAACTACTTTTTGTTGGTCTTTAGGTTACAATATCTCATAAACTATACACGATATAGCAATTCTGAGGTTGGATTCGCGTTAAGCATCGCAGAACACATCGATTGTGATTATTTTAATTTCTGTTTAATGTAGTTAAACAATTTTTTTTTTTTCTTTTTGTATGGGAAAATGCCCCAATTGGAAAAATCGAGATATTTTCAAAAAGAAATCAGCTACGATTTTGATTCAAAGTGATATTTCATCAGAATAACGTTTCAAACACTCGGAGACATTCAGTATACGTTGCCATTTTAGATGAACTTAATGATGCTTCAGGAGCAGTGTGACTAATATTCTTTTTTTTTTTCATTTTCATTTCTGTGCAAAGATGGCTCGTTTTGCCATCCTTGCACAGATTTCATGATCATTATAATTTTACGTGGGTTTTGGAAAAAGCGGAGATTTCCGTTATTTAAGGTGTCAAAACATGAAACAACTCAAACTTGAGAAATCACAAAGACTTTGAGAGTTAAACTAAAAAATCCTTTGTTAAATTGAGGGCAAAAATATTTAAAAGTGCTGAAATGGACTATAAAAATTGTGAGTAATATTATTTTCTCTTGAAACGCTCTCCTTTTTATCCATGCAATTGCCAACTGCAATACTCGCATTGTTGTGACGCAAGTTTGTTTTAATGGCATATACAGCCAATCATTCGGGCATTCGGTCACTCTTTCCATTAGTCATTCAGTCACACATCCCAACGTCTGTCCCACTGCATCAGTCTTGTCGGTTGCGGCTGGTAGGTTCTCCACTGACCAAATTAACAAATAAATAAACAAATAAAAATATTTAATTTTATTTTAAATGTTGTCCACTTGTCTAAATCCACATTTCACGATGTTCCCTGTCTACCTTGGGTGTCTGTCTGTACCCTCAATCAGCTGCGAGAGTGAGGAGTGATGGGCGAGTATACAAAATAACAATAAAATGAAATGTGCGCCAAATGAAATATCCGTATCTACGTAAATTCAAGAATTTCGCACTTCTGCGATACAAAAAGAAGTGCACCACCGTATGCGTCGCACTGTGATGCGATCAGTACTAGCTAGACGGAAAAAACTCGAAATCGAATTTTTACATTCCGAATATGAAAAAATATCACAAAAATATATAAGTAATTTTTTACTTATCTCCGCTTTCTACATAAAATACCAAAAATCGTCAAAGTTGGCCTAAAAAATTATGTTTTCCAAATTTGTGTCCATGAAATTAGTTGCTATTTTCACAATTTTTTTTTAATACTTCACAATATCGGAAAGAGTTGAAAATCGGCACACATTACGGCCCAGATATTTTTTATGGAAATATTATAAATTCAAAACCAAATCTTTTAAAATGTTGGTGCTACAGAATAGAATTTAAAGAGATAAATGTGAAAAAACGCCAAATTCTGCAAAACATTTTGGAAAAAAAAATAGGCCACTCCATATTTCTACCAAACTTTCTTTATTTAATCAGTGTTATGTCACTGGGAATGCCTAAGTGTGCAAATTTACATTTGACTTTTTTTCTTAATCTATATGATGGTAGGGTAAAGGCGTGAGATGTGGCACCCCTATCATTTTCAATACTTGCAGCTTTCATAGCATTTAAATACCCAAGGGGACAAGAAGTGCTTCAAAAACCCTTCTAAAGTGCATCCTTTTCACCAATAAGCGCTTCCGCTCCGTAAGAACAATACTTTCTTTTTAACATTGCATGTCATAGGATGTAAGCGAGCAAAAGCTTACCGCAGCCTTACCAAAAAAGAGTTTTTAAAGCGCTTATTTTTAATGCTGCGGTAAGCGTTTTTTCAATAAAATTAAAAAAAAAGAAAAAAAAGAAAAAAAAAAAAAACTGGCCGCGCCAGGATTTGAATTAAAAAAAAAAAATAAAGCAAAAAAAAGTAAAAAAAAAAAATCTCCCGGGCTGGGTTCGAACTCACGTTGTTCTTACTGCAGCCTTATAAAAAATCATTGTGATAGTGCTTCTAAATTTCTATGGGGACAAGCACTTTTGAAGTGCTTGGATCAGAAGCGCTAGAAATTTTTCCTCTTGGGTATGGACACAGTTCAATTTAACTGCGCGAGAGACTTCGTGGTATGTTGTTCGTTTAGCTGTATTTGCAATAATAGCTTCTGTGTGGGATTTTTAAAAAAATTTTGGAAATGTAAACGACTTACTTTTGTTTTGCATATACTTTGAGAAGCAGCAGAACGGTGAGTATTTGATACGGCTTTATGGTACATATATCTAAACTAACAGAATTGAATGTGATTTCGTTTTCGCATGAATACGAGTGCGAGTGAACATGTGTGTACGAGTCGTGGCATTTTTACTTGGTATATACCGAAAGGGTGTCCTAATAGCCTTAGCGCTAAATCTTTGTTTTTCGGTTTTTTAATATTTTGTTGAACATAAACTTGACTGGACTCTGGATGTGAAGGGCCAACAGACAGCATCTATAATAACACGGGCTCATCATTGAGGAAAGTCCAAATAAAATTCCAGATCACGCATTTTTACAGAATTGCATTGAGAAAAATCAAGGACAAAATATGGCTGAAGTGTTTTAATGTACCACAGAGCCGCAGAATTTTAGTCAGGTATTACATTCAATGATTGTGTTTTAATTTTTATTTGATTAATTTGAGGTTTTCACTAGAATATGCTAGAAAAGCCTGAACATGTCTTAAATGAAAAATTGCCTGTACCAACGACATCGAAAAGTTATAAGCCGAGTACGAGAAAACAAACGGCAAGGATTCTAACGTCTCCCGAAAATGTGGTCCAGCAGGAAACAAAAAATTAGAAAAGAAAAAATACAACCAAAGGAGAAAACTTATAAACACAAGTTGGCAACTAACTCTGCTTCTTCCGATGAAGCTGATGAAAACCATATTTCAAGATGAATCTGATGGACCTGAAGATTTAGGCGAAAATGAATGGGTTGGATGCGGTGAAGAATATGGACAAACCAATGCGTAATGTGCTGTATGTGGTTACATGAAACATGTACATCATTTGTGCACACATGCAACAATTGTGGCAACAATTGTGGCAACAAAAACTTTAAATCCCCTTAGGGTGCCAAATCACCCATGATATGGTGCCATATCACCCGCAGTTTTTTACAATGAAGAAAAAACATATTAGCAATAATTTTTATTCTAGTTGAAGTAATTTTTATTGTTTAAAATTAATAAAAGAATAAATTTGTGATTATTTATTTTAAAAATCCCTTGTGATTCTGGTTTTATAGCAGTTTAACGAAAAGGGTACCATATCTCCCGCATTTACCCTACTAAATATTACTGTATTAATTAGGCTCTGGCCGTATTGTCTGAAATATATATAATTTTAAGTCGATGAGACTTTTTATTGGAGTTGAATATTTGTAATGTAACACACAATATTTTTACACTGAGAAAAAAAAATACACGAAATAAAAAAAAACCTATTTTAGTGAAGTGTAAATTACTCTTAAAAACGAAAAATTTGGTTAAATATTTTGGTAATTAAAAAAAAAATGGCCACTTGATATTTTCACCAAACTTTATTTTTTTCAAATGAGTTTTACGTATACTTTAAGCACTAGGAGTGCCTAAGTGCGCAAACTTGACATTGTATTTTTTTTTTTCAACCTATTTGATTGTCCTAAAAATGCTATTAATTTAAATTTCAAATCCAGATTCCGAATATTTTTTCTAAATATTATGAATGGTTTTTGGGTAATTTCATTACTTTGAGCTCAAATCCGAGTAACATAACAACCACAACTCGTAATGTTAATACACAGAAAAAAAAATCAATTATAGAAATAAAAATTATAAAAAATAAACGTAGATAGCCCGAGAAAAGCAATATATACGAGTTTTATTAATACATTGAAATAATATAAATAAATTATATATAATTATATAAATAGTACAAATATGCATAAAAAATAAAAAGTATAAATAATAAAACTTATTATAAATGATATGAAGTATATGATATAAACATTGTTATTTATTTGGCTCAAAATCAACAAGGTGAGAAATTTGCTTCGGAAGCAAATAAATTACTAAAGCCATAATCTTATTGAATAAATGAATATGACAGAACATTATAATTGTTTTGTTTTAATGGTACATTGGACTATATATGCTAAAACTCAATTATATTCGATATTACTTGATAAAATATACACGAAAAATCATTCCGGGAACACGTCCCAAAGTTCAAAATCAAACTTAAAAAAATCATATAAATTTACCAATATTAAACAGATCAAGTAACCTATTAAGAGCAGTTTTTATCAGAGAATTACATTTTGGGGACTTTATTTAAAAAAACCATTGTTTTCGAATAGAAATATGCTAAAATATGTTGTCCGAGAGTTTGTGAATCAATTCAGGGAACGCAGTTACAACTGGCCAAAAACTATTTAAAGTAAACGCATTCGCAATGCGTTACTGCTCAGTGGAAAGAAGAAAGGTCATGTAACCCACTGCCAAAGCGCTTTTTGGCAAATAAGCTATTTTTCCTTAGAAATTACTGTTTTAATTCTTAATTTATAGAGCGTACATCAATAAGGCGTCATTCCGCAAACACCTATATTTTTTGAAACGATGAAAAAATACCTTTAAGGGTACAAAGTTAATGTACTACCATAAAATATTTTACATTTCTCATGTCAAACCACGACTCAAATTATAACTGTAAAAATAAAGCGCGCTTTTAGTTGAAATCGTCATTCCGGGAACGCTTATATGCATGGGCGTACGCAAGATTTGCAGATTTTTTCGTTAGTTATGGTGCAATTTATATATCAGTTGTGTGGGAGGTACCACGCCCACTTGTGCAATCGTGCTAAATTTAAGAAACTACATAAAACTTATACACTTAAAATTTTGTAACCATAGGTCGTTCCGATTTTAAGATATAGCCCAAAATGAAAATAAGTTGTATGGGAGGTGCCACACCCACTTGTCCAAAAACTCTGAAATACATAATTTTTTTTGTACTTTCCCATTCCTAAAACATAAAAAACTGAAAAAAAAAAAATAGTTTTTTCCGTCTAGCATGTACTAATCGCATCACTGTGCGCCGTGTTACGATGAATGTGTCGCGCCATGCAGTCACCTGTGAGGTGATAGATTTCACGGCATTTGCGTTGCTATTTGGAGCAGAGGCGCACACGTAGCAGACGATTAAATTAATGCAAATACGTAGATACATCATACATAAGTTTTGTTTTGAGTAGCCGGTAATGCCTGATTGATTCTTGTTGACTTTCTAGATTTCATTTGTAGAAACGAATTCCAATTTTATTTTTATTTCAAATTCAAGATATGTATTTTTGTAAGAAAAAACATTTAACGAATGCATATCCAAGAACTAAAAAATTTTTCGAATGAATGCCACTACAAGTTGACCATAGCGCGAAACTTCTTCAACCCTAAGAATAGCACATAAATTAATGATAAGGCTCTGACTGTTTTAAGTCCCCTGCAGTAAAATTTTTAGCTAATGCCAAAGCATAACTATAAGCTCCGACAAAATCTGCCAAAAGTCATATAGCATTGAGAAACAAGAAAAATAGTTTTTTATTTCAAAAAAAAAAAAAAAAAAAAATAATGAGACTTTTATCTCTAGGCTGGTAAAAAAAGTTACATGATGAAAGGAAATTCGTAGTAGGACAATTGTTTTTTTTTTTTTTTCGTGCGACAGCAACATTGATAACTCTTCAGTTCAGAACATGAAAAATTCCATAGGATGGAACTAGTAATAGTTTCATTTGGAACTACTTCAGGGGCTGAACATGCGTTTGTGCTCGTATGCACATCAACGAGACACAGATGTTTGCATTTATTTTTGAAACATTATTTCTGAAAAGTTTTAAATGATCTGTAATTTGCGTACTTAGTTGTTTTCTTTGTGTGTTACTTAATTTCTATGTTTACTCTATAAATGCCATTCCAACACACGTCATTTCCTATTTGCAGTCATGTAGAATGTTCCCTGTCTACACGAAATTAATCAAAACGTTGTGAAATTTTCAGCATAAAATTTGTTTATGTCCATGTTCCACTGTTCCCAGAAGGACTAGACATAACCAAGAGAAAATCACAAACAATCACTTGTGTGGCTAACTCACACATGAAAATAGGAAGGTGACCAAAACAGCCAAAAAGAAGCAACATCATCATCACCGAAAACTTCAACACTTTTAAGTATTGCCATTTGCTAATTCAAATGCTGCAGGCAGGCAGACCCGTCTTGATGGCCCCAGCACATGCACTGGCACAAAATGAAATATGAACTATTTTAACGCCTACTTAATTTATTTGTTTCCCCAATTGTTACTCAGCTTTTCCACTAAATCCAAGTGAAAATCTTATTTACATCTGATTTTGTAAAAATTAAAATTAAACAAAAATATAAAAGAAAAATCGGAAAAAGTGCAAAAGCGTACTAAGAAAACTTGGACGAGCGCGCCGCCGATTCTTGAGTATTTTAAGTGTTGCACTTTGAAGTCAATTAAATTTACCACGAAAAGGTTAATTAATAATGTGCAAAACATATGATTAATGCCTCAAATACGTGCCGAATTTTCAAAATTTACAAAAATGCGCCATTAAATTTACCGCGTATTTGCGTTTTGTTTAATACGCGCATACTGCTACTTACCCCCGATACCTACATATTGCGTTCGTCATTTGTGGATATTAATGATAATGTACATAGAAGTTGTTTCTTTTTTTTTTCAAAGGCTTACTTTTTAGATGTGGTATGAGTGAGTCAAAATAATGTACATTTTTAGATTATGATGCAATCGAACCCACATATAATTCGAATCCCCTTGAAATATCTTTAATTTGAATCACCTGATTAAAATTTACACCATATTTTATGAATTATCACAAAAAGCACAGAGCACAATTGGAACCTTCCCGATGGTTCTCGCAAAAGCTACGCAAACCTTCTCGAATAATTCATATCGTGTTGTTTATACGCTTTGCGATGTACGAACCCTCTCGTCGTACGTGAGCCATTAGAAATTTGCTTATGTATGCCTTAAAATACATTAAGCCATAATTGGATAGCAACGGGGTTACTCAACGAGAAGATGTAATGTATAGTAAGCGAAAAAATAATGTTTATACTCGCAGTCTATTGATTCCAAAGTCGATTATTTTTAACACGGCGATGTCATAGCAAAAGTTTTTTCATCACTATCAAAAAAATTTTAATGCATTACGTCATTTTATTTTTTGGGCGTTATTTTATACTTTTTGGGCGTTTTTCGTATACAATTTGGGTGTTATTACGTCAGTTAATTTAAATTAATATTTTATTGTGCGTTATTTCCTAACGCCTAGAATGCCGCTGATCAAAGTGCTATGAATATTTACTTTGGTTGTTTATAAGTATAAATTGTAAATCATCTTTTCAAGACTTCGCAGATGTCTCGAGGGGGTATTATTGAAGAAAGCCTTCACAAAAATATTTATTAAATAAATTCCGCAAAATTTCTTTTTAAATTTTCTGCTTTGTGATTAAAATGTGCAAACTTTAATCGATATTGGCAGTAAAGTCATCTTTTATTCGAGTGCCATTGAAAGTGACAATTTATTTTAAAAATTTTTTGTATCATTAACGAGTAATTCAACATTTCCATTGACTCTTCAAATTGATGAATCAAACTTGGTTGTTTTGGTACATGAGTTGACCAATGGTACATGGCCATAAATTCATTTATTTAATTGGGCACACATACAACATACTCTCCTGCCACAAATCCTCGGCATTTGTGCTTTGACACCTGTATTGTTTTTTTTTTTTACTAAATATCCTTTGGCTGTCAAACATACCCTCTTTATTGTTGTTATCCATAGAGCCGCCTGGATAGTAAATTAATTACAGGAATTTTAATCTACCGCAGAGATGAATTGATTATTTTATTAAAGTTTTTGGATAAAAACTGGCGGCTTGAAATCGTTTAAGGTTTTGAGTGTTTCTCTCTATTGCGAGATTGGCTTTGAAATTTTTAAAGCTAAATGTAGAGAAAAACAAGGTCCATAAAGTGAGCCATACAAGTGTGACGAATTTCGATGTTTTTTGGCTGGGAACTTCGAGCTATTTTCGAGCTTTTCAACAGTAATTTCGAGCTGTCTGGGAAATTTTCCATTTTCCGGAAAAGCGGAGAAATTGTTCTGTATGGCTTACTTTATTTTTTCAGCCAGACTAATCCGCGGGAAGAGTTAGCGATGAAATCTTCTAAGGCAGGAATTTTGAGCTACTTTCGAGCTAAAAGCATTTTCCGGAAAACTCCCAATTTTCCCGGAAAATCCGAAAAAACTTTTCTTATGGCTAACTTTATTTTTTTCAGCCAGACGAATCCGCGGGAAGAGTAAGCCATGAAATCTTTTAACGCAGAAATATCGAGCTAGTTTCGAGCTGACCTTGAATGAAGTGTTTTCCGGAAAACCTAAAATTTCCCCGGAAAATCCCAAACAAATTTTTAAGGGTTGCTTTATTTTTTCAGGCAGACGAACCCATGAGAATATTTGGTGATCATATCATTTGAAACACGAATTTTGAGCCAGTTTCGAGCTCATCAAAAACGAAAAGTGTTTTCCGGAAAACCCCAAACTTTCCCGGAAAGTCCCAAAAGCGCTTTTTTTATTTCGGTGACATGACTTAATCCCCGCGGATATAATCCCCATTTCGTAAATGGGTGTTATGTCCGCAAACTATTGGATATATTACAGACTGATCCGCGAAGCCGGTATTGGATTTTTTTGCGTTTTAAAGCCTGAGCTGCGGCCGCAGGCCGCTCATTTACCTCTACTTTTATGTCCAAAAAATTTTCGGACATAATTCCAATTTCGTAAATGGGGATTGAGTCCGAATAGTTCGCGGACATAACACCCATTTACGAAATGGGGTTTATGTCATGCCACCGTCATAAAAAAGGGCTTTTGGGATTTTCCGGGAAAGTTTGGGGTTTTCCGGAAAACACTTTTCGGCCCTATGCTCCTCCTAGGAAATAAAGGACAATACATACATACCGTCATAAAAAAAGGTTTTTCCGGGAATGTTTGGGGTTTTCCGGAAAACACTTTTCGTTTTTGATGAGCTCGAAACTAGCTCAAAATGCGTGTGCCAAATGATATGATCGCCAAAAATGTGATCGTCTGGCTGAAAAATAAAACAAGCCTTAAAAATATTTTTTGGGATTTTTCGGGGAAATTTAAGGTTTTCCGTAAAATTGCGATTTTCCGGGAAAATTGGGAGTTTTCCGGAATATGCTTTTAGCTCAAAATAAGCTCGAAAGTAGCTCGAAATTCCTGCCTTAAAAGGTTCCATCGCTAACTATTCGCGCGGATTCGTCTGGCTGAAAAAATAAAGTAAGCCATACAAAACAATTTTTCAGACAGCTCGAAAAGCTTGGAAAGCTCAAAAATAGCTCGAACTTCCCAACCAAAAATTATCGAAACTCGTCACACCTGTATGGCTCACTTTATGCACCTAGAAAAACACTAAAAACTTCAAAAGATTTTTAGCCGCCTTGAAATTCACCGCTTATATATGGTCCTGTTGAGCTAAGAATGTAACCCAGAATCAGTAAATAAATGAAACCATGACCAATTATATGGCAACGGCCAATGAATTGGTTTAGCATTTATTTATACATTTCGAAACCAATAATGAGAGGTAACCTACAGATAATATTGCAGTTTTCTTCAAATTAACTGAATAAACTAATAAGTTGATGCAAAAAATTATTTAATGTAGAAAAAAACGAATGCTATCTTTTCGGGTTTTTCAAGCACCCATAATAAAATAAAGTCTACAAAGAATATAATTCCTAACTATCACTTACCAATCAGGAAGGGCAGTAAAATTAACCAAAACAGGTAGGACCCCAGAGACCATTCGCATTCACTTAATAATGAGATACATTTTCCAAACTCTCTTTGATTGACTAATAAAAATGCACGTGACCTGATTCGATTTCGCAAAATTTGCACAAAAGTAAGGAAATGCTCTATATTTCACCCTGCCCAATAGGTAATACACGCACACTACCAGTGTTGTACCTTTTGGGCTGCGCCACGTTAATTCTTTCATTTAGTTACGTGTCATATGTGACATACATACAACGCATCCCACTAAATGTTTTTTTCTTTGGTGTTTTGTCTATGAGAATATTCACAGCAGATGTCACTCAGTGGCAATAAAGCTGAAAATGGTCGAATATGTATATATGTGTGCACCAAACAAACATTTCGAAAATATTGCTGATGCGTAGTCATCAAAGTCTGGTCGGCTAATAATGTGAATAAGTGGGGCACTATCCCTGAAGGGATAAAACAGAGAATTACACTGAAACAAGTGCGAACACTTAATGTTTCTTTCTTTCTATGAATCAATGCATTGAATATTCTTCAAAGTGTAGGTTTTCCTTATTTGCTTTCTTAAAATTGATGCTGCAGTCGGCGTGTGTTTTTAGCCCATATGTTGTCACATATTCCCCAAGGATTTTAATTCACATTTACACATGGAACAGCAACACTCAACCTTCATTTTGTCCACACTCAAGGAATAATAATAAACTCAAAGTCCACCACTATGCCAACACTTACCTTTTCAGCATTGCAAGCTGACGGCATCCTTAACACCTCAGGGTTGGTTGCTTGGACGACAAAAAGGCCTTGTTTTGCGTCGGTGTGGATGGATGGGTGTGAGTGTATAAGGTGGGCGCATATATTACATAGGTCCGGTTTTTAGTATTTGCCATTTCACATAAATATGCGTATGTCCTTTTTGCAGCCTGTGGCAACAGAAGTTTTACTCTCCCATTCCCTTCTTCCATTCTTGAAAAGACCACCTTATACTTAGTTATGAAATTCATAAATTGATCCCAGGCTAAATTTTATTATATGTAATATCCCACATAAGATTTTCGAACACAATAGCCCAAGCGTAAGTTTTGTCACAGGTTGTGAGGAGAATATCTTTTTGGAGAAAAAAAAATTAAGAAAGCTTGTATTGTTGTTGTGTTTGCTATATATTTCGGAGGTGGTATTGGTGAACATTATTAAGGTAAACAATAATATGCGAATCTTTATTATTATGAGTTTTCCATAGAATTGTGTACATACATACATACATACATCCATATGTACCCAATGGGGAATGGAGCGCATCAATAGCGCTTCTGAAGCGCTCTAAAGCAGCAGTGAAGCGCATCTCTCTCGTTGCCAAAAGCGCTGAAATTAACATTGGCATGTCATTGGAACGAAGCGCTTCGCTCTCGCTACCAGAAATGCTCTTTGGATGCGCATCGCTCTCGCATCCAGAAATGCTCTTTGGATGCGCATCGCTCTCGCTACCAGAAATGCTCTTTGGATGCGCATCGCTCTGGCATTCAGAAATGCTCTTTGGATGCTTTTTTGATGACAATAAAAATATTTCAAAAATTAATTTTTAATTGAAATTTTACGTCTTTCGTCAACAAAGACACATCAGACTATTATTTTTTTTTTATGTAATTATAATTATTTTTATTTTACTAAATTAATTCTAATTGAAAAATTGCAAGTTGAAAACTTTTGTGTTAGTTAGGTCCGGGCCGGAGTTGAACCGAGGACCTCACGGTTGCTACAACTCTCAATCGCAGTGCCAGTCGCTAGACCACTGCTCTATTATCGCGCTCTTGCGAAGACGACTTATTGATTTATTTTGTTTTGTACGTTAACACGTGACCGAAAGCGCATCGTTCTCGCTACCAGAAATGCTCTTTGGATGCGCATCGCTCTCGCATCCAGAAATGCTGTTTGGATGCGCATCGCTCTCGCTACCAGAAATGCTCTTTGGATGCACATCGCTCTCGCATTCAGAAATGCTCTTTGGATGCGCTTCGCTCTCGCTACTTATAGCGCAGAAAATATGCGCATACAAATCAGCTCTTTGGATGCGAGAAGGATGCGCATCGCTATTGCATCGCTATTGCATCGCTATTGCATCTTGGGGATGCGCATCGAAATTTTCTGTTGGGTAGGTATGTATGTGTTTATATTTGTCATTCATATTTTCTACATAAACATATTTTTATTTATTTAGGACAATGAGCAAGGACATACCCATATATGGCCATTCAAATGAAAAGAAAATATTAAGTGAGGAATATACATATATATCAGTAGAAAGTTATAGAGAAAGCTATAGAATAAATGCTCAAGTCATAGGCAAGGTGTACCGAATTTTTATTTCAATTTCCACAAAGTTTCCG
The DNA here is from genome assembly GCA_951812925.1 of Calliopum simillimum. Taxonomy (NCBI): domain Eukaryota; kingdom Metazoa; phylum Arthropoda; class Insecta; order Diptera; family Lauxaniidae; genus Calliopum; species Calliopum simillimum. Next base: position 162,209,180 of record OX638368.1, read on the forward strand.
TTTTCAATGTATTTGTTTGATACATCAACCATCACTTCGGTAAACTATAGGCTGTTTTTTCTAATATTAAAAGCAAGGGAACAACTGTTAGAGGGACATATGTATGTCAAAAACAAAACAAATGCCATTAAACAAGTTTTAGGCATTATTTCTAAAAGACAAAATTGTTTTAAGTCCTGAAAGTTTCTACGAAAAAAAAAAGTGAAATTAAATGCAAAAATCACATAAGGGTTAAACGTAAATACAAAAAAAATCGGAACGCCTATGACTTCAAAGTTAATATTCTGGAATCTCGCAATTATTTATGGCGCCTCAGTGTTGATTATATTGAAATAAAATCCTAAAAAACAGCACAAAAACAACAATTCTATCGAAAAGATATCAGTTGCTGTGATTTCTCTCGTTTCTCCTGCTTACGTCTTTTAATTTTTATTTGCCTCGCTGTTGTGCTTTCGGCACGTAAGCATTTCTTTTCACTGAAGCTCCTTTTCGTTTTATTCCACTCTAGGGAGCTTGTTAAAAAAAAAACCATCATCAGATATTCAAGTTTCACCTTCAATGTAGATATGTGATTTGTAGACTACTGGAAGTACTCGTATGTATATTGGTTGGGTGGACGTGTGAAAACCAAACATCATCATCACTATCATCAATGCCATAAAAATCGGAAAAATTCGTGTGTCTGCGTGTGGGTGCACCTTGGAGGGCTGTTACTCAAAAGTGTAATAACGCGTTTGGTGTTTGAATATTAAATTAACACCGTGGTTCGGGTTGTATTTTATACTTCAATTGGGTGGCCAGACCAGCTTCTGTGAATGAAAGAGGTCTTTTAAAAATTTATATTTATTGACCATATGAAACATATGGTTGGTTAACTTTGCAACTTTGTTTTGCACTCAATTATGCAAGTTTATTGCGTAATAAATAAACACCGAACATATGAACCAACTTTGCAATGCAAAGCGGTTTTAAGTCACCACCAGAACAGAACAGAAGAGGTGATATGATTTTCAATTGATCTAAATACTTGCAACATAAATATGAAGATTCTATGTTTCCGAATATTCATTATAAAGTTTTTCATATTCCAATTGTTTATGTAACAAAAACTCAAACACAAAATCAAAAGATCGACAGTTTTGCAAAAACAGCCAATCACTCGGCATTAAATTTACCTCTGCGTTTAAGTCAGAAATTTTGTTGTAAACAAAATATTTGCAACAACCACATGCATCATCTTCACCAAACATCGTCATTATCCCCACTACCATGATCATTATTACTCAAATCTGCGGACTTTTGACAAAACAACCTAAGTCGAGATAAGACAATTCTCCAGTATTTTAGTCCTAAATATAAAATTTAAATACGCTTCTATTGGTATAATCAACATGTCTCTATGATTTCTTGTTTCAGAGATATAAGGATGTCTCATAGTTCACGCAAGATTTGAACTTAACGCCATTCGTGCGGTGAGTGTTATGAACTAAAACAAAAGAATAATTTGACAGCTGACACTTTAAGATTAGTATAAATGTATGGAAAGAGGAGATTTAATGCTGCATCAACGAAATTGAGCCACACTATTGAAAAGTAGTTAATCAGGTTTTAGGCTCTCCTGAAAAGCTGCCAATTTCGAGTTAGGGTGTTTTGTCAAAAGTCCACAGATATTATTTAATAGTATAAATTTAAAAAATGCAAAAAATGGTGAAATTGGCGTACACCACAGCAAAGGTGGCCCAAGTTTGTTTTGTTTACACAGCAATATTTGAACAAATTTCAACTGTGCCGCTTTGATATGAACGGAGTAAATAGAATTTTGCTTCATTCCTTCCCGAATGTTTTGCCAAATATGTTATTTATGAAGCGAATATGTAAACAAATAATTTTATTAATCGGCTAAATGCTGTATTTGAGGTATGTGATCAGGAACACGAAGCACGGAATATGAAAAAATGGAATGCTGAACCTAACGCGCACTCTCATAAATTCTTATAAAGTTGCAGTTTCGCTAATGCAAAAGAAGTATTCAGAATTTGATTTGGGATCATAACGTCTCCATATAATCCTTTGCAATTAATTTTATCTCTCCATGGCTCTCTTGGCTTTTGGATTGCCTTCTTCCACGACCTTTTCCTTGTGAGTTTTGGTCTACCTCGTATTCTACTGTGCTGTTAATACCATTCAAGGGTTTGGCTGCCAAATTCACTGTGTGTTTCCGGAGAGCATGTTTTATCTGTTCAATTTGCGTAGCTTGACCTTGTTTGCCGTGAACATCTGGTTGAATTTGTCCGACAATTATTCTTAGTACACAGAGCGAAGAAAAAACCACGTTCGTGAGTGTTTTAACTACGTTTCGTTGCTGATTTGGATTTAACAACGCTCCAAGCTCATATTTGTATGGTGCGTTGCAAAGTCACTCACAAACGTGGTTGAAACTTATTCAACAACGCTGGTTGCCAAGCGTTGTTAAATTTGAATCAGCACGAAACGTAGTCAAAACACTCCGAAACGTTGTTAAACTCAAATCAGCAACGAAACGTAGCTAAAACACTCACGAAACGTAGCTAAATCCAAATCAGCTCATTTCAAAACAAATAGACTTTCAGTCAACTTCACAATAATGATGCCCGTAGTTGAGTTACTAACGTCCGCATCTATCACACCAAAGGTTCCAGGTTCAAATCTTCTCAAAATCAAAACAAAAAAATTTTATTTAATAGCTTAAACACAATTGGAGCGTACGACGAATTTCGCCCGACGAATATTCGCTGTCAAAAATAAAACATACAAGAGTATATGAAACTGAACACAACCACACCGGACGACGAAATTCGCCCGACGAATATTCGTCGCAATAGAACTAGTTTTAATTTTGTCGCCGGCGGCAGCGATTTTTAAAAATGTCAAACTGGAAAATTACGTTTCAAATGTAAAATTTTTAGATTTTTTAGTAGAAATTCAAAGAAAATGAGATTTTATAAAATATTTATATATTAAAATTGTCATCAGAAAACATAAACAACAATTTAAAATAAAAACAACTATTGCCGTCGTCACTCTGATTGTGTTTAACAGAGCGAACTTCGTTGACGAATTTTCATTGACAGCGAATATTCGTCGGGCGAATTTCGTCGTACGCTCCAATTGTGTTTAAGCTATAAGAAAAAAATTAATTCAAAAAAATTTTTTTTTTTCTTTTGTATTTCATACAGCAACGCGCGTTGTTAAGTCACTCACAAACGTAATTGCAACCCATTTAGCAACGCGCGTAGTTAAAACTGCAACAAACGAGCCATGCTCAAAACTTGGGTCGCCACGTGGTTAAAATAACTACGTTTCTGCCACTTTTGACAATGTTGTTTTCTCTGTGTAGGTTTGTTGATTCACGCATGAACGGTTTGGCCGGAATCCTGCTTGTTACTTTCGGATGGCCGAATGAAGTTTGGGTGCACTTCTGTAGACGACACAAATTTGGTGCACAGCAATTGATAGCGAACTAAGAGATACAATTTACTCTTGGAAAGATCGTTAGCATTTGAGAGAGTCAGATTTAAATCTCCACAAAGAAAATAAACCAGTAGTAGATATTTATTTTTTGTTATCTTTATTAATGATTTGTATGTAATATGTAAACACTCAAAAGTTCATGTATACATGCTGATGATATACATACATCGCACATCGAAGTGATCTTATTGAGGACTTAAGCTATAGCTGAACTAGTGGCAATCATCAAAAACTTAATCCTTGTAAATGTTAAGTATTGCCAATTTCAAAAAAGTTGACCAATAAGTAATAGCACTAATATGCACTCTAAGAAATTATAGTTTAATTTGCTTACGTTTGATTCCCTTTAGTATTGATTTTAAACTTTTTTGGTATCAAACCCCGATTTTTATCCAAAAAAGTTTGAAATTTATACCACAAAAACATAAAATTTATTCCAAAATAGTTTAAAATTAATACCTTTTTTTTTTTTTGGAATAGTTCTATATAAATACCTTTTTTGATTTTAAAATTAAACTATAATTTTTACTTTGTATAAACTCAATAAATAGAAAATTGGAATGCATACTTATAGTAAAGTTGCATCTTAAGTTGCCACAGCACGATCTCACACCTTTCTGTTGTTATTTTGATGCTGTAAAGAAAAATCTAAATAATGCGCGTCGACACGTTGTCTGCATAACTTTCGCATTTATTGAACCGATTGTACTGAACTGCCCTTCCCACATCGATAATGACGTTTGTCAGTCAGTGGGCACTTTAACGGTGGCGTCAACCCAATTTTACAACATCACTAAAAATGTTCGCACTTCCCGTTAACAATGGTCACTATGCCGATCCGATAGAAACAAAATCTTTTTATTTTTTTCTTGTTTCGGCCAAACATAGAATTTAGGTTGCTGCCGATGTGGCAACAATTGCGCACATCATCGCCCAATAGATACAACAATGCAGTAGTGTACGGTTGGATTTGATACCAACATATTTATGCCAATAGGTGGCGCTGTGTATAAACGTGCAAAATTTTGTTAAATTGACAGCGACTGCCGAAAATTTGGCGCCCATTTGGTCAGACCAAGAAAGTGGTGGCGCCAATGATCACGTGAAGAGGAAGAAAAAATTCAAAAATTTCTGATGGCTGAAAAGGCGATATGCGACTCGATCGATATATGAAGTAAGTGGGTTCAATAGCAAAGCGCTGCAAGCCAAATTATTTAATTTGTTCTAAACTATGAACTCTGAATTTTGTTACACCATTTTTGTTTTACGTTCAAATTCTTAGAGGGCTTACTTGGGAAATTTTGAGCCAGGTACTAGTTTTAGAGAAATTTTTTGTCTCCTAAAAATTTTGAAAAATCTGATATGAGACCTTGTAGAAATTAACGAATAAGTTTGGCAATATGTAATGTAATTTAAAAAAATGCACGTCGCAAATACGGACAAATAGGAAAACAAATAAAATACAGAACATTTGTATGTCCCGTATTTCTTAAATAAATTCCGGGAATAGGTAGCCGAAATACAAAACTGTCCCCGGAAATACAGGACGGTTGGTCAACGTACTTATAAGGCGTGTTTATGTGTCAGCTCATGAGAATATCCTCGAACTTGTTGTTCTGTTTTATTCCCTTCGCATTGTTTTTTCCTTTCTCCACAAAACATGATCATGAAGTATGTTAGTGTTGCTAGAGCACCTGATGAGTAAATTCTGCTTTTTACTTAACGTTTACCATTTTCCAATTTACGATAGTAATGTTTTTGCATTTACGCCACTTGTCATTTTACTTTGTTTAAGTATTTCGCTTAATGTCCCAATACAACATTCATCGAAAGTTCTGGTCTTGCTATTTTTTTTTTTTTGTTATTTAATTTTTGAATTTATACGACATAATTTTACATTTATGCCACAAGACGGTTCTTGTGCATGATTTTTTAAACGGTTATTTTATTATCATTATTTATTTATTTATTACAGCCTTTCAAGGCCTAAATTTATATTAACATTTATAAACACAATAAATTATACAATGCATACAGTTTTCTTACAACAATCATTACAAAGAAAAAGAATAAAAAAAAATTTAAAAAATAAAATAAATATTACAAACAAAAAAAAAACACAAATGTCATATGTATAACTCTATCCTATCTTATTGAAGTGGTTTTACAATAGTTATGAAGCAATTTATTAAAAAGATTTTCATTATCACATTTTTTCAATTCACTAGGTTATTCATTAAAACGTTTTAGTCCTTTATAATATAAATTTTGTTTGCCTAGTTCTGTTCTGTATAGAGGTAACCTAAAATTATTTCTATCTCTTGTTATATAAGTGTGTATTTCATTTACGTATGTTAGATTATTACTAAGATACTCAGGCAATAATCTGTTTTTTATTTTGTATATAAATTTCATGGTGTAAAAGAGTAATTGCTGTTTTATACTTAGCCATCTAAAATTATTTAACATAATTGCTGTTGGGGTATCGAATCGTGCTTTGAGAATATGGCGCATAGCTTTGTTTTGCAATTTCTGTAGTCTATCGATTTGCGAATCATGTAGAATAAATAATAATGATGGGCAATAATGATGTGAGGTTCTATTATTGATCTATATACTAGAATTTTGTACTTTTTTCTAATAAATTTACACGTTCTTTGCATAAATCCTATTTTCTTTGCAATTTTGCTTACAGTGTAATCAATATGATGATTTAGTTTCAGTTTGTTATCTATTATAATGCCTAAATTTTAATTTTATCCACTTCTGTTATATGTATTCTCATCGTTAATTTTCAAGTTATTCACATTAGGATATGCATTACATTGGTTTATTATCATATAATGAGTTTTCTTAATATTTAATTTCAGTCTATTAATACACAACCATGCAAATAAGCTATTTAAGTCTTGTTGTATTTTTCTCATAGCAGTGCTTACGTCTCTATCACTTATAGTAATTAAGGCGTCGTCAGCAAAGAGCTTAATTTTGCAGAATTGGAGACAGTTCACGATGTCGTTGATATATATTAGAGCACCCACAAGATATATGAAATGTGCAAAGTTGTGAATTTGTTTGCTCCCCGTCCATTTCCTGAAAATAGAGGTAAAAAAAATAAGATCTCAAAAAAAAATTTGGAATCGGTAGTGGAAAAAACCCAGCCGGTTTTCGATCAAAGGTCGAAAAATTGACTAAAAAAAGGGAAGTCGCTTTGACTGCCCGTTACTTCCAAACTGTTAATTTTTTCATAATGTTTTCAAGACAACTTTTGTAGAGCAGTACTAGGTCAACATTATCTTCTTAAAAAATTTTGTTCCAAAAATTAAATTTGTTGTTGTTTCGGTACAAAAACTTACATTTTTTAAGAAAATTTTCATGACTTTTTTCTATAAATTGTTTTTTTTTTTGTAATTTTCAAAGGGCGGAATATTTGTTTTGGAATTCTTATATTGCATGTGATTAAATGTTAATTAATTTAACAAAAAAAAAATTATTTAAAAATATTAAGTTTTAGGGTATGGAGCCGGTCTCAATGTTCGAAAAAAATTAGTATTCTAATCTTTTTTCTTATAATCGCTACTTTCTTGGATGCAAAAAAAAGCATTTTTAGTTGGTATTGAATGCATCATTTAGAACTGTTTTTTGCCTTCAAAATGAGCTATGAAATGGGTATGTGCGACTTTTTTTCAAAAAGTTATGACCATTTTAAAATGACATCATGAAAGTTAAAAATCATGTATGGATTTTCTATAGCAATTGCCATATTACTATATCTTTTATAATGTTATTTTAAAATGGTCATAACTTTTTAAAGAAAAATCATACAAGACCACTCTGTAACTCATTTTGAAGAAGAAGAACAGTACTAAATGACGATTTTGTGCGTGTTCTACACAACCTCAAAAATCGTGTTTTTTGAACATTAGAGGTGAGATATCTCACAAACCATAAGTGATGTAACAATTTTGCGTTCAATTTCGAATTCAACATTAATAAATACATCTAAAATGACTATTTTGGTTTTTATTTCTAGTCGCTTTTTTTAAATACCGTTTTCCGACCTCATTTTAAAAACCATGCCATGAACCGATTTTGAAAAAGTTTTTTTTCTTATTCAGTAAATGCTCAGGTGCGATTTCACAGCTTTGTGCAGTTCTCGACAACTTGATTGAAATTTTTTCCTGAACTGCGTGCACGAATTTGGAAATTTTCGATTATCTCTGCTGGAACAGCTCAAAAACGCACTTAAACGAAAATAAATGCTATTTTAGTGTTCAGCAATCCCAAATTAGTTTAGGAAATATGACTACTAAAATGGTTTCTTACCAAATGAAAAATTAAGAAGAAAAAATAAAAAAGTAAATTTTTTTCTTAACTTTGAAACGGGCTCCATTTCTTAAAAACTAAAGTTTTTTAGTAATTTTTCTTTCAAATTAATCAACATTTAATTCCCTACAATATTGGAATTCCAGAACAAATATTCCACCCTTTGAAAATTACAAAAAACCAATTTATAGAAAAAAAGTCATGAAAATTTTCTTAAAAAATTTAAGTTTTTGTACCGAAACAACAACAAATTTAATTTTTGGAACAAAATTTTTTAAGAAGGTAATGTTGACCTAGTCATGTTCTACAAAAGTTGTCTTGAAAATATTATGAAAAAATGAACAGTTTTGAAGTAACGGGCAGTCAAAGCGACTTCCCTTTTTTTAGTCAATTTTTCGACCTTTGATCGAAAACCGGCTGGGTTTTTTCCACTACCGATTCCAAATTTTTTTTTTGAGATCTTATTTTTTTGACCTCTAATTTCAGGAAATGGACGGGGAGGAAGCAAAATCAGAATTTTGCACATATGGGCGCTCTAATATATATATTAAACAGAATCGGTGCCAATACAGATCCTTGAGGTAGGCCGATTTCAACGGGTATTTCTTTGGATATTTCGGAATCTATTATTGTGCGCTGTTTGCGGTTACATAAATAGCTATCAAACCATTTAAGCTCTTTTCCTTGAACTCCTATTTGATTCAGTTTTTGTAAGAGAATTTCGCGGTCGATAGTTTCAAAAGCTCTTTACGGTCTATAAAAACTGCTTTTACTGATTTTTTTGCATTAAGATCTTCTTTCCATTGAGCAATCACTAAATTGAGAGCTGTTTCACAAGAATGCATTTTTCTAAATCCTGACTGCTCCTTAATTATAATCTTGTTACTATCTAAATATTGCACGAGTTGATTTTTTATTACGGTTTCTAGAATTTTTTCCATAACAGGCACCGTATTTATTGGTCTAATTTCTTCGGCATTCAAAGTTTTTGGCACTTTTTTCACAGGTACTATAGTAGATATTTTCCATAACTCCGGCACTACACCATTTTCTATGCTATCGTTTATTATTATTGCACAGAAATGTCCCAAGTATTGCACTGAATCTTTTATAACTCCTTCTGAAGGAATATTTTTACCACCAATTTTATTTTTAAGCTTTTGTGCTATTTTAAGTATATCATCTTGAGTAACTTTTGAAAATTTTAGTCTTGTATTTGTTTGATAGTTTATTATAGCATTCAAGTGAACATTTGGTATATTAGTATTAATTTCTTTTATACTGTCGACAAAGTATTTATTTAACATGTCTGCAATTTCAGTTTTGTTTTCAAGCAATTTATTATTTATGTAAATTTTATTTATATTACCATTTTCTTCTGTTATATTTGGAGCAGTATGTTCGTTCGCAGTGCGATTTTTTATGATTTCTCGCCTTGAGAAAAAACACAACTTCATAAATTGTCACATTTTTTTCATAAAATAAAAATAATGTCTTCTTTCCAAGGAATCTAAGCAGAATGCTCCCATTAAAATGTAGTAAAAAGTTTTTCACTTCTGCACCTTTTAACCCAAATATTTTTCTTACATTGTAGACGCTGTGGTATGTTAATTTTCTTCTGCACTTGGGATCCCATATGTTTTGGCAAAATTCGTTTGGGTTTAAAGAATGCGGTTTTATGTTTTTCACATGAAAAACGTAGCATAATTACGGCCAGAGCGGAGTAGTTACTTCCAAGCAGGCATACCTCATATGCCTCCAATGAGCAACAATGTTGCCAACATTAAATTATAAAATATGGAAATTCACTTAAAAATTATTTGCAACACCGAGTGCAAAAACAACAAACTAATAAAAGTGCAAAAGTGCATTTGTTGTGATAAATAAAAAAGGAAAAAAAAAAAAAAAAAACAACAGGAGCAGCGACAACAACAACAAACAACAAAAACGACCAATATTAAAACGTAAGTTTTTATGATCAAAACAAAAAAATTTATGAGCGATCGTTAAACTAATTGCCATTTAGTATGTAAATGAAGCATAGACAACAGCAACAACAACAACAACAACAACAATTGAAGAACTGATGTTATATCAATACTATAGTATGTACATATGTATGTAAGCTTGTATAGACCCTATAGGAAATTCAACTGGTTTAAAAGCAGTTTAAAACTACTTTTTTTTTCAACCACAACCGGTTGAAATTCTGACTTTTTTCCTTGCAAGAGACTAGTTTATTTAACATGGCGATGTCATAGGGGCAGGGCAATGGTCCTACTCTGCATATATTTTCAACTGGTTTAAAATTGATCTTTTTTCAATTGGTAAATAGTCAAGTGACCAAATCTGATTTAAAAACTAGTTAAGTAGTTGCAATTCCACTACAAGAACTTCAATAGTATATATATTTTCAATTTTATTGAAACATTCATTGGGGATTCATATGGGAACTCAAGTTTCAAAGACAAATATTAAACTGTTAATAATATTAAATAATAAAAAATATCTTAGAATTAGTATTATTCTAAGTTAGAACATTAATGAAAATTAAATAAGAGCTTACAGAAAAAAATATTGTGAAAATGAATTTGAATTGAATTTCTTGATAATTTGACAAGTTCAGCAAGGAAAATAAAAAAATTTGAAAAAAATTTGAGATTAAATTTTAAAAATTAAAGTCAAAGTGGTTTTTGCTGCATATAATTTAAACCAGTTGCAAACCGGTTGCTTTTTAACTACGTTTCCAACCGGTTTTTTTTGAAACCGGTTTATGTTCTTCCGACAGGGGAAGTTCTCTAATATTAATTAAAAATTTAGTGCAATTTTAATATTGGCCATAAATTTATTAACTTTGTATTTCTAATTTCAATTAATAGACAAAACACCCCTCTATGCCTCCTGGCCATTTAATACAATCATATATGTAGAAATCCTATAACACGTTCCACCACCAAATTGTGGCACAATTCTGATCCATTCGTTGCAATTTTTTGAATGCTACAGCCACTCATCTATTTGCCCGTTCACGAATTGACCATAAAATCGAAATCCGTCGGAACGCACGCCATCATGCATCTCCATCTGTTCATGTAAACACCGTTCATTAATCTGGCGTAAAACATGGCGCAACGCACACGTCGTCCACTTAATAAACGAACGTAAATCGCACTAAGATCATTTGGTCGGCAGGTACGGCAGGGGTATAAGATGAGAAAAATTAACGCATTCAAATAATTTGCCCAGCAGATTTTGATTTTTCGACATTTTCTTACATATTAGTTTTACCGCAAAAGTTCCTTACTTATCTGACCGAAAGGCTTTCTGGCATATCAAAATTGTAATGAAATCAAATTAAATCTCATAGCAAGAATATCAACAACAATATCAGTTCTGGATCGTTGCCAATTAATAAATTAAGGTTTAATTCATACAATTTATACAAGAATACGTGAAGTTTTTGTGAGTAAGTTCAGGAAACATTAGGCAGCTGGTTATTAATTTTTGTTATAAATGATTTAACCTTTACAGGAAATCATATAAAAAAATTTAAGATAGTACCGGGAACATTCCGACTCAATAATGTGTATGTATCCAACTGGAAATATTCATAGCCGTTTTTGACATAACTAAGTCATATTTTTTCATCAGAATTGAAGGAAAAGTTGTAACTTCATTTTTATATTGGTATCGAATAGCCATAATCTTCCTTATATCTTCAAACTATTCCAATTGTACCCTTACTCTCGGAGATTTTACCTTCTAAAGTAAACGCACTACGGCATAAAAACAAAGGACTCTATTATATTGGGTGTACACCTTAAAAACCGGAATTTTTTAGCGAAATTTGATGCTTTATTGTAGAAAAATGTTACAATATATTTTATTCAAAGTATTGTCCATTGGAAGCTACAACATTTCCCCATCTTTCAGGCAATCTATGAATTCCATCCCAAAAAAATTGCGCCGGCTTGGCGGCCAAAAATTAATCGAGCCAATTTTCGATATCTTGAACTTAAGTGAAGCGTATTCCTGATAGGGCATTCTGCATCGATCGGAACAAATGGTAGTCTGATGGTGCAAGGTCTGGGCTATAAATAAATATAAATTTTCCATCCGTTGTTTTCCAGGTAATTTTTGACTGGGGCAGCAATATGTGACCGAGCGTATTAATTGTGTTCGATAGAGGTCACCTGTGAGCATTACAGAGCATTACCTTGGCACCATGGATATTTGCCTTTGGCTGGGAAGGTCCTGGTTGTCCGGGCTTCGTATAAGAATGTTTGCGTTTCGGGTTGTCGTAATGGATCCATTTTTCATCCCCAGTCACGATCCGATGCAAAAATGACTTTTGGCAGCAGTTTTCTTTGCAAAAAAATGACCCAACAGAACCTCCCGCAAATGCTGTCTTTTTCTCCAATTTTCGAAGTTATTCATCGTGAAATATAATAATGATGCACACAAGATAAAATTGTTTTGTTGACTGATTTTGACAGCTGTCAAATGTACCTTCAAAATGACATATATGGGGAAATCTCAGCAAGTGTGGACTTCGGTGTGAATAGGTCTCGGTTCGCCGAGTCAGCACCCGTTGCATTTCCCATTCATTCCAACATGTCTGGGACACTTATTGGATGATGTTTAATACAAAAACATGCGTGTGCTACTAGGCATGCGCTTATTTTACGATTTTCTGATTTTCGTTCACGCCGCCCCACAGTGCTGTCACTCCATACAACGGAACGGCATTTCCACAGTTTTGGTTCAATTTCAATGAGATTTACCATACTGATACATTTTTTTACGTTGTTTTCAGAAATGCAATTAATTTTCAAATGCAATGAATAGAAAAAAAGATATTCAAATAAATAAAACTTCGAATGTTAACTGGAAAAAATGTTTGCGCATGCTTTTAGGCTGTAAAAAACCATATAAACTTTTAATAGTTCAATGTGTTTTTGACATATAAAAGTATGCTGTAAAAAAAAATCAAATTTAAAAAAATTCAAAAGCATTTGAAAAAAATTTTGTGGTGTAAATTTTATAAAATCATTGATTTTTACGTAAATACGGGATATTCAGATAAATATTTAAAGTAAACGGGGAAAAACGGGGTTGTGAATTTTTCCTATCTTAAAATATGGAATCTGTACTATTTGTACGTTTAAGTACAATGCCCGCAAGTCCCGTCTTTTTTTTTCCTGCTCTAAAGAAAATTAGCATTTTCCGGTTTTCAATATTTGAAAAATTTTTTTTATATCATTTAAAATAACTTTAATTTGGCTAATCAAATGGGCATACAAAAAATATTAAAAATAAATGAGTATGTAGGCTTTCGTATGCATATTATTTGAAAACAATTGCTTTTGAGGTTTAGGAGCAGCAATTATTTTTAAAAAGTTCTGCGATTAGAAAATTTTCTTAAATGTTTTTTTTTCGAAAAAAAGTTCGACTTTAAAAAGCTGTAACACTTACAAATCACACTAGTTTTCGAAAATTTTCAGGGGATTTCTTAATTGGACTATTTGCTGTAGAATGGCATAAAAAAAATTTAAAATTTGAACAAAAAATTTTTACGCAAATGCCTTCTATCGCAGCACTGTGCGCCCCCTGAAATCCTTCTAATGGCCATAAAAACAAATACTATGAAGTTTCACGGCGATCGGATAACGATAACCCGGCCCGCAAGAGAGGTCAAGGTCAAGTTGAGGTTTCAGGCAAAACATAATGAAAATTTTTTTTAAACTTAATTAAATTAGTCAAAGCATAACTTTATCTTATAGCAAATTGAAATACCTTTCCAACCAGCTATAATTGTTTAAAATCGGGTAATAAATACGAATTCTATGAATTTTTCTTTTATTGACATTAGCAAAATTGCCGCAAAATACTATTCTACTACATATGGTATTTTGCGGCAATTTTGTTAATGCCGTAAAAGAAAAATGCATAGAATTCGTATTTATTACCCGATTTTAAAGAATTATAGCTGGTTGGAAAGGTATTTCAATTTGCTATAAGATAAAGTTATGCTTTGACTAATTTAATTAAGTTTAAAAAAAATTTTCATTATTTTTTGCCTGAAACCTCAACTTGACCTTGACCTCTCTTGCGGGCCGGGTTATCGTTATCCGATCGCCGTGAAAGTTCATAGTATTTGTTTTTATGACCATTAGAAGGATTTTAGGGGGCGGCATGAACGAAAATCAGAAAATCGTAAAATAAGCGCATGCCTAGTGTGCTACCGCCTAGAAGCTTTATTTTTTTTTTTTGCCGAAATTCGAGCAAAATCCACGAATATTGAGTGTGAATTGAATAAGCCGCTTCCATTATTGAGCCATAACTTTTGAGGCGGTTCAGCAAATTGTTTTGGGCTTTTAGTATCTTTAACATGAATGTTAAGACGTAAGAAAAACTGCATTTTGTTGATGTGCCTCAGGTAGAACGCTAGATATGGGTCTCCAAAGTTGTGTGAATGGTTTTTACCCAAAATCTGGTAATTTTCGGTTTCTAACATGCTGCTCTGGAGGCTATTATTTTTTCGCAATATTCCTCATGAAATATGATTTATTAATGTTATGACTAAAAGTAATGTCGAGATAAAAGGGTGTGCCACCACTGGTTCGGTGGTAACACACTTGAGGAGAAGCTCAAATGTCGATTTTTCATGCGAAATTACGTCTAAAAAAATGGTATTTTGAGGGGCACAAAAATCTGAGGGCACAAAATTGTCTCAAACCTTGCGAAATCATTGGACCTAGGGCCAATGAATATGTAAAAAAATCGCCCCTCAGAACATTCTTCAACGATGGCTAGTATGTACAATTTTTTAAGGTTCATCTATATATACAATGACTGTGTGTGTGTGTGAAGCATTATCACTCAGGAACTACTAAGCCAATTCAGCTAAAATTTTGGGAATGAGTGTATCTCAGGTATGGAAATGTGTTGATGCTATACACGAAGGTTTCCGAAGATCACCCGAAGGCTTCATAGCCAAAACGAAGAATATCTGGGTACACTGGAGGGGAAATATCTATAGCAAACTTTCATCAAGTTTTAATTGATAATTTTCTGGGCCACCCGAAGTTTGCCGAAGGTCACCCAAAGGCTTGATAGTCAAAACGAAGAATACCTAGGTATGCGAGAAAGAAAAAATCGATGGCGAACTGTCAAATAACTTTAACAGGTAGATTTTTTAAAATACCCGAAGGTTCCCGAAGGTCACCCGAAGGCTTCGTTCTCAAAACGAAGAATACGAGAAGGAAAAAATGCATGGCGAACTATCAAAAAACGTTAACTAATAGTTTTCTGTGACACCCGAAGATTATATATTATATAATTATATAATTATAATATTATTATATAATTGTTTAATATATTTAAAACTTATGAAAAGATAAAAATAAGTTGGAAATAAAAAAACAACAAGCAAAAATTAAAATAGTAATTTTTAATGTATTTGGCGATGCTAAATCGGCGCAGCAATATGACCTTAAACAATTTTTATATTAGGGGCCACCCTAAGTATACATAAATGGTAAATTTTTTTCTTCAGAAATATTCCCTTCTATTTCCATGCTTACTTTCATGAAAATCGGTGCAGCATAACCTTAAAAAAAATTTTTTGTATGAGGGCCACTCTAAATATGCACCCTTAATAAAAGTTTTTTAACCTAAGCTGTGCCTCTTGTTATAAAAGGCAAATTCCATGTGAATTGAAAAAATACGATTTAAAAAATTGTGTGAGGGCCACCCTAAATAAAAGTTTTATAGTTAAAGCAGTGCAACTTAATATAAAAACCACGTGTAGAATTAATGTGAATCGATTAACCGGTATGTGAGAAAATCCGATTTAAAAAATATTTTTGTATGACGGCCACCCTAAATATACACTCCTGTGAAATGAAATATACTTTATAACCGATTTCCATATCTACCAAATACATATAAAAAATTTCATAAAAATCGGGCGAGCCGTTTCAGAGGACCGTGACGCGAGATTTTTGACGAAATTGGGGGAGGCGATCGAAAAAAGTCAGTACCGCTGGCTGTAAAATACTTCTAGTGTATCTCAAATTAATAATTCGCGGTCCAAAAAAGGGTGCCACATGTTTGAAAAATAACTTTTTTTTTTTTCGAAAAAGCCACACTTGCTGAGATTTTCCCATATATAAAGTTCGAGCTTTCACGATATTTGTTAGTACGGACATCCACCGCCAAATTCCGGTTTTTAGGTTGTACACCCAATATTTGTAGCAGAAAACCGATTCATGGGCAAAAAAAAAAAACATTTTATGCCTTTACTTCACAGACAGATAACTTACAAAGTAAGAGTCTAATCGGAAAAATTTAAAGGATAGTTTGATAAGGAAGATTATGGCTATTTTGCAATGTGCGTTGCTAGAAATTTTTACTATGACAGCATTATAATATTTTTTGTATGCTCCGATTGTAACATAGAAATTTGTGTTTTATAGCAAGTTTTAAAAGACTTGTAAAATGAACGAAAATTAAAAAAAAAGTTTAGTAATTTTTCACGACTTTCGCTACAAAAATTATATGAGTTTTCTTTTCGTGTAGCTAATGACATGCCCAGTCATTCGTTATTAATGTTCTTCAGTTTTCTCATTTCTCTAAGCACCCTTTATGTTCCTGTACCCAGTACTTAATGGAATAGTTTTCTAATAAAAATTTTGGGTTGTATTGGAGGAGCCACATCCAATTCTATAATTTTTCTTCTGTAGCTTATGTTTTTTAAAGAAACACTTTACATTTTTTCTCCTGCATTGGAGTATCTCTCATTTAGTCCGTATGTGAACTTCTTTTGCCACCATCCTCCATATGGTTGACCTCACTTGCAAATCAAAAAGTTCATGCCACATTTCGTTTTTGTTTTCTCTGAATCTGCAGCCGCAGTATTCACTTTTTTCACTTTTACTTTGTACTCGTAAGTTTTTAATTCGAAATTGTTTATTTAAAATGCTGTATTATTTTCTTTTTCTGAAAATTTCCTTGGCAATTGTTTATGCAATATTGTGACTTTTGTTTTTATTACAAAAAATCCCCAAAGTATTTCATCTAAATTTATAATGTGTAGGTTTTTGTATTTCCTGAGAAACTTTTGAAATTTTTGTTATTCTTTTGCTACACCGTAACAACTAACATCTGTAACAATCTGTAGTGTGACAAATTGTACAACTCAATTAAGTTATTTTAGTAACTGAAACGGTCACATATTAAATCGGAACACTTTTCATAAAAGTTTTTTTTTTCAAATTAATTTGTGGTATAATTTTCCAGCAATTACTTTTTCAAATAAGAAAACCAAATGTACTTTTCCACTATCGCTGATTACCTAGGTTGGCATGTACAAAACACCACCATGTCATCCACATTTCGTTTACGTAAATGACATGATGAATTTTGTAGAAAATGTTGAAAAGTAAATTTAAATGCAAATAGAGATGTAATATAAAGAAAATTAAATTTTTTTTCTGCGTTTTATCATTTGTATGAAAATTATATAGTATAGATCGTCTCTATACTAAGTCTGTTTTTCAAGATTTGAGATATGTGATTACGAATAAACTCAATTCTGTTTTTAAAGTGGAAATCGGTGTTGTGCTTTTACTTTTACAATGAAAATAACCACTTTTTACCAGAGATATGGCTTCGTGGGACTTTTAAGACTAAAGTCTATAACATTTTTTGCTACAAATACTAAATAACACAAAACTAGAAAAAACTGACTTCATGCTTTTCATTTGTATAGGGCCAATATCATTGTTGAAGATTCTATTACAAAGCTCATTTCCATATTGTCAGGTGTTTCATCAGTCTATCGCAATATAAAATAAACTTCACGGGTTTATTTGATGGATGGTACCAAACAAAAAGAAATGATAAATAGAGTGTTACAAGAACCGCTCACATAAGAATTATTATATTGATCCTTTCGATTCGAGCGCCACCTAATAACGCTGAAGTCGATCCTTAGTGAACATGGGACATTTATTATGCAGAGAAGATAAATTAAAGCTATGAAATCATGTCTAAACTCTAAAGTTGAGTGTTAATTCCAAAAAGTGCAATATTCAACACTCGCAACTTTTAGCCAAATTTATCCCTTTTTCATTTGCTTGGGAGTCAAATTAGAATTTTACTTGAAAATCTACTTAAATTGCTCTTGACATTTACGATGCAAATAAAAAATTTTACGATATTTTGTACGAAGACATTTTACAGAACAGAACACACACAGATATTCATACGCTGGACCACAAGGAAAAAACACAACCCTTGAAAGAAAAAACCCCGCATTCAATGACCCGAAACTACTCATGGTTCTTCTGTTTATTTCATACAAACTGATTGATTTCAAATTAAACTTATGAGTAAATTCAGTTGAAATGGATGTGGATGAGGATGAGGAATGAAAGGACCAATAATGCTTAAGTAGCCATAAAAATTGCTACACATTTTAGTCGATTTCGTAGTAGTTGTGGAGTAAAAGTGCGCATTTTAATTAATTGATGACTTTTAGTTTTTATGGCTTCGTTAATTATCAGTGACACCGACGCAGAATAGGATTCGCTATCGAGCAGATACTCAGGATATCAGATGTTACTAAAATAGTTCAAATACACATACGATACATGGGGGTAGCTACGAATTTCGTTGACTGAACTTGACGTCACCAGCGTTGTCCTTAAGACAAAGAGGAGTTACATATGCATGATAGTAAAAGAATAAAAATTCTAAGGCGGCCATTAAAAAAGAAAATGCTACACTTTTACACCAAAAAATTATCATAGCTCATACATATGAAGATAAGTATACACATGTAGTTTTAGGCACACATACTTACTTTAATTTTTTATTCGAGGCGGCTTATTTACGTATGTACATAGTTTAGTACTTTTTATGGCTGAGATTTAGTGCGCACTTTAAAAATTTATAGCAGCTAAACAAAGGCAAACAAACAGACATGTGTACAGTGTACACTCTCGTACTGCGGACATCTATCACTTACAACAATATTTAGTACACTGAATTTACGATTGCCTGCATGACTGACTGACTGACTGGCAGCGTGGCGCTGACGTCTGCATGTCTGTCCGTCCGCGTACGCATTTGCTACGAAATAATAATCTTTATGACTTTGTAATATTTTTTCCATATCCTTTTGTTATACGGAACGATTGACAAAGTTTAATAAAGTTTTCGTTTTAATTACTGCCTTTAGATACTTAGATACTCGTACTCATAATTTCCTCCATACATACAAATGTTGAGATTTTTCTTCATGATTTTCTTTTTAATCTGTTGATATTCGTCTGTTGATATACCCGTCGTTTCGTTAAATTGTACAATTTTACGATTATTGATGAAGCCGTGTGCATAAATCTCTCATATATTATGGCTAATATTAATATTCATCTGACGATAAGAAACGGTTCCGAGCCGCAATGAATTGAACTGAACTGAACCGAAACAGATTGAAATAAATAAATTATTAGTTTTCCTGTTTGTGGAGGCCGTTCAAACACCAACATATGTGCATGTAACAGTGGTGACAGGCTGGGGGCGAATAAAACTGTGGACGCACAAAAGTTGGCGTTTTTAATTAAGTGATTCTCATTAAATATTAATCGATTCGTGTTGAAGACACTTGAATCTGATTTTGTGGCAGCCTTCCCAAAAAGTTATTAAGAAATAAAAGTCAATCTTTGTGTTCTACATTAAAATTTTATTGAACGATTAATGCATGAATGCTAGCTATTTCAGGATTCTTCTTTCTTCGAGTTTTGATTACGCCAAAGCAACATCTTTGATTTTTACATAAAATATCTAACTCAAGCTAATGAATAGAAAATTGATTTTATAATTTCTTTGATAACAAATATACGTTGGATCTACATATATTAATATGAATAATTTATATCGTCATAAAAGTGGACATAAATTCTGTCTTTTGCCCACAATAATATTAATAGGATACTAGTAAAATTCATTATTGAACTTTACAAGTCTTTGCATGGTAGCAACAAGACATAATAGGCCAAAAAAACTTGTGATAGTGCTGATAAATATTTCCCTTAGTTCACAGCGTCAGGAAAAATGTTCGCAAGAGGATTATTTGTTTGATAACACATTCCAAAATCCAAAAAATTATTAAAGTAGGCGTTAAATAAAAATACCCGTGTCTCGTAGTTTTTCTACAGCACGTCACATTTTTTTTTAATCGGTTTTTGAAGATTTTTATCCACTGTACATGAAAAAACCAAAAATACCGCATTCTTGTGTCAAATCGATGAAATTTACCATATGATCCTTACATCTGAGGTGTATCATGTGTTCAGCAAACTTATGCAGGATATTGCGGGAAATATTTTTGTAGAAAATTTTAACCCTGTTTAACCCCCACATGTGAGTCATTTTTGCCTTTTCTTAAAAACAGGGGAATATTGAGTCAGTGTGTACTACAGAAATATTTGCTATAAAATTTCGATACTAGTTTAAAAATACTTAAATGTTGAAATTTGAGCCCGAAACCAAAAAAATCGTTAAAATCAATTAGGACTATTCACATTGCATATTAATTACATCCCTGACGCGCTTACCTTAAGTTTTAAGAATTTTTCGTCTTTGAAATTTTTTAGAATATTTTTGCAAAATTCTTTAACCCATTATAGCTCAGTTTTAGAAAAAGAGTCAAAAAGACCCATAAAAAATATAATAGGTTAATGCATTCTAGGAAAATAATCCTTGTGTTATTTCGTTATGATCTTGTGAGAACGAGTTTTGTCCAAAATGTAGTTTTAGAGTTTTACAGTGGGGTGAAATGTGGAAAATATTTATTGTTAGAACTGCTTACTGATT
The DNA here is from genome assembly GCA_951812925.1 of Calliopum simillimum. Lineage (NCBI taxonomy): Eukaryota > Metazoa > Arthropoda > Insecta > Diptera > Lauxaniidae > Calliopum > Calliopum simillimum. Next base: position 162,229,901 of record OX638368.1, read on the forward strand.
TTAACGATTTTTTTGCTTTCGGGATAAAATTTTGCTTTTTTAGTGTCCAGCAACTAGTAGTGAAATTGTATAGCAAATATATAGTACATACTGACTCAATATTCCCCTGGTTTAGGTGTCATTTTTGTACCTTTTTAAGAAAAGGGTAAAAATTACCCACATGTGAGGGTTGTACGGGGTTAAAATTTTCTATAAAAATATTCCCCGCAATATCCTGCATAAGTTTGCTGAACACATGATACACCTCAGATGTAAGGATCATATAGTAAAATTCATCGAATGTGGTATTTTTGGTTTTTTCATGTACAGTGGATAAAAATCTTCAAAAACCGATTAAAACAAAAATGTGACGTGATGGAGAAAAACTACGAGACACGGGTATTTTTATTTAACCCCTACTTTAAGAATTTTTTGGATTTTCTCATGTGTTTTTTTTTTGTGCCGAACAGTGCAATCGTGCGACCGAAGAACGAAGTATGTATAGTATTCCGACAGTGCGATGTTCTACTAAACACTGTTTTAACGTAATTGGGATGGGCCTGATGAGACACCCGATTTCTACAATAGAATATACGCACTGATGGGACCAGTTCATAAATTTCTCTAGAGCATATCCTACAGTAAATCTGTAAAAAAGGTTAACACACTGAGTGTTACAACGGTGTTCGAGAAAGTCAACAGAGGACACAACATACGCGTCGCCTATCAACTCTGTTTAGTAACTTCAGGACGGAGCCCTGGGGAACTCCAGCATTTAAAGTGAAACCGTCTACGACGAAACGTATTTTGGCCACGAATCTTGAGATGACATTTGAAAGTACTAGTTTTTGGCTTAAGGTCCGCTTTAAATTATATCAATATCAATATCCAATACCCAAAAATTGCAAAAAACGTGGTTTTTTGTTAGTTAAGGATGTTTCACATGAAAAAAAAAAGATATTGATATAAAGAAAATTGATTTTTTAATTGAACTTTTAGTCATATATTTGCAAAGATCGATTTACATATAAATCTATCAATGCATTTTTCTAACACATAATTATGACAAATCAAGGAACGGATTAAAAACACGGCTATAGTAACATATGTTACATATATATGACTAAAAGTTCAATTAAAAAATCAATTTTCTATATATAAAATGTCATTAAGTAACACACTTAAAAATTCTTAAAAAGATATTGATATAATTCAGAATGGGTTTTAAGGACCATAATTAGTACTTTTAAACACGATATTAAGCTTTATGGTCAAAACTATCCTGTCTGGTTATATAACTTTAAAAATAGCATAAAAACGGTGTTATGTTAGGATATCTCAAAATCCTGACAAAGCGCAATTCCGGATTCGGGTTCAGCATCAAAAAGTACTACTACTATTTTTGTTTGTTGGTTTTAATAATTAAATTTTTTAGGTGCATAAAGTGAGCTATGCAGGTGTGACGAATTTCGATGTTTTTTGGTTGGGAATTTTGAGCTATTTTCGAGCTTTTCAACAGTAATTTCGAGCTCTCTGGGAAATTTTCCATTTTCCGGAAAAGCGGAAAAATTGTTCTGCATAGCTTGGTTTATTTTTTCAGCCAGACGAATCTGCGGGAAAAGATAGCGATGAAATCTTTTAACGCAGGAATTTCGAGCTACTTTACAATATTGGTATCAATTGTATCAATAAAATAAAACCAAAATATTTAGGGGAAAAACTCAGTTTTGGCTACGCTGTGACACTTCGGAGTTGAGATATTTTTCAACAAAAAAATCATGTTTTGTTCAATTCGTTTTGGGTTCTCTTAAACAAGTAATTATCAAAAAATTGTGTTTTGATTAAACTAAACGAAGTAAAGTTTTTTATTATAAATAATATTTGAGTAAATAAATAGAATTGAAAAATTTTCGGAAATATATAATTTGATATATCGATACCTTAGAGCGCTATAGTCCTATCTCCAATTTTCCAATTGTTGGTTATTTAGGATTGGCTGCTATTTTGATATAACGATACAAGCAATATTTTTACCTATAGTATATTTTAACATAGTTTAATGTTTTTAACCAATTTCATTAATTTCTAACGAAATTCCAGCCAATTTATAGTATGCCATTACTTTACTATAGAATTCCACTACTATTGAAATAAACGACGTATTTAGTACATTTTTTGAATTTTTTCCATTAAAATGTCGTAAAAAGTCATGAAACGCGTAGAAAACACGAAAAAAACGATTTTTTTTTTTAATTTTTGGTTCCGAAAAACAAGAGTGGAGCCTTGGGTGTAACCAAATTTGTTCACTAAAATGTCGCAAAAAGTCATAAAACGCGAAGAAAACGCGAAAAAGCGAAAAATTTTTTTTAAAAAATGTGAATTATTTGAATATTGAGTGGAGATAAGACAGTAGCGCTCTTGAAAAAATTACAGTTTGGAGATAGGATTTTTCTTAATTTTTGAATATTTTGGTATTTTAGTGGTATTTTGACATCACAGAGTTTTCCACACGGTAAAGAAGCCCACAATGATGCCTTAACTGTGAAAGTCTCAAAATCGCAAAAAGTGGAGATAGCTACAGCGCTCTAAGGTATCGATATATATATATTGTAGAAATTTTAATATGTGATATAATCAAATGAAAAATTTCAGAAATTGACAAAATTCGATGAAAAAAAAAAAAAAAAAAACAAATACTATAAAACTTAGTGCCGTTTTTTTTTAATCTTACAGTACGTATTCCATACACACGGCGTGCTTGAACCAAGTTTAAATAAAAGTTTCTTGCATATGAGTTTTTTGACTGAATTATGTTACGTAATAACTTCACGAATCAAATGATCCCAAAATTAAAAAAATCGAATGGGCCTTTTTTGAAATAAGGCTAGTCTTAAGCAATAACTATAAAAAGTTAATACAACACAAAATTAAAAATATTTGTAACATTTTGCAAACCAATTTTTCTATACCAATTTGAGGTCGCTGAACACGAGAAACGCATTTATTTTTTTTTTCCTTGGGGTCGTTCCTAAGTTATTCGATAATTTATAATTTCGCGGTTATAGCTTCATATACATCAATATACTTCTATGACGCCAAGTTCGATCAATTTTATTTTTCCACGCTTACAAAGAGTGATTAATGGCGCTCCTAACAAGTATACCAATAATTATGCTCCAAGCAAAATTGACTGAGTTATAGCAGGAAAAAGCTTGATATTTCAAAAATTTTTTAAATTTTTCACATCAACTTCAAATGAAACACTTTGTTTTTGGCACATATTTTTTTTTAAATAATTATTTTTAGAAATGTTATTTAATGGCGCATATAATTGCAAACATTTTAAGCCTATGTTGAGCAAAATCGAATGAAATTTTGAAAAGATATTAATGTTTTAGTGCAATAGGGATATTTCGATTTCTTTCAAAAATTAATATTTTTGATACGATCCGCAATGTTTTTCTACATAGAATGATTAGAAGTTACTTAAATCATCTTTAAAGTGTTCAATAAGTGTAGTGTGTCCTATTTGGAGGCTGAAAAATTGGATCTGTCGACTCAGGCCGAACATTTCGAAAATTCTCACATCTTCCTTATTGCACTAAAGCCTTTATATCTTTAGGAAATTTCATTCGATTTTCTCAACATAGGCTTAAAATGTTTGCAATTATATGCGCCATTAAATAACATTTCTAAAAATAATTATTTAAAAAAAATATGTGCCAAAAACAAAGTGTTTCATTTGAAGTTGATGTGAAAAATTTAAAAAAATTTTGAAACATCAAGCTTTTTCCTGCTTTAACTCAGTCAATTTTGTTTGGAGCATAATTATTGGCATACTTGTTAGAAGAGCCATTAATCACTCTTTGTAAACGTGGAAAAATAAAATTGATCGAACTTGGCGTCATAGAAATATATTCATGTATATGAAGCTATAACCTCGAAAATATAAATCATCGAATAACTTGGGAACGACCCCAAGGAAAAAAAAAATAAATGCGTTTTTCGTGTTCAGCGACCTCAAATTAGTTTAGAAAAATTGGTTTGCAAAATGTTACAAATATTTTTAATTTTGTGTTGTATTAACTTTTTATAGTTATTGCTTAAGACTAGCCTTATTTCAAAAAAGGCCCATTCGATTTTTTTAATTTTGGGATCATTTGATTCGTGAAGTTATTACGTAACATAATTCAGTCAAAAAACTCATATGCAAAAAACTTTTATTTAAACTTGGTTCAAGCACGCCGTGTATAGCCGGGAACTGCAAATAACTTTTCCTACTTCGTGCTACAAATATTTTTTTTTTTTTTTTTAAAAATGCTTAAAATGAAAAATTTGCATGAAATATAAAATTTATGTTGAAAATTTTTTTTTTTTGTTTTTATTAACACAAATGGCCTCAAAAGTACAAAAACATTATTTCTACAACGTATATTTCAAAAACGTATATTTTAAAAATAAATTAAAAAATTGTTATGTATGGGGCTTAAGAAAATCGTCCTTAATACCTGGTTTTTAGCAAAACTATAAAGTTTACAACAAATCTGAGATCATTTTGGAGCGCACTGACCCCTAATTACTTAAAGTACCATCATCGATATCCAACCACTCTTTCTATTTTTGACCGTTGCTTGTATGGGCTCAACGCACTGTGCGACGGATAATTAAATGTTTTTTTTTCTCGGTGTTCAGGATATCCCAAAGAACAACTATCTGCAAGAGTTTGAACTGAGCAGGCATGTTTAGATCAAACGCGCTATTTCACCGCAGTGGCTCTCCATAACTAGCCTATAATCTTTAGAATTGGAGGCCTCGCCTTTTTGAAATCTGACTGGACACAAGCAACCTTTCATTTGAATGAAAAAAATAATGAAGGATCTATTGGTATCTATTAGATACCGTAGAATAGCTCCCAACATGAGACGAAAGGAACAATAAAACTTTTTCCAAATTAAATAGTGTATTCCCCGGGAGTAGCTTACGTTACGATTCAGATTGTTTCGACAAAATGGCAAAATTTACTTTCTTCTTGCTTGGAGTCCTACATATAAGAATCTGAGCTCAGTTTTAGTTATTCATATTTTGCATACTAAAGTCCGTCTGGCGCTCACTCTATATGGGACGTTTTTTGCCTATTCCTGTTTCCTATTCCATGTTTTATTTTGTGTTGCATATACTACGTATAATATAAAAATTCCAATTAAAGAAACCAAAAAAAAAAAGCCATTGGAAAAATTAAAGCCCATCAAGTTTTAGATTTTATGCGTTCGACATGTATTAATTTACAAAAATATGACAAACAAGACAGTGTAAATATATAAATTGTTTTCATATGTATGTTAAACTGCTCTTGAATGACAAAAAAAAATTCCTGTTCCTAACGGATGTTGTGACATTTTAAAATTTTTAATGACAACTTGCAATTTATGAATGAATCTTATTCGTTGTGTTCAGATGGCGCTTTAGTTGTTGCCAAAAATTTTTGAATGGATCGTAAACTCACAAAAAGTAATTGACGTTAATATGTAATATGCATTTAAGACTAATAAAATATACTTACTCATATATTTTGTTGCCTCTAAATGAACGTTTTTTTTTTTTGTCGTTATAATTATTTTATGTATCTATTGCTCACAATTGCCATTTAAATTAAGGGTCTTTAGATAGCTAGCAACAAGTTTTGATCTTCCCACAATTCGGTCTATCTGTGAATCCCTTCGGGGCCAGAGAAATGGTGTGCATAATGCGCTGTTGATTGCACATTTAAATATTAATTTAATTACAAGCACGAGCAGGAACAGCAGCAGCAGCACGAAATAACATAACAGTAAAATGTCCTTAGGGCCTTTTCCATTTGTGCTCATAGTGCCCATTGACACCTCAGCCAGCGCTGACACTAACACGCGTACTAACTGAATAATTAAACAGTTCGATTGCACACGCTTAGTTTTGATGAGTTGCAATGCACATCCCTTAGAGTGGGAAAAGTTTAGGGTAAAATAAGCAAATGGAGCTAGGGTGACCAGATTTGAAATAAGAGAAAACTGTACATCGTGAAAAAAAAAAACAGTACAATTCAAAAAAAAAACAGTACACTTTTTTTTATTTAACTCATAACATTTATAAAAAACATTTTAATGAAAAACAAAATGTAGAAACAATATAAAAACACTGAAAACTATGAGAACATAACAAATAATAGTGCATTTTTTGCAAAAGGTACAACTCTGACATATTGTTTTCTTATGTGCTATTAAATTGTGTCCTTATGTGCCCCCTTAGATGTGGTTTAAGCACTTCTGAATATAAATATTTTTTCTTTTAATAAAAACAAAAAAAAATTAATTAAATTAAATTAATTAAAAAAAATTAAAGTCTTATAAAACTCTCAAAAACTTATTAGTATTTATAGCTTTTTTGTATAAACTTCACAATTCCTTTTGTTTCCTCCACGGTTTTCAAAAAATTATTGAATTCAGTACAGTTATATCCGTAATTAGTTTTTATAATCAGTTCACTTTCTAAATTTTTCAGTAAAAGCCTATTTCGTTCCTTTCTCCAATATGACTACATTAAAATGAATATTCTTTCAGAGGCAGCATTTAAATGAGGTATAGAAAAAATAAAATTGCATACTTTTTCAAAATTCGGAAAGAAACAACTATTTAAAAAGTCTTTCCATTTTTCTTCAATTGGCTTTTCTTTTTGCTCAGTTTCAGAAAAAGTTTTCAAGTGAATGAGCTCATCAAAAAGTAAATCCATATCAATCCATATCAAAGGTTTATGCGTTTTTTCAAACCAAAATGAAAATGTTCTCCGCAGTGTTGTCAGAAAGTTTAATAATATACAGAGTGGTCAAGAAGTTATACAGAGTGATTCAAAATAAATTATTTTCATTAAAAATTCATTGCGTACGCCCATGAGCAAAATATATTTTTCAACACATAACAAGTTCTTAGAAAAAATAGTACAAAAAACAGGACACCATTGAAAAAACAGTACTTTTGGGTACTGTTTTGGGTGTAGGTCATAAAACAGTACTTTTTTCAAAAAACGGTACATGTACTGTTTAAAACAGTACGTTTGGCAACCGTAAGTGGAGCATAGTTAATAAAACAAATGCGGAATATTTGAAATGAAAACATATATTCGATCTGAGAATTCCAAGAATGCCTCGAAAACTAAAAGATAAAAAATTAGTTTTAAACATCAAAGTTATTTCGAGAAATAACAATTACGCGGCACATTACAGAAATGCCGGAATACACACTATCAAAGTTTTGTTTTCAGAAGTATGTATGCAAAGATTATTATCAAGATGCGAAACTGAACGCTGCCGCAGTTCTGCTCACACACGCATTGATTGCCAGAGAATACGTGTGATGGTTGAAAACAATGTTGCCATATAATGTAAAATAACATTTCAGGAAATTCATTCCTGATTGTGGGTGTTTTTAGGCGATTGGAAGATTTTCATGGGATTCACTTGGGAATTTAATATAACATAAAATTTGTTTATTTTTGATTGTTAATAATATAATATAATGCAATATACTTTCAATTACTTGGAAATTAAGCTTGAACACAAGAAAAATAAATTGTGTAATCGCCACTGATGAATTTATTGGTAGAGCTATAAGTATTTTGAATGATGTGTTAAAATCGGCAGATTAAAGTTTATTTAATTGTTTGCATTGTATTAAAGTTTTTGTAATATATTGCATGTGATCGCGAGCACACTCACGATATTCTACAAAAACATCTTTAACTATTGATAGTAGTCAAATTCGTATTGATTTTGAAAACTATTACGAGTTTTTGAGTTTATCTCGCAAAAGTACATAAGCTTGGTTTTAATTAGTTCATATTATCGCGGTGGCACTATATGCGTATTTGGAATCAATAAAGTCCTTCAACAAATACTTATATTGTGATCGAAAGAGAAAATTTTATACTATTGTTCGGCTTATAATTTTATGTTCACTTAGTTTTTACAAATAGTTCGGCTCTCCATATATGTAAAATTTTTAAAAAGAGGTCAAAAAACGGTACACTTCAAAGAAAAACACAACAAACCACATCAAAACTAGTCTTTTTTGATGTAGTTGTCAGTGCTGAATGTAATTTTTAAGTTTTCTATTACGTCTCGGAATTATTCAATCGCGTATGGTTTTTAAGATATCCTAACCTTAAAATTCGTGTTTTTGAACTTTTAGGTTCAAATTCAGATTCAGCGCCAACAACTGCATCAAAAATTAATATTTTTCTTTTGTTGTTCTTTCAAGTTTACCGTTTTTCGACCTCTTTTTGACCAAAAATTTTAAAAATACTTTTACTTTGTTGTTTCTGCTCAAAAAAAGGGCCTACATTAAAGATGATTTGAATTGAGTTTTCGACCCCATGACTTGGCATAAGAGTGCCGATATGAATGTATACGAAAAAAGTAATCGTTTAGGAGATATTCGATAAAAAGATTTTTTTGTTTTCATTTTAAGAATATTTCCTATTTCAATAATATTTCCAGAACCTGTGATTGGCCACTAGAGATTATGTTACTTTTTATCGTGCGACTCAACTTTTTCATTGAAAAGTTTTCGAAATAAAACGGGGTTGAAATCACACGGATTATGGAACAAGCTTGGGTCAAACTTAATTTCCGACCGTACTGGCAACTTCTGACGACCGTGGTGAAACGCTGCAAGATTTTTGGTTTGACGTTAATAATCCTTTGGCGGGCACTAGGTCAGCGGGTGACGGTGTAATTGACGTTAATAATCCTTTGGCGGGCACTAGGCCAGCGGGTGGAACTGCAAATAAATTTGCAACCGTGCATTGGGTGAGTTTTTATGTAGTTCGGTGAATAATTTAACAGCTGATAGTGACATTTCACGATAAAAACAATACTTACAAATAATACTTACAAATAATAATCTTTGAGTTGTAATGTTATCATTATTCATCAATTATAAATCTTTGTTTATCTTATCCGATTCTTAATATTTACAATTTTGAAATTTCCTGAGAATTTGCTTTAAAGAAATGAGTGGTAAGTGTGTAAATGTAAATATGATTAATTTGTAATCAAAACTAAAAATTATCGTTCACTGTTTTTCTTTTCTTTAAGGACCATAATAAAATGTATTTTGAAAGTGATTCCTATGATAATTCAATTCCTGTTGTTGTTTGCACTTTTCAGGATCCAATAGTTAGGCCCATATTCAACGCTGATGCTGATGTTTCCGGTGCATCTTTTTTTCAAAACGAACTAGAGAATTTGCAATTCAATAGTCAAGAATCACAGTATCAAATTCCACCAAGCTGCCTCACACAATCACAATGTGAGACACAACCAGATGTTCCACAAAAGTACCTCGATACCTTGTTAACTGAATTTGGACATTCCAATTTTCGTTCGGTGCAATGGACTGTTATACGTTCCATCCTGCAGGAGGCGCGGGATAATTGCGCAGTAATGGCTACAGGTTACGGAAAGTCATTGACTTATCAATTTCCTGCCTTATTCATGAAAAAAGTCGCAGTAGTAATTTCCCCGCTCATTTCGTTAATGGAAGATCAAGTGATTGCGCTTAATTTGACAAGGGAACGCGCCTGTCTTTTGGGTACTGCTCAACCGGATAAGAATATTGAGGAGCGCATTCTACAGTTGGAATTTAATGTAATCTTCAACACCTGAACGTGCTACTGGAGATAATGGCCTCAGTCTATTAACTGCACTTGGCGAAAATCTTATGGGTATCGATAAACCAGATGTGCGAGTCGTTATACATTATGGTGCACCAAGTGATATGGAACGTTACTACCAGGAGGTAAATTTGAAGATAGTTCAATAATTGTTACGACTTTACGTTATTTTTCCAAAAAATTTATTACGCCAGATGAATTTCTTTTACAATTAATAAACATTTATTTCATAGGTTGGCCGCGCTGGACGTGATAGTCTTCCAGCAAAATGTGTTATTTTCTATTCATCTGTTGATTGGCAAATCCATCAACGATTTCGTCGATTGAACAACTCGGATTTGAGAAAATTTTAGAATATTTTGGTGATAAAACCGCCGCCTCAACCTTACAAACCCGTAAAAATTGCTGTGACAATTGTTATCGACAGTCAAATAAAGTAAACTACACAAATTACTACGATGGTTTGGATGAAAACAGTATGCTGGATATGGAAAAGGTGCTAAAAAAACGGCAAACTGGTACAAAATTTTAATTGAAAATTTACAAAACACATGATTACGTTTACTACATAACAAAACAAAGTGCATTTGGTGGGTATACTGTGCTGGACACAACTAAAAAAGCTAACAATTGGTTGGACAAACCACTAACTCAACGTGAGCCCATTAAAATCGAAGCTTACAGTGGTATTCTACAATTTTTGAAACCAAAAATATCTGCAAGCAATAGCAAAAATAGAGAAACAACTATAAACTTTCAGATTAAACCAGAGATAACACTTAAATCTGATGAAAATTCCAAGTTATTAAAGGCTTTACTGAGGTTCGTTTGGGTGTTTTATTTGTTTATTTAATTTGTATACTAATTCTATCAAATTTTTATTTCAAGATTACGCACAAAATTTTCCAATTTTTTAGCGCGAAAAATGTAAATAAACATAAGGTGAAATGAAATGTCAAATTTATTTTCTGACTACGTTGCCATATGTTATAATTTTAAGATAATAAAAAATAATCGAAAATAAAACCATTAGGAGTATCGCAAATTAATCAATTTGGTATTTTATTCAAAAATTTCTGAGATATTACGCGAGACATATAATATATTTAATAAAGTCAAAAAAATAATTTCTATAACTCCCTAATTTGGGACAAAACACCCTAAGTGGTAGGGCCAAAGTAGTAAAAAGTCACCATACCTGGGTGAGTTTCTAAGTTACTAACACAACCAAATAATTTTTTTGCGCTAGTAGTGGAATTCTGCTCCCAGTTTCGCATCTTGATAATAATCTTTGTATGTATGTGAAGATGTATATATGTGTATGCTCTAAAGCACATGGCAAATTCTCTTAATTTTCAATCATTCATATAAATAAATTTGTTTTTGTTTCTTATTGAAATTAAAAAGTTTTTCTAACAAGTTAATCTGTTAGCGTGAACAACTTTGCAGCCTTTTAATTTATAAAGTCACTTTAAAATTCTTTATTGACAACAAAAATTGTAAATACAAACAAAAAACAAGAACAAAAAACACAAAATTTTTCTTTTCTGTTTGATTTAAAATTTTTTTTTCTTATTGAATTTTTTTGAAAATAATCGCGCAACTAAATTTTTATATTGATTTAAAAAAAATCTGTTATTATGTAATTATGAAAATTGTTTCCATAGAATTATTTAAAAAAGTCTTGACAATTCTCCATTTGTGGTAGCTTTACCCTAATCTTAACTCCGCAAATTGTTTTTCCTTAACATCTCGCTTTAAGTTGATAATTTCAATTCTGAAATTGTAGTTTCCCAAATAATGCAGGACGCTCTTTTGCAATGGGTGGTGCAGTCACTGTCAGCATCATCAGGCAAGCAGATGCTCACCTAAGCAACTGTGAACAGGACGTCTGCAATATCCTGTGTGTACTCTTAAGTGGTGCACTTGAGATGAGCGCATCCTTTTTTCACGTCCCAACATAATGATAGTCCTTATTTTGATCCTCTGCAGTGTTTCGTAAATAATCATACGATTTATAAGGGATATTAATGAAATAATTTTTACCCAAAAATAATAAACAAACGGCTCTGTTTCACAAATACTAACCCTTAAGTACGTTGGTTATGTTGACGTTGAATATTAGTGAGGGTTGCCATATATTTTGTATTCGGTTGCTTTTGGACTTAGTTCAGAAAAAAAGAGGAAGCTCTAAAAATGTTACTTTGTTATTTATTATAAACAGATTTCCTATCTTGTCAAACGCTTCAAATGGTAATGATAGTTATATTTTTCCTATGTCAACAAAAACGCCTTAAAACATTTTTACCAAGCTTCAACTGCCAGTAGATATTGACTTGGTAGCTGATAATATCATTTGGAGTCTTGCTTTGATTCCAATAGATAAACGAGTAAGGGTATAACTTTGGGACTGACCAAAAATCAGAATTCAATCAAGTTATGGTTAGTTAAAGTTGCGCTTATCATCCCTGGTATCTGTGCGCAATTTGTTTGCACTACCCCGGATAACGCTTGCACTATAGAATTATGAAAATTTTGCTTGTTAGTGAGTTGTGTAATTTGGTTATGTTTTCGTGAATAGTGCTCATAAAATTGTCTTTTAAATTTATTTTTGCAAGGGCGATGGGCGTGTCTGTTGACCGATTTCACACGAACTAACTTTTGCAACAAGGCTAGTGCACAAAATTTTATCGCATTATCTTGCTTAGTTTTCCTGCAAAAAATTAAGACAGCTATGTGGAGGTGACTTTGATCAAGTGTAGGAAGAGATCTACTGATATATTTTTTTTTTGCATGAGTTCTTCTGGAAAACATCTAATGCAATATCGTCGGGTTAAAACTATACATTATGTTATACAAAAAAAGCGAAAATTGAAATCTTCAAAATCCCATACAAAAATTGAATTTCCAAAGTCCTAAAAAGTTTTTTTCTCAAATAGTACAATCATTTGGTAGTTTTACCTGGAAAGTTTTGCGGGATTTCTGCAAATGAGTTATTTTATAGATTTCGATGTGCTCTTTCAGAATTTCAACTTTGCTACCTCGTATCGTGTTCGCTCGAGCCGCCATATTGAAAAAATGGCGTCCAAAATCAGTTTTTTACAAATATCTCTTTAACGGTTATATTTAAAGAAAAATTTTTCAGAACAATGTTGTAGCTTATAAAATTTTCTATAAAAATGACCTTTGAATTGTTTTCGTACGACTTATAACTCAGGAGATATCTTTATTCAAAATTTTAGAAAAATTAGTAAATTGTGAATGCCACTTATGAGTAGGCACAGTGATATGTCAAGCTTATAATTACGATAACTTATGAACGGTGAGTCGCACGTTTAAAATAAAAACACTTATTTATAGGGAATAACTTGCGCTACAAGCTACATACTATCTTTTTTTTATATCACCTATAGTTAAGGAGATATTTTTCCCACAAACCTAAAATTTTGAAAAAAAACGTTTTTTCAAAATGGCTCCTAAACGGTTCGTCCTAGAAAAAAAATTGTCAATGCATTTTGTAGAACGTTCAATTCCCTATAAGAGTCTATTCGAGCTGTGTTTTCGTCAGACTTACCCTTCATGAGATATCGCGACTTGAAAATCATTCAAAATTGAACATAGTAGGGCGCATAGAACAATATTCAATTTTGAATGATTTTCAAGACGCTATATCTCATGAAGGGTAAGTCTGACGAAAAAACAGCTCGAAGAGACCCTTATAGGAAATTGAACGTTCTACAAAATGCATGGACAATTTTTTTTCTAGGACGAACCGTTTAGGAGCCATTTTGAAAAAACTTTTTTTTTCAAAATTTTATGTTTGTGGGAAAAATATCTCCTTAACTATAGGTGATATGAAAAAAAAATAATATGTTACTTGTAGCACAAGTTATTCCCTATAAATAGGTGTTTTTATTTTAAACGTGCGACTCACCGTTCATAAGTTATCGTAGTTATAAGCTTGACACATCACTGTGCCTACTCATAAGTGGCATTCACAATTTACAAATTTTTCTAAAATTTTGAATAAAGATATCTCCTGAGTTATAAGTCGTACGAAAACAATTAAAAGATCATTTTTATAGAAAATTTTATAAGCTACAACATTGTCCTAAAAAATTTTTCTCTAAATATAACCGTTAAAGAGATATTTGTAAAAAACTGATTTTGGACGCCATTTTTCCAATATGGCGGCTCGAGCGAACACGATACGAGGTAGCAAAGTTGAAATTCTGAAAGAGCACATCGAAATCTATAAAATAACTCATTTGCAGAAATCCCGCAAAACTTTCCAGGTAACATCATTTTTTTCTCCCAAATGATTGTACTAAAAACATAAAAAATGTAAATGTTGTAGTTTTAACATAACGATATAAATCCGAAAGTTTGAAAACCAAATCTGAATTTGTAAAACTACAGTGCGTTGGCAACCTTGCATTCTCAATAGTTTTACCTTTGGCGCATCATCACTTTTCAAATGCAAATGCCACTGCTGAGCAGCACGTGTTCGCGTCAACATGCAATTAAACACCCCTTTTTTCGAGACTTTTTGATGCGCCCAGCTTCTTTGGTTGCCTGATGAGATTTTATAACACAATAACTTCTTCATAATGGGTCAAAATGAGCACTTCAAAATGTTGTCTATTTTTTGGATGGATTTTGTTTTTCTTTCCAACAAAATGCTGGGAACTTGCATAGGGTGTGCGAACTGGCATTTAAAAAACTCATTCTGAACACACAAAACGTATAGAATAAGAGATAAAAAAGAAGAAGCAGCACTCAACCTACTAAATTATATTTAAGAAAATATTATTTTTAGGCAGTTGGTGAAGGTTGTTGCCATTTTCATTGACATCCCAAATTAATATTAATTTGTGACACACGCGCGAGTGACGTTTCTGAATTTTCAAAAGCAATAGTAGAATAATGTTGTGATTAATTTCAAAAGCCCATACCGCTGCAGACGTGGTACGGTACATTTATTTTGTGTGGGACAGTCTGAAATGGTTGAAGTCATAATTTTCAAGTAGATATTCGTAGGACTAGAACAGGATGCAAAGTAAAATGAGCCAAATGTCTTTTTCGGTGAACAGTAATTAATTAAGCTTAACGTTGATATGTTTCGAAATAAAGGATATGCCAAGTTTTTTTCCATGGGAATACATACAGTGACGGACAAAAAAACATGGTCACCCATTGCTTCAATGTGTTTTAAACATTTTTTCTATGTTGCGCATAAAAATTCGGGAGACTGCTTGCAGAAAATATGCAAATCTATTATGTGTTTCCAAAACTCAAGTCTGGAAAAATTTTTAATCAATTGCTGTGCATATTGAATATTACGTAACGTAATTTTCTACCATTTTTGCCCCCCTTCCCCGGTCGTAACGCAACGTAACAAAACGTACAATCCCCTCCCCCCCTAGTAACCTATTAACTTATCAAAAATTAGTTTTGGTAATTTGAATTTAAATATATATTAGCTCATAAAATTAAATACGTTATACGTTATATGTGAACGGCCCCTGTTATCATTTTCACAGATTTAAAAATAACGGCTAAATTTTAAGAGGACAAAAAAATAGGTTCACACCGTTTAATACTTTAAATAAGGCCCCTTTTTTGCAAAATAGCTTTAGTAAGTACCACTCGATCTCCATTTTGGATAATAGATGACAATTATACCAAAAATAGAACAAAATAGGAAAACATATGAAAAACCGATTCGCATTCGAAAATTTACAATCAGACTGGGACTGCGCAGTAACCGGAAAAAATGACACAAAAACATTTTGTTGGACAAAACAAAAGTTAATTAAATTGATAGTGATGAAAAACTTGAAGAAAAATAGAACATAATCCTCGCTATATCATCCAAACCTTCAAAACATATAGGTGGCAATATAATAGTGTGGAGATTTTATATTTCTCGGGGTGCTGTTGGGCCTGTGTAATGCATTTGGGACATAATGGAATCATTTTTTTTTTTTGTCCATATCTTGGAGAAAGTCATGCTTGCATATGCTGAATGGAGTATGCTAAGCCTTGGTGGACTCAATGTCGAAAAGATGACGCGCAGTGATTTATAATAAGGGTAATGCTACTAAGTATGCTGCAATATTATTTTTTTATTTTTCCTACTTTTCAATGATATTTCAACAATGACCCTATTTTTTCGTCCACCATATATTTGATCTTGAATGATTGTTTTTGTTCTCTATTAGTTAAGGAAAGTAATATTTATGTTGAAGTTAATGGAATTGGAAGTACTATGTAGTTTACGTAATAAAAAAATGTCTTATTAAAAAAAATTCTTCCATCAGCTGTTTCAACTGACCCTATTTTTTTTTTGTCCGTCACTGTAATACTGGTTTTGTTGTTTACATTTTTATCATTTTATGACAAATATATTATACCAATTTTCGAAACTTATAAATTTTCAAAAATCTTTTTAATTTTCTTGTTTTTGTATTTTCATTCACATTTACATAATTAGAGAAGTAAACTATTTTCCCAAAATTTTTTACTTGAGAATTCGTGTTATTTTATAAATTGTTTTCTTTCGACAAAATGATTAATTGGCCATGTTGTGCCATAAGATTATTTTTTCTGCTTGCTTATTCTATTGAACACATTTTAGTTTTAGTTTTTTTGTATTTATCTTTAGAAGAACCACAAAAAAAAGTGTGAAGTGAACAAATTACTAAACAAATATACAAATATTGAAATGACAAATTGGTAAATTCTCGTTATTATCATAATGTTCACAAATTTTTGTGGCAAAACCGAACAGAACATCGTATGGAACAACTACTTACTTAATGATGACAGTCGAGTGTTTTTTTCGATTCAATTCGACTTTTTCTTTGTGAGAGATCCTTTACGTCAGCCATGTGCCATGTGTGTGGAGAAATGAAACTATTAATTCTGCATTCCAGATTCTCCTCTACGAAACGATCAATGCTGTTACTACTCTAATCTTCTAAACAAATGACGCGCAAAAAGTGAATTTTTCTTTAGTTGGATGACAGCTTATAAAGATATTTTTAAATGCTTATTAGATTTTTATAGGCGAGGAGCCGGGAATACTAAAAGTGCCGTCATCGCGGATTCTGAAATTTTTAATGCAAAATGGTAGTTTACACTAAGACGAATAAGAAAAGCTTGGTCAGCATAGTTGTAGCCTGGCAGAAATATTTTTAAATGATCTTTGAATTATTAAATTTTCGAAATGTTTTGCCGTCATCGCGGATTTTGATCAATCTTAATATTAATCGATGGTAAATTTCATAACCATTCAGAAAAAATCCGGCTGACCTATTTTAATGGTGCGACAGTGGGTACTTCCGGCAGTTTCTAAGCTCGCATACCAAGATATTTATAAGTTTGACATTAAAACACATAAATTAAAAAAAAAAAAAACAAATTTCCGTGATAACCCAGTGTGCCAGACGGTTCATATCTTCGCTTTTTTACCCGCTACGGATCCGTTACTGATCCGTTTGCGGGAGGAATTCCAAAAAAAAAAACGATTCGCTTTTTTTTTGGGAATCTCTCCCGCCAACGGATCAGTAACGGATCCGTAACGGGTAAAAAAGCGAAGATATGAACCGTCTGGCACACTGGGAACAGAGAAATTGTATCCACCATTAAAATAGGTCTGCGGGTCATTTTCGGCAAAAAAAAATTGGTCGGCCGGATTTTTTCTGAATGGTTATGAAATTTACCATCGATTAATATTAAGATTGATCAAAATCCGCGATGACGGCAAAACATTTCGAAAATTTAATAATTCAAAAATAATTTAAAAATATTTCTGCCAGGCTACAATCATGCTGACCAAGCTTTTCTTATTCGTCTTAGTGTAAACTACCATTTTGCATTAAAAATTTCAGAATCCGCAATGACGGCACTTTTGGTATTGCCGGCTCCCGGACTATTACGTAAGTATTTAACCTAATTATCTAACAGGAAAAAGGAAGCATTCTTATCAACAGAATAGCCACATGAAAACAACTTTTTTTGGAATAGAAATATTTGAACAGTTCTTCTATTACTATAATAGAAAAGGTGGACAACATCAATAAATTGGGTAGTGCCAAAATATCTTGGAAAAAAATTGTCAAATTGCGGATTACTCTGCTATGTGTATGAACCATTTCAATGGTTCTAGAAAGAACTAAGCAGAATTAACTTTTTGTTGTAAATAGCTATGCAAGTGTAACTTCTTGTCGTTACCGGTTGTTTTACTTCACCACACGTTAAAGTCACCACATGCTTGTCGGTTTGTGCATTTACTGCTTGCTGCTCCTTTTTGCATATGACACAACATGGAATGGCGCTAAATTACAGTAGTTTAATATTTATGTTACAATATTTTTTTTTGTATCAGTTACATTCTGCTCTACATGAAATTTAATTTTCTTAATTCATGCAATCTACCTCTTTCTTAGCCATATCGCCCCCCCTTCCTCTCCCTCCCATTGAAACAGTTACTTTATTAAAATTGTTTTTCCCTACAAAAATATTAATACAACATAATAATTTTTATAATAATAGGAAAGAATTTCATTAAGGTGATCATAACTCTCTTAATGACGATATTAAAAGTTTTTAGTACTCACCATACACCCGCCCCCTACATTCGTTCGAAACTGACACACGCTTGGCATCTCATATCTCGTACGAACATGTCAGCCATATTGAATCCACCTCATGCAACGCATTGAGCCACAAATTTTAGTGTCCCATATAAAAAAATAAAAATTCTTAATGACTTCTACATTCATAGTCATCGTTGCGTATAAAATTATTGTTTTTTTTTTTCTTTTTTTTTGGTCTGTTTTCGCTTATTATGCCAAATGGCGAAGAAATGCGTGAGGAGGGGAATGTGTGAGGGGACTCAACGTACAAAACAGCAAAAAGTATTGTGCATAAAATCGTAGTAAAAGTGAAACAAAAATGAAAATGTAATGAAAACAAACGGAAATGAATCAAAAGTTTTCCCGTCAATAATTTTCCTCCTCTGATGGCGCTTTTGCCTCCCGCCATACATTTCTTTCGACTGAGTTAAGGCCTTAATTTACTGTTGAATGTTGTTGTTGTTGTTTGTTGATATTAAAAATGCCAAAAACTTTATTAAAAACTCAATCGGCCAGCTTGTGTTCTTTTCTGATTTTTTATATTTGAAAGTAGAATCAGAGATGTGTTGACTATGACTTGGATGGATATGATAATCAAACTTTTAAATGCAAACTAAATGACAGGTGCGAATAGTTAGTGGAATCTTAAATCCAAAAACAATGATATCGGAAAAAAATTTATTTGTATACAGGGTTATCGGGAAGCGGTAGAACACCGAAAAATGTAAGATTTCTGTGTCTATTGTGAACAACTTTTCTTTATTTTACCCCTTTTTCGAAATTCGCAAAACCAAAGGAGTTATTTGAGTAATTTTATAAAGTGACAAAAGTAATGTCATACACATTGTGTCCCACATTATGCCATCAATTTCACACAATGAAGTAAACTTTTCGTGCAAATAAGGCTCGATTTAATTCATTTTTAACAAATTCGTATTATGACATTACTTCTGTCCCTCTAATTACTTACTCCAATAACCATGTTGGTTTTGCGAATTTGGAAAAATAGAATTAAGAAAAGTTGTTCAGAATAGTCCCACCGATAGTCTACCGATTCCCAACCATCCTATATACGTGCGTTTTTACACACGAGATAAATTCTTACTAAATTTTCCTACTGTTTCTTATTTATTTAGTCCTTTTTGTTATCGACTGCTCAACGTGTGCTTGTTCAAATAGTTCCAAGATTTTTGCTCTGTAGTGCCACTTGTAATATAAGGAATTTAACCTACAGATCAGTTTCAGGAAAAGCACGGTTTTCGTTATGGCTTCTTGTAGAATCAAAACGGTCAACTGCAAAGGAGGTTAAGGCCATTGAAAACGCTTCGGATTTACTTTAAATGATTTCAGGCAAAGACACTCAATATACATACATATATGGAAAAGAGATTTCCTAAAAAGTATCTTCCGTAGGACTGTGCAAATCTAATTTTAAGAGACCGAAACTATATTGAGAATCTTAACTGGTGTTATTGCTGGAAACTGTTTTTATGGCAAACACTTCGCGAAGCTTTGTCAGTTCAACATCGGGGATCAGCATAACTTTTTCGCCTCCTTAAATGTATTAGCACCAAAGGATCTTAAGTCTTTAAATTCTGAAATGTGTTATTAAATTATTGAAGCAGGTTGATAAGATCCATCTGTTTATGGGATTTGCACTGGGCTCATTCGTGACTTGAGTCATCTCCCAAAAATAACGGGACCAAAATTATATCTAGATATAAGGGTAAATCTCCGAAAAATGTATCAAAACATGCTTGATTTTGTCCCCACCTATTTTTTTTGTATTCCTATATATTGAAGATATAGAATATGATGACCTTTAATTCTGAAACCTTTTTAAAAAATGCACATATACTTTCAGGATTGCCATGTTTTTTTTTTTTTTTTTTTTTTTGAAAGTTTCACTTAAACAATATATTTAAAAAATTAAAATAAAATTTTAGTCTCAAATCGCTTAAATAAACTATTAAAACATCCAACAAATTATACTTTTTTCGACTAAATTGAAATTTTTGGTTTCAGAAACGCACAGATAAACTTTTTTAAAATTGTACAAAAAATTTCAAGGTTGGCATATGCTTTTTTTAAGTTTTGCTTAAATCATGTATTTAAAAAAAAATTAGTCACTAAACAATTATTAAACTTTCTAAAAACAGAGTAAAAACTTTCGGTGCTGCCACCGTTGTGTTTGTTTTTTATATTTCTTTTTATTTCAAGTATCAAAAATTAACAAAAAAAGTGTTGTATTTTTTTATAATTTTAGAAAAGTTTATCTGAGCGTTTCTGAAACCAAAAATGTTGTCAAAAAATTAAGAATTATACAAGATTTTCGGCAATAAAGAGGTGGCAACCCTAAGAATGTATGGTGGAATTTTAAAAAGTTTATTTAAGTGTTTTAAGACTAAATAAAAATTTTAATTTTTAAAATAAATAGTTTAAGCACAACTAACAAAAAAAACTAGGAGAATGACGAAATGTTGCAAAAACAGTAACATCACAAAAAATAGCAATTATTTAAAAAAAAATTAAACTGATGAACAGCCCCTCTAATTTTTTACAGAATTAATTATATAAAGATTAAATAATATGCTTAGTAATAAAAAAAAATTTTACGCAGAGAATGATACACACTTGCGTTCTTTACAAAATTTTTAAATTAAAAACAAAAACACTATCGAAAAACCAAAACTGACTGAGTTGGACTGACTGAGTGTGAATCTCTTCTTTCTCTTCATTTTCAGTTCCCTTTTTACTCAATATTTAAAATCTTTACAGTTACAATTAGAAAAACTGAGCGGAGATACTCCAAAATGAGGGACCAACATCTATTTATTTCAATTCTATAAAAAAAAAATATTTTCGAAGAGTTAACACAGAAAAACAGTAGCTGAAATATATATGTGTACAAACAATGTCGTACAAGTTTTTTTAGAAAATAACGTAATATGCGAGACGAGCAAATTAAGTGCACTAAGAAGCGATAAGGGACAGGACGGAGAATGACTTATAACACTTTATGTTATAATTTCTTAATAAAATAATAAAAACTATTTTCTTTTTTTGTAAGTTATTCGAATAGAAGCTTTGGTTAAGTATCTGTATTTAATAGTTAAAATATCGAATCTTAAATTTAAACATGTTTTCGACCCCCGGAACTTCGGATGGTACATTTTTAGGAGAAACACCCATTTACAATCATTAAGCAAATATACATATAACTTTTATTTTGCGATTGCGAATACTAGACAATATTTGTGAATCCAAATTGCTTCTAGTGATTCAAATGATTTTCATTGTCAGTCTCTCTACCATCTCTAGAAAAAATCAAATAAATATATGGCCCAAATGTAATCTCGTATGTCTGTTAGTAAAGTACGAGTACATTGTATATGAAAATGGGACAAATAAAAATTTCGCATATTTTTTGGTATTTTTTTTTATTATTTTTTTTTTTCAATATTTTTACAACACTTAATTGTTGTTGTTGTTGTTGGCAATTATCGGAATTAATTTCATTTATTACAACATGAAATTACTACAGATATTCGTATGTTTTTATTCGCATATTCACCGCATAAAAAGGCGAATATTTTGCGAATTCGAACTTAATAATAATGTGGTCGTTTGGATGGTGATGCTTGGCCAAGCCCGTCCATAGAAGATAATAACGGAGTAGCAACAACAACAATGTTGTTGGTTATATAGCACATTTTGTTGCTGTTGCTGCTGCTGCCAATTTTAAGTGTTTTGTTGTTGTGATCTAGAGAGGCATTTATCTTTTCAATACATTTTGTTTAATAAATAGACATATGTACATATGTGTGTAACCACAAACCCATGTGAATGAACATACATGCGTGCACGCACCTATAAAATTTGTTGTTAATTTTTGTTGTAGCCGCTTTTGTATAATAACAACAACAACACATGCAAAAATATGCTGATTGTGTTAATTGTGCGCTTTTGAAAAATGTATTTTCTATATTTCGGTATAGATCTCATCATATTGCCACAACAAATAATTTATAGAGAACAATCTTTTTCCCCTTTTTCTTTTTGCTAATTGAAGGATTTACATACAGGAGTGTGTTTGTACTAGGGATGCCAATTTATGTTCTTTTTGAAGTCCCGGGATTTTTGGGATCGTACAATTTAATCCTAGAATTCCTGGATGATTTTGGGATTGGTCTGAATTTTTATTTTATTACCAAAAATTGTCAAATTATTTCAAAGATTTAAAGAAAAACAAGTAACGTGGGTAAGGCCGAGAGGGGACGATATAAAAAAAAGGCTAGGATTCCGGGATTGAAATCCCTTGTATGTACATAATATGGTCATATATTCAGTAAAAAGCAATTAAAGATGTATAACTTTTTGTTGGACCATTCAATTTCCAATTAATATTTCTATGGTGAAATATTAATGCCCATAAAATGTTCTGAAGTTGATTGTATGTAAATGTTAACATGTTCATAAAAATTTGGCAGCAATTTTTATTTAATAATGGTTACTTATATCAGCCAGTGGTCGAAATTCGATCGTACATAGACAGTGAAGTGAATTGTAACCCTAACAAATAACAAGTTACTGCTTTCCCAGTGTGCCAAACGGACTCGTTTCGGATCCGTAACGGGTTCATATTTTCGTACTTTTTATCCGTTACGGAATCCGTTACGTATGCGTTACTGATCCGTTTGCGGGAAGGATTCCTAAAAAAAAAAAACGAATCGTTTTTTCTACTTTTATGGATCCGTTTCGAACATGTAACGTACATCAAAAACGAATTCAAAACAGATTCGCTTTTAATAATGTTAATGCTGCCTATAAAAAAAAAAGAAAAATGGTGAAGCGCTTATTTTTAATAAAAAAAAACAAAATAACAAAAAAAAAAAAAAATTACTAGCCCGAGCCGAACCCAGACTCCCGGAGTATTACTTTTTAAACACGAGACGTTAGACAACTAGGCTATGAACCGATATGTTGTTGACATATCTGATGTAGACTTATGTGATGTTGAGATTTAAAGTTTGTATTGATGAAACAATATTCAGTTGATTTTTTTATAAGTATTCTGTGTTCTTTTTCTTCCCTTCTTTTGATAAAAAATATTATATACTCAAATTTGGAATCAAAAACATTTCTTCAAACATAGTTTGAAAAGTTTACCAAAGGTGGACTTTTACCCTTTATTTTTCGTCCTTTTTTTTCTTTTTCTTTTTTTTTAATTGCTAATAAGCGCGTCAAAACGGTTTTTTTCTGTAAATATACAGCATTAACATTTTTAAAAGCAAATCCGTTTTGAATTCTTATTTACATGCGTTTCGGATTCGAAACGGGCCTGCACTGCGAAATTACCCGGGTTCGAATTCTACCATAGGCGGATCGATAATATTTTTCTTTTTATTTATTTTTTTTTTAATCGCTAATAAGCGCTTCAAAACGTTTTTTTTTTTATTTAAACACAGCGTTTTGAATTCGTTTTTGATGTACGTTACGGGTTCGAAATGGATCCGTTACCGCGGATTACGTTTTTTATACCTTTTTGAACTCGTAACGGATTCGAAACGGATCCTCATCCGTTTTTGTGCACATTGGGTTGCTTTTTCTCTTCCTCTTTGTGAGACGTTCTTTGCAAACAAACAAAACAGATCTGTGTGACAGTGTATTTTCGTTTATTAATATTGAAAAATTTGTATTTAATGAATGCGCAATTTCGAAAAGGTCACATCCCCGAATTTTTTCGATATTGACTTTTTCGCGTTTTTTTTTTTTTTTTTTCACCATAAATTTCGGTTTTTAAGATATCGTAACCTAAAAATGCCAAAAACATCGTTTTGCTATTTTTGAAGTGGTTATAACACGACAAGGTTACTTTCAGCCTTTTATGATTGTTAAAAGTACCAGCCTTCTTCTTCAAAACCCAATTCAAATTTCATCGATATCTCTTTATTTCTCTGAAAAATCATAAGCTTTTAACTTTTTAGGTTAAGCTATCACCAAGAAAAAAATGATATTGGCATAATTCAAATTGGGTTTTGAAGAAAAAAACCGACACTTTCAACCACCATACCACGTTTTATGGCAGAAAATTATCTTAACTTGTTATATTACTTTAAGAATAGCAAAAATTATGTTTTTTGCCTTTTAAACCTCGGATATGTCAAAAACTATAGATAGAGCGATTCTGAGGCAGGATTCAGAATAAGCAAATAAATCGAAAATGACTATTTTAGTTTCTGTTTGATTTATTTATTATTAAGGTTCCTTAGAAGATCTAGGAAAACTATCTGTTAGCCTATTTTACCAAAAAAAAACATGAACTGCCAAGGCGCTAATAATTTTACAAAACAAAAAGTGGTACCTTACGTCACTCTATTAAGATATATTATTTCAAAGCCTTGTAAACATACATACATAGTTCTGAAATTTTTTTTTTTTGCAATTTTGATTTAACTTTGTTTTAAGTAAAAAAAGTGTAACATTTAGCTTGGTTGCTGGAATCATCTTAAAGATAAATGAAAGCCTCAAAATATAAAAATTAGAAAAAAAAATTCGGTAGAGTATAATAAGAAAAAAATCACTTCTTGAAAGTTCAGACACTTGAAAAAATTTACAAAGTTTTAAGTTTAGTGTGATGCTGAAAAAAACTGCAAAAGAGTCAATAAATTGTTTTTATGATTCCGGACCACTCTAATATACATACATTCAAGCATTTCTTCCAGTTGTCTACATAATTCAATATACGTGGCATAAGTTCCAATTCACCGTCTACCGTAATAAGCTAAAATTAAATGTGTAAGCGTTTATATAAGAACAAAAAAGTATAAAAAATGGTGCAGGTATTGGAAGATTTTTGACTCACAACTTTTTTCCATAATGACGGAGAAAAAAAAAGTAGGAATAACCGACATGAGCGGTTGCGATCGCACCAACAAGCAAAACACTTAAATTACTGTGAAATTTTTAGGTTTTTAATAATAAATGGTACTGCAAATTAACAATTGCACAGTCAATTTGACTTTTTATGCTGTTTGATGCAATTTCAAACGTTCAAATCGCTGAAAAATTTTTTCTGTGTATGATGATAAATTTAGCATATAAAACCTTTAATTTGATTATTTAGTAATTTTTGCGCAAACCTTCCATCTTTCCTTTTGAAATATTTCACTTCGATGAAAAATGATTCACCTTCAACAGTTGTACATATTTGATACAAAAACAAAGCATGGAAAAACCGAAATGATGGGGAGTCGCTAAGAAAACTTTGAAAACATTTTCCTTCGCAATCAATCCTTGTAATTGAAGTTAAAAATAAAAAATTCAGTTCCTCTAAAAAACGTAGTGGAAAAAAATATTAAGCAAACTTCAAAAATCAAATAAGAAAACCCAAAAGTTTAATATTACTAATCACAGTAAAGCAATTAGGTGGAAAATGAATTTTTCCATTTTTTTTCTTTGCTCTGTTTGCTGAGCGGAATACTTTTTCTTCGCAAAGGCTGCAGTGTTCCTTTTCTGCTTTCTTCCTTAGACAAATGCGAAGACAGAGACTAATTCTGACATTTCATCCCCGGATATTCGAGTATTTTTACCATTTTTTTTCTTTCTCTCAACTTAAGAGTGTGAAAATGAAAAGGTGGCATTGAAAAGAAAGTGCTGCGTACTGGGTGTGGGGGAATGAAAATTAACGCCTTTTTTATAAGAAATTACTTGCAATTTGTAGATGTTAATTTTTTTTCTTTTCCAAAAAAAAGTAAAAAATCAAATTTTTAACAGCAGTTATTAATCAAGAAGTGGTGTTGAATGTTAAGATGATGAAAAAACCAAGATTGTTGGTAATGAATGTTGCGAGTGTAACCTATCATGTTAAAAAAATGTACGGCTTTTTTATGGAATCGCCCTCCCAACAAATAATTCAAAAATTCTTACGCAAAAATTTTAAAGCGAGAAACAGATAAAAAGTATGCATGCATCAAGAATTGTCAAATTGAAGTCAAATACATGTTTTCTTATGTGAGTGCCCAGACAGAAAGTATGCCCGAAGCATGCATCTGTTATCTGTTTCTTGCTTCATCCAAGGGGAAAAGAAGTGTTTCAAAAACCCTTCTGAAGTGCATCTTTTTCACCAATAAGCGCTTCCGCTCCGTAAAAACTATTCTTTCTTTTTAACATTGCATGTCCTAGGCTGTAAGCGCACTTAAGCTTATTTTAAGCCTTACTTACTTCTTACTTTTGAAGCGCTTATTTGTAATGCGGGGGAAAGCGTTCTTTCAATAAAATTGAAAAAAAAAAAATAAAAACTGGCAGCATCAGGATTTGAAGCGCGGAACGTCTGTGTGATAGATGGAAATATGTTATTTTTACATACATTTACCAGCTCGTTAGACCGCTACACCATTGCCCGATACGATGAAGAGGTATTAAATTTGTATATTAAGCAAATCTTGTCCAAACAGAATTTGACATTCGAATGGTTACTGCAGCCTTACAAAAAATCATTGTGTAAATGCTTCTATATTTCTATGAGGACAAGCGCTTTCAAAGTGCTTGGCTCAGAAGCGCTTAAAATTTTACCTCTTGTGTTGTACAAACCTAATGCTACGTGTGAATGAGTAAAGAAATAAACAAAAGTAACTCAATTCAAAACAAAAGCAACAAGCATATGAAACAAAACACGTCAAGTGTACCAGGAGAAAATTTTTTTATCTCCGATTTCGCTCAAATTTGGCAATATAGTAGATCCGGTGTGCAAGAACAATAATCAGGTAGGATTTGGTCCTAGTACCATTTGTTGTTAAAATATAGGGCGTTGAAGTTGGCGTTTTTAGTCATTTTCATGAAAAGGGTGTTTTTTTAAAAAGTTTTAGCTTACATTAAAATTTATAAATTCATATATCTGAGTAACTGGTGCCATTAATTTTTAAGTGTTCTTTTTATAAAAGAAAATTTTTTTCACCAAAATTTTTTAAAATTAAAAATACCCTCCTTAATTTTTTTTAAAAGCACTTCAAATTAAAGCATAATTTATAAGCTTTAAAATAATGTATGACTCAAGATGGGATTCGGTAGCTGCAGAAAGACATCTTACGAAAAAAGTGTACCAGGGATAAAATGCTTAGAATCGTGCAAGAAATACGTATGAAATTTTTGGCAACTTTTTGGAGAGTTCAAAAATATTTTTCTTTTCCTTGATTATAAAAAAAAAAAATTTTCAAAAATTATTCAAAAACAAAAAAGTTTAAAAAAATTCTAAAAAATTCACATGTATTTCTTGAACGATTCTAATCATTTTATGCCTAGTACACTTTTAACGTAAGATGCCTTCCTCTTGAGTAAACAAAGAATTTTGCCTGCCGCGGGCGTTCAAAAGCCAAAAACTCTCATTTAGCGGCCGAATTCCATCTTGAGTCCTACATCATTTTAAAGCTAATAAACTATGCTTTAACTTGAAGTACTTTTAAAAAAATTCAAGTGGGGTTTTTTCAAAAAAAAAAAAAATGTATTTAAAAAATTTTGGTGAAAAAAATTTTTTTCGCCCAGTAATATTTTTTTCTAAAAAGAACCCTTAAAATGAATGGGATTTATCAATTTACAAACTTTGGTGTAAGCTATTGTATAAATTTTTGAAAAAACACCCTTTTCATGGAAATGACTAAAAACGCCATGTATTTTAACAACAAATGGTACTAGGACCAAATTGTTCTTGCACACCGGATCTACAATATTGCCAAACTTGAGCGAAATAGAGAAAAAAAATTTTGAGCTGGCACACTTGGCGTGTTTTGCTTCATATACTTAGTGCAGTAAAATTAAATAACTAAAAGGAAAAAGTTTTGCTGTGCTCTTGAAACTTGTCACAGTTGATTATCAGGGTTGGTATAATAACTTTTTTTAAAAAAGTCCACTGCTTCTTATTTATCAGACCACACCATTCTCGTCATTATAAAACATACATAAAAGGTGACATTGGTACGAAAATGAAGCTCTTTAGCGCAATTTTGACGTGTTTTAAAGAGGTTTTGAATCGGTCCATTTGCAATTTGTTTTGTAAAAATGAGTAGTGTGAAAAATTTCGAAATAATAATTTCATTAGATTTTATTAAAACAAACAATTCTTATTTACTTGAGAAAAAATTAACCTTGGGTAAAATTTTTTCGCACTCTACTAAATCAAGGCTTTAAAAAAAACAAATCGTACAAAACATTTGCTCCATTTCCCCACATTTCAATTAAAAGCAAAAAAATCAAAAAACACCGCCGTTGCGAAATTTGGTTCAAGTGCAGATCCATTTAGAAAAAGGAATAAGAAACAAGAAAAGAAAATTCAGTTTCACATTGAATTCAAAATAATAAAGTGTGTGGCTGTCCATCAAATCAATGACTAGCAATAATCCTCCTCATATGTGCGCCATCCACTCCAAACTGTCGAATTGAAAATTGGTGATCTCTGAAGGAAAATGCAAAATTTTCCATAAAAATCAACGCAAAAAAACACAGAATTACAAACCCAAAACATTTGTACAACATCTGTTTCCTATAATGCCATGCAAACTACAAGAAAATAACAAATTCGAAAACACCATTCGTATAAAATCCAATTGAAACCATCAGTTGATCAAAAATAAGAAAATACGGGTATTTTGAATCCAATTAAAATACACGAAAACGCTGCTTCATTAATCAACAAAAGCGCCCGTTTGTTGGCATCCATGGAAAGACCGCGCATTTAATTTATTTATTATTTTAATTTTGAAATAATTTAGATATTTTGATTTGTTGGAAGTGAAGAAATTCATTAACCTGTTCGATTTGCACTTGTTTTCTTCACTCGATGAATATTTGCTTTGCTTTGCATTGAAACTGAAAGTTTGCTTATTTTGGCCAATTCGGTAAAAGAAATCGAATTTAAGATGTGTGTTTTCAATCAGTTATTTTGGGAACTGAAAGTATTTCAGTGCTTTAAGAAAAAGAAATATATGCTTCTTTCATTAACTGTGTGAAAAGTTTGGTTAATTTTTTATTGTACACTTCCACAGAACTTATGTCGAACTTTTGAAATAGGCGCAAATAAACTTGAGTCCAAGGGGAAATATTTGATAGAACAATTGTATATCATTTATAAGTACAAACATACATATATGTATATGGAGAAATCTCAGCAAGTGTGACTTTTTCGAAAAAAACAAGCTTTTTTTATAAACATGTGGCAACCTATTTTGGACCGTGAATTATCAATTTTAGATATAGTATTTTTCAGCCTGCGTAACTGACATTTTTTGGTCGCCTCCCCAATATCATCAATAATGATTTTTCGAGGGTGATGCGTGATGAATTTAGCGAATCAGACACATCAACGGGTAGCAGTTTTTCTTACGTCCACGTTAAAAACCCTGAAAGCCCCAAACAATTTGCTGAACTGCCTCAAAAGTTATCTATAGCTCAATAACGGGAGCGGTTTTTTCGATTAACACTCAAAATTTGAGGATTTTACTGGAATTTCACCATTTTTTAAGTATGTACTGGGGGGCGATTTTTTTACAAATCAATTGGCCTTAGATCCAATGATCACGCAAGGTTTGAGACTGTTTTGTGCCTTCGGGTTGTTGTGCCCTTCAAAATACCATTTTTTAGACGCAATTACGCATGAAAAATCGCCATTTGAACATATTCTCAAGTGTGTTACCACCGAACCAGAGGTGGCATACCCTTCTACCCGGCCAGATCTTTTAGTCATAACATTAAGAAATAATATTTCCTGGGGAATACTGCGAAAAAACAATCGCCTCCAGAACAGCATGTTAGAAACCGAAAATTATCAGATTTCGGGTAAAAACCATTCACACAACTTGAGAAACCTGTATCTAGCGTTCTACTTAAAGTACATCAACGGGATGCAGTTTTTTTCAAATAAAGTTTGTCATTCATCATAGAAGTGCCATGCCCATGCGTTTTTGCTACCTTTCTTTAATTCGTATAAACTAAGATGAGCCAATGGGCTTGTAGGTTGTTAAAAACACGCAGAGAACTTTGAGCTGATCACAATCCCAATCTAAATAATTTTAAGTATCCTAATGTGTTTTTTAGTCAAAAAAGTAGATATGCTTAACGCAAGCCCTTTTGTGCTTGCTTAGCAGAAAAATAGTTTTGCCCATTTGTGCTTAGTAAAAGTCTTTTTTTCTGTCTATCCTATGCTCAGGGGCATTCGTATCGCTAATCTGAAGCGTAACGTATTTTAAGGACGGCGCTTTCAGAGCCTTGATCGATAAATGTATGGATTTATAAAAGCTACTGTGCCAAGCCTATAAAGTTTAAAAGTAGCCTTAGAACTCTACAAAAGTGCAGTTGCCTGAAATTTGTTACGACAAATCACCGGATACTAGGCTTGGATGTGCTGACGTTTCGTCGCTTTTAGCGGCAGAATCTACAGATGCCATATCCGAAACATTTATTTTATTGAGGTTTTTTAAAAAATTTTATTTGTTTTAACTTTCACAATTGATTTATTTATCATTCATTAAAAGTCAAAATTTTAGTTTCAGCAATGTTTCTCGAGCAAATCCTAAGTTTCTTGCAATATGACTTGTCAAGTTTATTTAATTTATCAAACACCGATATTTACTTGTGTTGCTGCTCCGATGAGCCCATGCCAACCAAAACCGCCAGTCGTGAATCAGTTGATGAGAATTGCATAACAAACGTCTATGAGTCACGTCCAAAGATAGTATGCGATTGCGGTTGCCAAGACTGCCCTAAATTCGATGCGCAAGAGGCTGATGAACAGGATGTTGATCATTGTGACTACACACAAATGAGTGATGATGATGACTTGGCATACGAAAGAGATGACTCCAATTTCGAGGAGCAGGGATGTAATGATATGGAAAGTGAACCAAGCACCACATCTTCCGACGACCCCAATAATCAGTCATGTTGTCAGTCACTTTGCCGAAAGATTGTGGAAATTGTTACCAACAGATGTTCAGATGCTACGCTATCGGAACTACAGGGGATCGAAGAACGCGCCTATGCACTTTGGAATTCGCTGAATACGTGTGCTCGTGAAAGTGGCAATTCGCGCACTAGATATCCAAATTGGTGGGAGTTAAAGTCATGGCAAAAATTACCATTTTACTGGGCCGCACTTTCAAATGAGATACTGAGCGAAGATCCCTTTGAGAATTTTAAGCGTTTCTTTGATGAAAACAAGCAACGGTCGCGAGGACGCAGATCAAAACAGCAAAACGAACGTATGCTTATTATGTGGCACAGTTTCTGTGTTAAACAGCGGTTACCCTTCATAATGGAGGCATTTATCGCTAGGGTATCAGCGGGTAAGATAAATATTCATGATGATCGCGAAATACAAAGAGTAATCGGTGAATTGCATAACAAATAGCTGCTAAAAATTATTCGTATTACGATGAGATGTATGTATGTTGTCAAAATTGTTTTTAAAATTTTTGTCAAAGCGTTGTGGAGAATGTAATCGTTAAACCATCCCAGTAAAAGATTAAAATGATGTGTACATGTGTTTAAAATAAAATTGAATGAGAATTGTATATTTTTACGTTGCCATAAGGTGCAGATTTTTTGCTTTGGGAGAATCTTATTTAAAGTCGTCTGCTGTGTACCTCTTCTAAGAGTTAAGCCTTCCAACAACATCTTTAATAAATAAAAAAAATTATCTTAATTTCACCTTGTAGTCCATGGATTGGGTCGTAAAAAACATGCTAAAAAGGAAGTAAAACGTTCACTGGTTTTTATTATAGAAATCGGTCAACTGGTCATTAAAGATGAAAAAATCACAGAGTGCTATTAAATTAGAGGGCGGAAATCGGGGGGTAGGGTAAATGCAACCTTTACAGTTTTAACAAAATATCTAGCGAACGAAGCAAAACTAAGATATTTTTTTTAGAAAACTTTGTAGAGAATTAAATTTGTCATCGAAATAGCTTATGTATGTATGTATGTATTCTCCTTTAACTCCTAGGAGGAGCATAGCGCCAATATGAAATCTCTCCATTTGTCACGATCCCTTGCGATGACTTTGATCTCTTGCCACGATTTTCCCGATTCTTGGATTTCCTTTTCCAACGACCTTTTCCAGTTGGTTTTGGGTCTACCACGTCCTCTACTGCCTTGTGGATTCCACTCAAGGGCCTGGCGACAAACTTCGCTGTGTGGTTTCCGGAGAGTGTGACCAATTGTGTGCATAAAAAGTTATTCAGGCTCAAAGGTCGCTAAAATCACTTTTTTGCAAATATCTCGCTAACGCAAACATTTACAGAAAAATTTTTCGCCAAAATTTTGTAACACAGGATATATCCTATGTAAAGATGTAAAAAATGATTTCGTTTAGCTTATAGTTTAGGAGATAACCCAATTTAAAAATATATGCACAGTTTTTATATGTAAATACTACGTATAAGTTCATATTAAAATATCTTACTTTTAAAATTGCGAATACTCTTTAAAGAGGAGTCGTACAAAAAAAAAATTAAGAAAACGTTCACAAGATAATTGGATTCTGTATACATCGTATTAAATTTGTTTTTTTATTGGAGCGACTCATGGTCCTCGGAAACGGTAAGTCATACGATAAAAAGTAGCGGAATCAATTGTGTACAAATTGAAGTAAACGTTTAGAAAATATTCAAAAAAAAAACTTTTAAATGGCAAAACAACCGGTTTTTATTGAATAACTTCTAAGCGGTTACTTCAATGTGTATGGCTTATATTTTGTAGATCTTGTAATCATGAGTGGCTGCAAAAAAAAATTAATACGGGATTATACAGAGTCCAATTATCTTTTGAATAGTTATTTAAAGAGTATTCGCAATTTTAAAAGTAAGATATTGTAATATGAACTTATACGTAGCATTTACATATAAAAACTGTGCACATATTTTTAAATTGGGTTATCTCCTAAACTATAAGCTACACGAAAACATTTTTTACATCTTTACATAGGAAATTTCGTATGTTACAAAATTGTGGAGAACATTTTTTTTTGTAAATGTTTGCGTTAGCGAGATATTTGCAAAAAAGTGATTTTAGCGACCTTTGAGCCTGAATAACTTTTTATGCACACAATAGACTTTTTTCTCACTATTCATCATGCTTTAATAAAGACAATTCCGGTGAAAAAAATTCACTTGGAATTTTTTCGCAGAAATATTCTAATTTTCCTGGGCCCTTATTCAAAACATTTAAAAAAAACTAATTCTTGTTTTTTTTTACTCTTTTGCCTATAACTTTTTTAGAGTCAGAGACATTGTGCCAATATAGCCAATGGAACATGGAACATTTCTTTATACGGTCAGAAAAACGATTTTTTCTCCAAGCCGAGGCTTCTTATGAAAAAAGTGTACAAAGCAAAAAATCTTTAAAATCATCCAAGAAATACGTGAGAATTTTTTGGAACTTTTTTAATTTTTTGACCAAGTTTTGAAAAATTATAAAATATCGCCGAAAATTATGACAAAAATCATATGTGTACCCTGAATAGTTCTTAGCATTTTTTGCCAAATAAACTTTTTTCGTAAGACGCATTGGTTTTGAATAAAAATCGTTTTTCCGACCGCATAAACAAAATTTCTATGTTTCAATGACCATATTTCGGTCATATTTTGGACAATTTTTGACATAAAAAAATTTTTAAATAAACCATTTTAAAGGAAATTTTATTTTTATATTGCGCAATGTCTTTACCTTTTTCTGACCCTAAAAAAAGTTATAGTTAAAAAAAAAGGTAAAAATCATCACAAGAACTCGTTATTTTTGCTTGTTTTTCTTTTTTATTTCAAAATTTTGGATGGCAATTTTCGATGGCAAATTTAATTCTCTGCAAAAAGTTTTCTAGATATTTTGAAAACTGTAAACGGTGCATTTACCCTCTCCCCCCGATTTCCACCCTCTAATTTACTAGCTATCCGCGGTTTTTTCATCTTTAATGACCAATTAACCGATTTCTGTAATAAAAACCAGTGAACGTCTTACTTCCTTTCAAAATGACCTAATCAATAGACTATTGTGCTAATGATACAGCTCCTTGCATTTATTGCTTATTGCGTTTGTTTTACGCATAGCAATCGCTTTGTTTGTATACATATCTCGTTGTACCTGGTGGTTGATTGATGGCATAACATTCTCAACCAATCTCATAATTTCTTTTCATCAATAAAACAAAAAATTTAACTTTCATCGACCTTTCATGTTTTGGACTTTTCAAATTGTTTCGATATCGTTGACAGTAGCCTCGGTCATATAAACCTTGTTCACTTGCTAGTGACTAACGACCAATCTAAGCACCATCCTACTTCAATTGTGGCTGCAAATTGTAAATTATTGCAGCTCTAAAGGAATAAGGTAAGGAGCGTTGTAACGATAGCGATAAC
This sequence comes from Calliopum simillimum, assembly GCA_951812925.1. NCBI lineage: Eukaryota > Metazoa > Arthropoda > Insecta > Diptera > Lauxaniidae > Calliopum > Calliopum simillimum. The sequence goes on from OX638368.1 coordinate 162,264,621, forward strand.
ATTAAGTCCACAAACTTTGAATGCAAATCATTTGAAATTGGACGAATTGTAATTTAGCCCTCTGCTGTGACATGGATCATGTAAACTTCATAAAGCGGTCGTGGAAATAGCAACCAAAAGACTAAATCTGTTGAAACAAAAACCACACAAAGTGGATAAGATGTGATAAGTTTCCTTTCTACGCGGCAGCGAACACACTTTTTCCATCGTTACTACGATTTACCCGTACAATATTTCAAAAAAAAAAAAACAACATGAAGAATTTCCGTAAAGATGTCGTTTTCTCCTTCCTCCTGCTCTGGTTCCTTGTGGTTTTTTGTTGGCTCAAGTAATAAAGATCCAAACAATGAATATTTTCCGTTGATAATGTTGAGCTGAACGTCAGTCGGTTGGTCGTTTTCGTATGTCGCATATTTTAAATGCAATTCGTGTTCATTTTGCAGCGCGACAAAGTTTCAAGTAGATTATGTATGCGTTATATTAGAATCAAAGCCCCAATGTGAACTTTTTTGTTTCACTAGTCCAATTTATTTAATTTTTTTCTTTTTTTTTTTGTTCCTTGTTATTTTTGTGTTGAGCGTCGTACCGCCTTAGCTTGTTCTGCCATTTAGAGCGACAATGAAAACGTGAAAAAGGATATGCCAGCGCCAAGAGATATGGTATGGAAAAAAAAAGTAACGCATTACTCCTGTAACATAAATCCGTTTTCAAAGCTCCAACTCAAAATTTATGGCTTAGTGTAAAAGCGTAGCGTCGCGCAGCGCGATTGCGGTGGACAGTGGTGCATAGTAGAGCAAAATAAAGTTAGTGTAAAGAAATTTTGCATAAAGCCAGACATGACAAACATTTTACGAAAAATAATTGACAAACTATTCATTTCAGTTTCAGCCTTAACTTCGTAAATGCATTTTTCTTTAAGACTTCGAAAAAATTTGGCAACACAACATTCACTGAATTCACTTGATTGTTTTTCGATAAAAAAAAAACATAAGAAAAAGTTTATGGTAAAGTGGTTAACTCTGAAAAGGACGATTTAATGAGAATAATTTTAACAAACTGAAACTTATTAAAGTATGAGGAAGAGAAAAACGGGTCCATTTCTTTTTGACCATCAGGAAAAATTTAGCAAAACTAAAAGTTGACACGTTTTTATAATAAAAAAGCAGGATTTTTGATAGAAAAGTATAAAACACAAAATATGAATTACTAAAAGTGAAATAAGCAGCATGCTCCAATGTCGATTTCGAATGAAAAAACAAAAAAAAAAAAAAATGGGCGCAAGCGAGACAAATAGGCATGTAAGAATATTCTTCGACTAGGCATGAATGATAATCAGTCTGAGCCTTTTAATTTAGACTAGAAGCCAACATGAAACCATGACAGAAATTGAGCTCCATTCCTTAGAACCATCAATTCTCCGTCGATGCACTTGTGAGTTGCATTGTACTTAATTTTTTCCAGAATTTGTATCATGACTTCAGAAACCTACCGTATTGCAATACCACGAAGCAATATGCAAGCCAAAATTTCAAACATAATAATGAATTTATCAACGCTCACACTCTGCAATACTGTGGTTATTGCGACCCATTTATATCTAGAATTATAGCTATGAAATAAGACAATTCTCTTGAAATGATATTAAGATGGGTGTTGAAAAAATTCATTTATTTGAATTGATCAACTTAAATTCAATACGAAAATATTTTTCTTGGATTTGATAGAATTCAAAAGAATTTATGGAATTTGTATGGCTAAGTTCGATTCACATACATATTTTCCAATCAAATATACACATAACTGACTATAGTAGTCATTTCTTTTTTTATGGATGAAGGTATTCATCATCCAGCCATCATTCCTTTCGTATCAAAATGGCTACCAGAACCACAGTGCAGCGATTGCGGGTATGGTAAATAAAGCGAATGCGTTTTTAAGTTTGTTTCCACAAGTACGAGTATTTATTGCTGCTGCATGACCTGAGAGCAAATATTCTCGATGTACATAAAAAGTGCTCCAATGAAGGCAGTGGCAAACTTTGGGAGGTTTATTAGTTGAAATCTGGTAAAACATTTTCATAAAACTGTCGTGCTCACTAATAATATTGGAATAGGGAAATTTCACATTAATTGGAATTAGGGTTTTTTTTTTTGTTCTTTCAAATTAACATAATTTCAACAAAAATTGTATGTACCATTACGTTTCTAATTAATGATGATTTCGTAAAACGCATTTGTTGACAACATCCTCAAATTTAAGCAAACATCCTTTTCCTTTTTGATTTACCATTTAGAGTAAATTTTTCGTGAAGAACCTTAAAAATAGATGACTTATTGTCATTTTCTGTTACAAGTACTTAAATGCTAATGATTAGTAATTTTTTCTCTCTTTTTGTCATATGTCTCTGTATGCACTATTTATATTCTTTAGTGCACATTTTAAGAGAATTGTGATATTTTTGTTATTTTTAACATAACTCATTAGTCAATATGACAGATTCTAAGCGTACATATACTTTCTCATATGTATGTAATTAGGTGAGAAGACTATACAGATTTTATCTGAACTGTGACGATAATGATGTAGTGGCTGCCAGAAAAACTTATTAAGAAAGATAGTAACATTTACTTAATTGAGTTTTCGTACAAATTCTACAGCTGGATTTCGAAACAAAGAAATATGCCCAAAACGGAAATATTTTTTTGAATTTCTCAAAGTTTGACTCTCTTTATTTTGAGCTAAAAGTACAAAATCAAAGCAAATATCTGCATACAAGTTCTATTAATCAAAAACCATCTACATACATTGTAATAAATTACTGAAAATACTCATTAACTCAAACAACACCTTAAAGGAATTTCCAAAAGTAATCTTATTTTTCAAACTGACAAATTAAGCAAATCTCCAATGTAAAGCCGACAAATTTCCCAATTTGTCATACAACACCGAAATGATATTAATCATCACACTACGCACCTTGTGATTATCATAAATGCAAAACCCACTCAACAGTTTGTAGCACTTTGAGAGCAGAAATCCGTAAAAAAAACATATACTTTACCTGGCAGAAACGAACAAAATCTGCAAACTTAAAGATGGCTAATTTTAGATCCTCGCCGTCAACATAAGTAATCAAAACTCGAGAATTGCGATGTGGAGCAATATATTTTGAAAATACCAACATTGGTTGAATTTGATAAGTCATAACATCCGCTCATAAGTCTATCTAGCAGTCTGTCCCACCGCATTTCACCGTTTATTTTCTAAACGTGTACATATTTACATATCTGTTTGTATGTACCCCAGGAGAAAAGAAGTGCTTCAAAAAGCCTTGTGAAGTGTATCTTTATCACCAATAAGCGCTTTCGCTCCGTAAGAAATATTCTATCTTTTTGTAAGCACGCTTAAGCTTACCGCAGCCTTACTTTAAAAGGCGTTTTGAAAAGTGAAGTAGACTGATTCCATTTCAATTCATACGGTGAGTGTGCACTTAGGTTTGCACATCAATTTCAAACTAGCAAAATATTTTTCTGCAATCAAAATAAGGGAACACGTATTTTTTTTTTAATGGTTTGGACCAAAATTGGGGATTTTATGGCGTTTTGTAGGAATTTTGCCGAAAATTTAATTTTGAAAAATTCATGAAGTTTAACCGTTTTTTCAACGGCATTTCTTTATTTATGAACTGATTTACATGAATCAATATTTATTTGGTGCACAATGAAATTCTTTTAAGTAATAATTAAAAAAAAAATTTCTTTAACCCTTACTTTCCTTAAAATTGATGTTTATATTTTAAATAAAAATGCTAATTTTCTCAAAAACACAATCTTTTTTTCTCGAAAATTTGCACAGTGATAGTAAAGCACGTGTTCTTTATTCCAGTAATGACAGTTTTCTTGATATTTTTGTTATAAGTGCAAAATTTGCAATTTTTAACGTTAATATTGAGTTCTTCTATACAAAATGAATAAAAAAAATTACACAGTTCAGTTTTCACTTTCCTAGACGGTTTTGCGATACTGATTCCGAAAATGGCACTTACATTCTTCTACCATTTTTGGTTTTCAAGATATCTTGAAAAACTTTATAAAACCCATAAATTTGAAAAAAACCGAATTCTTTATTTTTGAGGCACAAAATTCATTTATAGTAAGTTAGATGGAACTTAAATATACTCACGGTATAGAAAACCAAGCATTGTTTGTGTTTTTTGCAATTTGACCGTACCTTGGCTTTTGTTTTTCTTCAAAAGTTCTTTGGATTTTTATAAGTTTCTTTTTCGATTGCTTCATGTAATTTCGCGACACATCATAGTCTGTGAAATGACCACACGGCTGCTATCCAGACTGCTTGTGAGTTTCTAACTCAAGTGCTAAAACTGACACCAGCTATTCAATTAAAAATTTTGCTGTTGATGAAATTTATTCCTTTAGAATAAACAAAATTAAACAGTGGAAAAATGCAAAGAAATGCAAAAGTATTCAAAAATGCCATGTTTGGAAGAGTGAGGGAACCAGAGGGTTAACTTCTTGTTATATAGCCAGAACTGCACAACACAATTACACGAAAGTAATCGAAAAAAAAAAATAATAAAAATTCCGAGAACTTTCGAAGAAAAACAAAAGCCAAGGTACGGTCAAATCGCAAAAAACACAAACAATGCTTGGTTTTCTATACCGTGAGTATATTTAAGTTCCATCTAACTTACTATAAATGAATTTTGTGTCTCAAAAATAAAGAATTCGGTTTTTTTCAAATTTATGGGTTTTATCAAGTTTTTCAAGATATCTTGAAAACCAAAAATGGTAGAAGAATGTAAGTGCCATTTTCGGAATCAGTATCGCAAAACCGTCTAGGAAAGTGAAAACTGAACTGGGTAATTTTTTTTTATTCGTTTTGTATAGAAGAACTCAATATTAACGTTAAAAATTGCAAATTTTGCACTTATAACAAAAATATCAAGAAAACTGCCATTACTGGAATAAAGAACACGTGCTTTACTATCACTGTGCAAATTTTCGAGAGAAAAAAAGATTGTGTTTTTGAGAAAATTAGCATTTTTATTTAAAATATAAACATCAATTTTAAGGAAAGTAAGGGTTAAAGAAATTTTTTTTTTAATTATTACTTAAAAGAATTTCATTGTGCACCAAATAAATTTTGATTCATGTAAATCAGTTGATAAATAAAGAAATGCGGCTAAAAAACCGATTAAACTTCATGAATTTTTCAAAATTAAATTTTCGGCAAAATTCCTACAAAACGCCATAAAATCCCCAATTTTGATCCAAGCCAAAAAAAAAAAAATACGTGTTCCCTTATTTTGATTGTAGAAAAATATTTTGCTAGTTTGAAGTTGATTTGCAAACCTAAGTGCACACTCACCGTATGAATTGAAATGGAATCAGTCAATAAAGAAATGTTGAATAAAAAATATTTCAATAAAAAAAAATAAAGCAAAAAAAAATTTTTTAAAAATCTACCGGGCTGGGTTCGAACCAATGTTGTTCTTAATTCAGCTTTACAAAAAATCAATGTGTAAGTGCATCTAAATTTCTATGGGGATAAGCGCTTTTAAAGTGCTTGCATCAGAAGCGCTAGAAATTTTTCCTCTTGGGTAGATACCTTTGTGCATTTATGTGCGTATGCTATCGATCGTTAGATCGTTTTGGCTGTTTATATCATCCATCTCTTCCATTGCACGTTGCGTATAATGTTCTCAGTCTGATGTAGTTTTGAGTTGTATATTATTGGGGGAGCCAAAAATAAAGGCAGCGCAATACTAACGATCAAAAGGGATTTGGCGTAGTGTGGTGTACCGCATCCCACGGTGTATGGTACGGTTACGTGCCGTAGGTCGGAACTACGTATGGACGCGTCGAAGGTGGCGATGTTTGTTGCAACAATTCAGCGAATTGCATTTTACAGCACGTACGCTGGTATTTTTGTTTTGACTCCCAGTGATTTGGGAGCGGGGTTTGTAAATATTTTGAAATATTTTTCATATTCGCCGGCATAATTGAGACAGGTGCAAGTTCGAAATGTACGAATGTGAATTGCAAAAACTTATACTGTGAAGGAAGCATTTCTCGAACTTAAAATGTTGTTTGTGTTTTAAAACTTTTTACGTCTGTATATATTCAGGCCTATCACTGAATCCATCGTAGATACGAATTTCGTGAAATCTACGAAAGTGCTATCATTGAATTCGAATTGCTACGACGTGAATTCAAAATTCGTCGATTGGGATCACTTACTCCATCCGAAACTCAAATTTTTTTTTTTAATTTCCGACGAATAAATTTGACTACCGAAGAAATATCATTATTTTATTAATGAAGTACTTCAAACTCCACGAATTTCGAAGTTACGTTCATAATTTCTTGTAATCAATAATAGCATTTTCGTAGAACTCACGAAATTTGTATCTACGATGGATTTATTTGCCTTTTGTTTGCAACATGATTATTTCTTTTGATCTAAATAAAAGCAGCATTTATCTTAATCTGAACTATTTCTCATCAGAATTAGTCACTATATAGGAAAGAAAAATTTTCCATCACAACTTTTTTAGCAAATTTATTTGGAAAAATCACTTTTGAGTTTCATGAAAGGATCCAGATCCAGGAACAATTTTTCAATTTTCTGTTTTTGCAGAAAAGTGGATGAAAACAAACGTTTTCCAAGGGCACTTTTTTTCTAAAAAGTCACATGACAATTTTTTCAACTTTAGTTTGTGCTTTTATTTACACTCACTAGGTGGTCAAAAAAATTGCATCGATTTTTCGCGAAAACACTATTTTGACACTCTGAAGTTCCATGCACATAACTTGGAAAAAAAAAATGTTTCCTCAAAACTAATAATGAACAGTCTCTATATTGAGCATTCACAGTTCTGTAAATTTTTATAAAAATCTGAGGACCCAACTGCAAATTTCGGAAAATTTTAGATGGAAAGGGTCTGTAGTTTATCTCGATTTATGTAGGTATATTTCAAAAAGATTAAAAAATCAAAAAAATTATTGAGGGGATTCCTGAAAACGTGTAAAAGCCTCGAAAACCTCGCAAGCTCGTAAAAGTTGTCAAAATCAATACAAAGTTTGCCAGTTTTACGAGTTTACGAGGTTTTCGATGCTTTTACACGTTTTCAGGAATCGCCTTATTATATTAAATTCAAGTAAAAAATTAATTTTTTTTACTTTTATTCTTAAAAGTTTTCTGGAAAAGTTTTTTAAAGAAGTTTTTTTTTTATTTATTTTACTCTGAAAAGTTTAAGATTAAAATTTTCATAATCTTTCATGCAAAAAAGTTTTCAAAAACTTTTACTTCTAAAACTTTTTAAATAAAAGTTCATGAGTTTCAAGGTCTTGTTTTTATTGCTTATTCACCCTAAGTGAGGTACGAGCACGAATATCCATCAAGCGACGTACGATACAACGCAAATCGCAATTTTACTTTGAAATGAAAACACATGTCCACGTTATGTATTACGTGAACATTTTTCATCCACGTATCTGCAATGTCATACAGTTCAGAATGCTGAAAATTATCCACTTCAAGTGATGCATAATTAACAACTTAATTAATACCTTTATGAATTTTTGGACACGATACAGCTGTTCCAGAAATTTCAAATGTCACAAACACCTCAAGAAAGTTGCAAGCATGAGATGATACATATTTCACATGAATTCGTGCAAGCATACGGCTAATTTGTAGTAGAAAATTCAACTTTCCAAGTTTTTTTATGTTAATTAGCAGCATTTTATTTTTGCTTTCGCAAGAACCGCAAGGGAAAGCAAGGTGTAAATCGTACACAGAATTTGAAATTATCACGCGAAGTAGTTTTTTATTTCAAAAAATTAAACATGCACTTTAGTTGTCACACTTGTCATCGAACATATGTCAGCTATATCCTGTGCCAGAAAATAATCTGAACATAACAGAAAACTAGCTCCGAGCACATATTGCATTCGAATGCTTGTGGCTTGAGCCATTTGACATTTATTCGAAAGTTGAATGGAATTGAGAACATTTTTTTTCAAGCTATTGAGCGTGGTCTAGACTTCAAAGTCGTACTCTATAACCCGCTAGAAGTTTCGCGCAGCTTTTTTGCAGTTTTATGATTTTTAACTTCAGTTTTTCAATGCTTAAGCATTTGTAAAGACAATGTAAGTTACTGCCTTTTTTGGTAATGCCAAAAACAGGACTTGATACTTCGAATATTCCTAATTCATGGTGTAGCATAAGAAATTATAAAGAAGCAGTAGATCCCTGCTACACGGAGAAAAATATGTATAATAATTTTTACTATATTGGCTAGTCGAAAAATTAAAGTAATCAACACTAAATTTCAAGTATAAATTACCTTACGTATGAACTATTTGATGGGTCCGTAAAGTCACATTTACAAATAAAATGTAGTTAAATAATAAAGGAATATTTACTACAAATTTCCTACATTTGACTAAATGTTAGGTAATTTGCACTTTCAGAAAAAAAATGTGTGGTCATTTTGAATTTATGATTCTAGTCAAAATAACTTTATTTTTTTCACGCACAAAAATGAGTATCATAATTTTCACCTTACGCGAGTAAGGTAAGTACCACAAAAATATAGAGTCATTTTGACTTTTATAATTTTAGTAACAATTTATATTTTTGGACAAACATTTTCTTCATATACAAATTTTTTTGCTTCTACATCATATGCGGAAACAGCCCAGTGGATATGTATCTGACTACCATTCGGAAGGGCCAAGGTTCGTATCCCGGCGCCGGTCAGTTCATTTTTTTTTTTTTTGTTTTTTTTTTTTTTTGTTTGAACTATACAGTAAGGTAAATATCACGCCAATTTTTTCATTAAAATTACTAGACTGTGAGGTCATTCGAACAATCTGAATTGACTAAAACAGTAAGATAAATCTTACTTCGGTGTAAAGTTGTCACTATTCTGACTTGAAAATCTAGTAAAATTTATTAGAAATAAAGTAGCTGGTACTATTTTTTTTCTCCGTGTAAGATCTTAATAAATTACTATATTGGTTGTTCCACCTAAACAAGAATTTATTTTATTTTTCAGCTATAGACATCGCAAATTCGAAAAAAAAAAATAAAAAAAAATTAGTTTAGAATCATAGATTTCCTCCTCCTCAGAAAATCGCATAAATTAGCAATAAAATTTTACGTTCGTCATATATTTGACCAAAATGAATGTAAAGTTTTAAGTTATTTTCAATACAAGAAAAAAATGTAACACCCTTTCCTCATGGAACACTAAAAAGGTCCGTGAATAGCAATAAATGAAATTCCACTGTTAAATGATAAAAATCAGCATCAAACATGGGCTGAGGCGCTAAAAAACAATGGAAATCGCCAAAATAACTGACACAACAGTCGTAATATAACACGGCGACAACATTATGCTAAACAAAAATGATTCCGTAACGTAACGTTACTTAAGACGGAATGATGTTTGAGAGACAATGAGACCGAAGTAAAAGAAAAAATAAAATGCCATAAAATAAAACTGAAGGAAACGGCATGGAAAACTATGTCCAATTTCTTTTGCCGAAAGAGTGGTGGTGTACGATTTCTGTCCCCGTCTTCACGCTATGTCGGCGAAAATTTGGAATGGGTTGTGTGTAGAAAAGGGGTGTTACGTCCTCTAAATGTATTGATGCTGATTTTGACAATTTGTTGTTGCTTTTGTAGTGCTTGTTTTGCTATAAACTAGCCAAAGATTGTTACATGCATTCTCTGCACCCTGGAACACACTACGCTTAAGAGTTGCAAGCAGGACAAAAAAACTGTAAGATTCTTTTGCTCATAAATGTGCAAAAAAGGGTTTTGTTTAGCGTTTTTTAAATCTAAAAACAATTGGCATCTATTTTTTTAGGAATTGTTGTTTTTTTTTTTTTTGATTTCTTCTCAGAAGAATTTGGCATGGATTTCGACGCGTGTTTGTGTAACAAATTTATCCTTTTTTATGGGACATATATTTTGTCTGAATCTGTGCGTTTGGCTGTTTGTGTGAGGTTTTTAACTATTTGATTATTCGGTTTTTATTGTTCCGACCTTAGTTTGCACCTCAATTTGTCTTCGCAAATGTGAAAAATGTGGAAATTAGTTGGCGTTTTATGTAGGTTGATGCGTATGTTGGAGTATCTGAAGAAATGTTGTTGATGTTTCATCAATCACTCGATGTGTCACACCTATCAGTGAAATTCGTCGAGGCGTATGAATGCAGCAGCAGCAGCAGATACACCCAAAAATGTCACCAACAGAGTTAAGTTTAATTCAGAAAAACTTGTGATTTTTGTGCGAATAATAGTAAGATAACCCTTTTTAGTATTGGGAAAGCATGACTGGATCTGTTATTTTGTGAAGAAATTTGTTGTTTACACATGTGGAATATTTCTTTCTGGACTTTTAATGTTCACCCATTAAATTGATTATCATAGTAAATTTGCTTTAAATTAACAACGTAATGTTCACGCGTTTCTTTGTTAACATTTCCTTTGATGGCTTCCGTTTAAACCTTAAATATAGTCAACTAAAGACTTTCCCCCTAAAATTATCATTATCTTAAATTACCATAACAATTATTAACTTAATATTTTCATCAGTTAATACACAAACGGATATACTGTAGCATTTCCGTACAGAACTGCCCCACGAATATAATTTTCCTTACAATCAATGAATTGACGTCCTGTTCAACGTCTTTATCCTTACGTTTCTTTGTGCTACTTTGGGTCATTAATGCCAGACCATTGGTCACTTGTCCATTTTCGTTGCTTTGATGCGATGGCGGCACGCATCCTGTAATCGTATTTTGCAAATTTGAATTGACTTTGATTTTTTCGCATCACTTTCATTTTCGTTGCCAATTTCAATTTCTTCGTTCCACATAATTAACCCTGCTGGTTCTGTAGTGATTCCGCACAGAATCTGCATTAATGGCCACAGGCACATTTACGAATGATAATACAAATATTTTTGTAAGAAAATCACAAATCAACATTCGTTTGGTCATTATTGATTCAGTGTATTCGGGGCTCTTACATTTACATTTCTATTTCAATGTACGTAGTTTTAGTAGGAATTTGTTTTTTATTTATGTAATGGATGTGAAAAAATAATCGTATTTATGAGTAGTAAAGTATGTATTTTGCAACCCTGATACTACTGAATTGCTATCCAGCCAATATGCCAAATTAATAAATAGTAATTGACGAAAATAAAATATACATAGCATAGTCAATTTTCTAGCAAGCGCTATTCGCTCTATTTTAGATTCTGTAGAGCAGAGGTTGGAAGATTTCAAAGGGCATGAACATGACTCGACCAATTCTGGCAGCCTTTTGTTCTTTATGGCTTCGATCGTTTTAACTAAGGACTGCCCTATCAAAATTTGATACTCTTATTCCTTAAGATTATGATTTACCTGATGATCGTGCAGATCGAAATATGGATGCAATTTTTTCTATATAACATGACGATTACAAAAATATATAACACTTGGTAAACAAACTTCAAACGATAAAGATGTCTAGCAATCAAGAAAAAACAGCGCGAACTCATTTTGTACACTTACTTGCAAAAACCAGAATTAAAATACTCAGCCATAGCTAAAAAAATAGGTGCATCAAAAATCAATGTCTAAAGGGATATTTCGAATTATTGAAAGGGTCAACTTATTACGCGGAAAAATTGTACAGGTAGAAAAGCCAGTATAGACCCACAGTTGTTGAGAATGGGGAAGCGCCTTTTTAAGCAGAATCCTAACACTTCGGAGCGAGATATGGCTGCCAGAGTGTAAGTATTGTAAGGTTATTTATGTTTTTTATACTACGCATTAATAAATAAAAAAACAAAATTTAAAAAAAGTTCATGACGTATTTTTTTATAAATGAAAAACAAAGTATCAAATTTATCTGGGGCAGTCCTTATTTCATCAATTATGGGGGTCCGCTGTGAGTCTATACGGTAGACATTGGTGGGTGTGATAGTCATGGAATTTTCCAATTCACAAGAATGGTTTTTCCATCGCTTTAATTGATCTTAAGCCAATATTAAGAGATTCCCGTTTTGTCTTTTATTGGGCACTTTTGTTGGAATGTTCACCTGATAGTCTGCGGGAGTTCGATTTAGCTGAAGATATTGATTTCTTTAAGCCTCTTAATCATAGATTGATGTAACACTAGTGTCCCGCCTGTTAAGTGCAGATACTTACTCTATTGCGACTAAGCTACTAGACCAGCTTATAAGAAATTCGGTATGAAGATAGACTAACGTTGCACTGCTTCTAAAGAGGAAATACCCTCCCATGGCTAGGAAGATTTTTATAAATATCGGGAGTAAATAGACTGAGCTCGGTGAATGTATAATAAATATTTTGTAGGCGTGGCATCACCTCTAACGGAAAAGTATATTTTTACGGCTTTTATACAATTTTGTACAGAGATAAACCAGGCTTGCTAGCTTTTGGATCTTTAAAATGATAATCTTAAAAACAGAAGGGGAGTTGGGAGTAGCGTCGTTCCTAATATTTATTTGAAAATGTTCGCGAACTCAAATTTGCTTTCGAACACAAGAAGTTGTTGTATGTAACAAAAATAAAAATACTCCATTTTGCCGAATTTAATAATTTAAGATAGTCAAATAACCACACATCTTATGTCCAACTGCGTTTAATACCCGGACCCGGACAAAGCTTTCAACAACCAGATTGTCCGAGCTAAAACTGGACGATTGGAAATCCTGAGATAAACTCAATCCTAAGGAAAAATATTTAAAAGAAATTTTTGGAAATTTTACCCTTTTTGGAGGCCAAAAAATTTGTAACTAAGAAGAAGTGGTTAGTAAAACCTCTATGCATTATGTAGAGCAAGGGTGTCAGCGTAGAAGAAAAGTGAGCCAATTTTGGCTCGACCCAACAACATCAATATTTCTGTACAACAATTCACAGAAATAATTTTTGTTGGTTTTTTTTTTCACGCTCGTCAAAATTTCGCGTTTTTGTTGCTTTTTTTGCGTACACACAAAATCGAACTCGAACCAACATAAAACAACAACAACGACTACGTCGCATCAAAATCATAAACAACAAACAATATGGGTATTAATGCGTTGATGCGCAGTAGCGAAAATGCAAGTCTTTTACGCACTAACGCCTGAACGATCAATGTGAATATTTCCATCTTGAGAAATTGCAAAAGTAGTGCGAAATTTTTGGCAATATTTTTGTTATTTTACTAATATCAAACTTTAGCAAATTGCACTTTCGCAACGACGCAAGGGCATTGCGCATCAACGCGTGAGTTCCCCTTATTTTTGTGTGTTACCTAGTTCTTAGAAATTTTGAAAATTGTTGAAGTATTATTGTTGTTGTAAACGAGGCATGAAAAGACAACAAAAAATTGTTTTTTTGTTTGTTGTTACTCGAATTTAAAGTTGTTGTAAAAGCAACGCTGACTGCGCTGCATGCGTTTGGCGCAGTGATTTGAAAACGCTGACACCCTTGATATAGAGCATTGCACGTGTAGCAGGCAGGTAAAAAAAGTTTATGTCTCCGATTTTAGTAAAATTTGATTATGTTATACCTTAGTATAGGTATATGTCCTCAATCCAGATACAAAATATTTTTACATTATAAAGTCCGTTTAACGAGGTAGAGGGTTTTAAAAAATGCACTAAGCGGCAGATATGAGTTAATTCTTATTCCAATATCCAGCTTAAAAAAATTACTATTGAACAAATAAAGCTGTCGAATTTAAACGAAATTTTGATGACCTTTTTAAATTTTTGGATTTTAATAAAAATTTGCTTTTTTGGAAAAAGGTACACCTCAATTTTTGAAAATTGAATCTAACAAACTTAGGGCCAGTTTTTCAGTGCAAGTTTAGCTCATTATCTGGTTTAAATTAAGTTTAAACTCAGGAATGAGTTTTTCAGTGTATGTTAAACGTAGTTTAAACTTAGTTTAAATGAGCGATATTGGCCGTTTAAACTCCGTTTAACCTACAATACAATTTTATTTTGACAACTGTTGATAAATAAATCAATATTAAAATAATTAAAAAAATTAAACGAAAAAAGAAACAAATAAATAAATGAATGAAAAAAGTCCATAATTTGGAAGAAAAAAAATTATTTTAGTTGGTCTGAAGTTTATTTTTCTTCTTTTAAAAATAAGAAATTCACAAACTTCACCTTAATTTTTTAGCAAATTGCACATCAACTACATAAAAACAATCTAGGGCACATTTTTTATCAAATCAGCATCGAGATTACGACGTTCCGTGATTAACAAAGCATTCATGTAAATGTATGTAGGCCAATCGTTGTTGCGGCCAAACGCCAACTATATAAAAGGCTGAAAAATAATTTTTCGCAGGAATACGTCCAAATGAAATTGACTTGAAGCTTCCCACTGCTTTATTGTTGCTGCCCCTGATATTTTCTCGGCTTTCCAGAGGAATCAGCAGGATTTTAGGGAAACTTTTTTAAAAATTAAATTTTTCGCTTCGAGTTGTCAAAAAAATGTAATATTTATAAGTCAACAGCTTGTCATTTTTCAGTAATGCCTACTAAAAATCAAAGTAACGAGTTAAAATTAAACTCGCACTGAAAAAGTTATTTCATAGTTAAACGAGTTTAACAATTTAAACGAATTTAATAAAATTAAGCTTAAACGAAGTTTAAACCTGCACTGAAAAACTGGCCCTTAGTCCCTTTTAATTTTTTTTTTTTCTAAAAATAGTAAATAGTGAATAGATATTTCATGTCTAATTTCATATTACGAGTGGAAGTCGTTGAGGAGCTAGACCAGATACAGTTTCAAATCGTACTGACGAAATGACTGTAGCTGGTCTAGCTCCTAAACAACTTCGATGAAATTTGGCAAGAATTATCTATTCACTATTAGCTATTTTTAGAAAAAAAAAAATTTTAAATTAAAAGGGTCTAGCTTTGTTAGAATCAATGTTCAAAAATTAAGGTCCACCTTTTTCCAAAAGCCGAAATTTTCTTTAAAATCCAAAAATGCATATAAAAAGGTCATCAAAATTTAGTTTAAATTCATACAATACCGACAACATCAATAAATATCGCCAGGATTGCAACAAATTAAAATCACCAATGAAAATGAATTTATTGAAATTTTATTCTAAAATGCAATTGTTGGGGTTCCGCCATTAAATGACAATGTTGTTGTTTTTGCTGCCTTCCTGGTGTGCAACACACATTTTCAGGCAAAACTAAACATATAAATAAATACGAGTACAATAACCACTCGCATCCTGTGTGTCATTTTTTGCTCACACTTTTTGTATCTCGATACGGGGCTGGGACTGAAAAATTTTATTGAAATTCAATTAAAGTTGTATTTCAATAATTGGTCACGCATGGCACGTATTTCCTTCATTGATGCAATTTTTGATCTCGATTTCCAAATCACCATCGTAATCGCAATTGACATTCGCTTGTTCCTCCAACACCGAGTTTTGTTCGTTGGTGGGTTCGTTCGTTCTGCATTAAATTAATGATTGACAAAATTTATGAGTTTCCAAATTTCCCAAAACTTTAAGTGCGACTGTGTCAGTTGAGTGCGTGTGCGTGTTATAACTTCTAGTGGAGAACATTGGTAAAGTGCGCCATTTTTGTGAGAGGAAACGGAAATTGTGTATAAATTTGTGCGCACTGAAATGGGAGTGTGCTTGACGCATGGAACGGTAACAATGTTATGAGAAGATAATGTCTTATCACTTCAAATTGCAACAGCACTATGTCTTGTTTACTTGAAGATTTCAGAAAGAGAATGTTTCATTCCAACAGTCCTTTGTCAAGAATTTCAAAAATAAAACAATCATTGCAAGGTTCTATACGTAAATATCCGCACATATGTACGTACGTGTATGAATACACGTTCTAAGCTGTTTTATTTTAAAGCTTACAAAATCATTTTTCGGCACAAAGACAACAATCAAAAATAAATCATAATTTTCAATATGAGGTCGTCAGTCAAACACCTTCCCCAGGAAATTGCAGTAAAAGTCAGCAGACCACGACTCACCTTCATGATAGCGCAACACAATCAGCCAATGTATGTAGTTGTACCGTGTGTGCACAAGGTGTAACTAATCTACATGATTGTGCAACAATAAAAACAGCACACGCCGCGCTTGTAGCCTTCAAATGACGTCAGTATCAGCTCGAAATGGGGTTGATTTGCCGTCAATAACTTTATGGCTTATCTGCATCCAAGCAACTGACTGCCATGTTGAATGTAACAAAACACAACAGGATGTTCGTATTATGAAAGGGTTCTGCCAACTATGTATGTACTCGTACATGAACGACAAGCGTAAAATACCCGACATTTGCTGTTACCTCCTGGATTTCATGATAAATCTGATTTTTTTCACTCAATTCACCCCAAATCAAAAGTTTTCGATGTATAGCATGCGAAAAAGGTGTTGTTGCAGTTGTTGTAATTGTTGTTTCTGTTATTGCTTTCCATTGTTATAATTCGTTCATTTGTGATTAGGCTAAGGTATACAGCGGGGGGGGGGTGTTGCTTTCACAAAGGTAATTCGCTTAATGTGAAATGCACAAAATGTGTAAGAGACGACTTCCTGTGGTTTCGAATTGGCGGAACCTACTGTATAAGTCTTGTGCTCTTAAAGTTGAAAGAATATATTGAATTGGAGAATGTGACTTTTGAAGCACAATTGTTAAATGGTTTGATTCTTAATTGCTGAGTTTTGTTGATTCCCAGGTCTCATGCCTCCACTTGCAAAAATATTTGAATCGGTCATTTCAAAAACATTTTAAGTGACGATTTTTCTCAAAGATTGGATTTTGAAGAAAATGTTTTGAGTTTTTAATCCTTTTAAAGTTTTTGGTCAGTTAAAAGCTACAACACTACAAGTTAATTTATTTTCAAGATCTAAAGCAGGCATTGAAATAAGCTGTAGTAATACCCTATTTCTGCAGTAATAACTTCAAATTTGCAGTAATAACTTCAGAATATTGTAAAAAATTGTAATAATAATTTTCACCCAAATTCATATTACTTTGTTTTGCGTTAATCGTTGAAACTAAATACTCATTTTATTTCGCTTATAACCGTTGTTTTAGTTGTCTAACCTCACCAATTTGGGCTAAAATGTAGCAACCACAATAAGTTCTCGGCAACTCTACTTTAAACATATTTTTATACAATAAATGCATTCGAAGAAAATTTCTCTATAAATTTTCAAGTTTAAATTGAACCGTTGCCATATCTGTTATTTAATATTAATATTAAATATTAATGTTAAATATTAATATTAACTATTATTATTTAATATTAATCACTTGAATAAGCCATTAAAAAAATTTTGCTAAATATTGCAAATAAAAACAAAAAAAAAAATAAAATTCTGCAGTAATAACTTTTTCTTATTTCAACCCCTGATCTAGAGTAAAATCACTTTCAAAATAAATACCTCTAATCCCATTCACTAAATCAAGAAAACAATTCATATACAAGTATATATGGGCAAATCCCAAAAACTTTTAACATTTTGAGAAAAAAAAAAGTCGAAAAATTTTTTAAGGCACATGGTTTTCTAGTATTCTACCGTCAAGAGATGTGTTTTGGGAGTAAAAAATCGTTAACGTTAATCACTTAAGTTACGCGGCGTAAAAAGTAAACTATTTTGAATGAAATAAATTATTTTATTATTACTTTACAGTTTTATATCATATATAAACGTTTTATTAAGACCGTACACAGACAAGAATATGTCAATATATTAAAAATATATTAATTTTAAGCAATTCTAAGCACTTTTTTCTATAACTTTTCTTCGTAAAGTGCTTCATTTTCGAGTTAACAAATTAAACTATTATTAAATTAAAAACACAATATATTTTTTAACTACAAATTAAAGCACTTGATGAAGAAATGTTATTTAAAAAAAGTGCTTATAATTGATCGAAAAACATGTGTGAATTTTTTCAGAATTTTTGGAGCGATTTTGGATTTTCAAAAATAAAAAAACAAAAATAAAAAAATCCAAAAATAGTTTGATTGTCAAAAATCGAAAAATTCGTGTAGAATTAGCCAACGCCGCATGGTTTTATATTTGTGCCACAATAGGAAGAAACGTTCACAAAACATTTTTTGAATATCAAGATGATGTTTCTCGTGTGCCGTCGGTTTAAACGATTTTTCAGTCACATTTAGGTTTTTTTGCCTCGAACATTTAGCCCTGTATAACAAAAACGGTGCATGGCACACCAATTTGGCTTTCGTAGATCTTTTCTGTTTCGAATATGCAATCTAACCCCACCATGAAAATCCTGAAATTCTAGACAGCGTGGCTGTAAAGTTGTTTTAAAGACTCGCATATGAAAAATTTTGAAATCAACGGACGCTTCTTTAGCACCCTGTAGTTTTTTATAGAAGCTAAGCACATATATTTGCATTATCCTATTCAAAAGGGGTATCGATTCAGTAGAGTTTTTACTGAAAACCACACGTCGTGAGTACAGCATACAGATATGTATAATCATAAAATATTGCAACAGACACGGCAAATTTGAATAAACTGATCATTCAAATGGTTATATCTATTCGTACAAGCTTTACTTCAGATTTTTTTGTCTCATAAACTTGTTAGCATACACCTGTATAATGAAAATGATTCATATCCGTCATCTAAAATTGTATAAATTCAGCTCAGTATCGCTATTCAGTATATGGCCGCGGGATGTTAAAAGTTTTTGGGATTTGCCCATATACAATATTTGAAGGAAAGCCACCTTACGTAAAAAGTGTACTACTTAGGCATTGAATGCTCAGAATCATCTAAAGAATACATGTGAATTTTTTTTTTAAATTTTTTAAACTTTTTTTTTGAAAAATTTTTTCAAAAATTGGGCGGAAAAAAAAATTAAAACTTTCCAAGAATTTCACAAGTATTTCTTGGACGATTCTAAGCATTTTATGCCTTGGACACTTTTTTCGTAAGATGCCTTCCCCTTGAGTGAAAAAAGCGTTTTGCCTGCCGCGAGCGTTCAACAGCCAAAAATTCTCATTTATCGACCGAATCCCATCTTAAGTCATGTGCCATTTTAAAGCTTAAAAGTTGAGCTTGAATTTAAAGTACTTTTAAAAAAAAATTTAAGGGAGTTTTTTTTTAAAAAAATGCAAAAGGATTTTTAAATTTTAAAAGATTTGGTGAACATTTTTTTTAAAAAGAAACATTTAAAAATGAAAAAGATAAGTTACTTACACTTATAAATTTACAAAGTTTGAGGTAAGCTATGAATTTTTGAAAAAGCACTCTTTTTATGAAAATCACAAAAATCTCCAACTTCAACCCCCTGTACTTTAACAACAAATGATACTAGGGCAAAATCCTTCCGCATTATTAATTTTGCACACCGAAGCGTAGCAAGAGATTCAGTTTGCTATTCTTTTTGTATTTCGACGTAAGCTCAAGCCTGTGGAAATATTTAGTGAATGCCAAATAACTTTTGAAGTTAATGCGCCATCCCTCGTGACTATTTCGAAGCGGTTCCGAAGATTCCAGACAGGTAATTTTTCTGCGGAGGACGAACTTCGAGGAGGCCGCCCAAAATCTTCGACTGATTATGCAAAAGTAGCGCTGGTGAAGTCTAAAATTGACGAAGATTCGAGATTGACCCTGGAAGTCATTGCTGAGGAAATGGGATTGAAGTATTGCTAAGTATTTTCTTGAAAAATTTAAAAACGGAGAATCCAATACTTTCAAGAAAATTGTAACAGGTGATGAAGCATGATTTTACAAGTACGACCCTGAAACCAAACAACAATTCATGTTATGTAGCCACGAAGGTGCAAATCCACCTGTTAAAGCAAAGCAACAAAAGTAATGATGTCAGTTTACTTCACCAGAGAGAAAGTTGTAGCTGCTATTCCTTTGGAAAAAGGTTAGACGGTTACTGCTGAGTGGTATACTTAAACCAAAATTTTTCCAAAATTTATTGGTAAAACGCTAAAAAAGGAGCTACATACGTCGCTACTTTCTACATATATCACGATAATGCGCCAAGCGCACACTGCTAAAAAAAATTACCGATTTTATTGCGCTTTCAGGCATCAAAGAAATTTGTCCAGCACCTTATTCCGCGGATCTACCGCATTGTGACTTCTGGTTGTTTCCAAAAAAAAAAACTTCGAAGGGAGAGTCTTCAACAGCAATGAGGAGATTATAAATGCGGTTAATGATGAAATTGTAAAACTGCAAAAAGCCGATTTTGAAGACTGTTTTTCAAGATGGATTTATCGACTTCAAAAATGTATCAAAATAAATGGCGATTACGTTGAAAAAATACAAACAGATGAAGAATAAAGTTATAAATTTGAAAAAAAAAATTATCCACTTTTTTCAATTCTGTTGGATTATCCCAAAAAATGTTTGCATTGTATCAATTTAAAGGTTTTAATTATAATAATAATAGAGTTTAGCTACTACAGCTATTAGCCTTCTTGACTATTTAGCTTCAAGCTTTAAATCAAGTAAAGCTTAAAATAAATTAGGAAAATGAAAAAATTATGAGTTTTAGGGCCGGCTTTACAATGTCCAGTTAAGATATTTTTTAACTAAAGTTTACTAACGGAAGCTATGGGGATAAACTTTCCGTTAAATTATTTGGATTTCAATAAACTCCATTTTTTAACTTATGGTTAAATGTATATTGAATAAATAACAAATTTCCCCTTAAAATGTTTTCAAAAAATGTAAACATTTCAAATTTTTTCATACGAATTTCAAAAAACATTTGAATTTATTTCAATCTGTCAGTTAAATTTTAACTGAGAAAATTGTGCCAGTTAAAATTAACTGAACGTTAGAGTTTATTTTTCGTCAGTTAATAAATAACTTCACATTGAGAAAACAATTTTATTCAAACTTACAGTTAAAGTTTCAGTTAAACGTTAACTGGACATTGTGAAAACGGCCCTTAATGTGTTAATTTTTTATAATTTTTTCTTAGCTTTTTCGCACTTTCTCAACATACCCACTCAGATCACTTGTATGCATAACTACAAATGCATAAATGCAGTTGTATGTATGTAATAACATGATCCAAGGAATGAATGTTAGAAAAAAATTAACCCTGCATGCTGTGGGACTCGGACAACACAAACATTAAATAAAAAACAACCAATAACCATCGAATTTAATTACAATAATAATAATAATAATAATAATATAATAATTTTTCAATTTAAGTTTGAGTTGACCTTTTGACAAGCTAATGCTATATACTTCGCAATGATTAATAAGAGTTGTCATGCGATTAAAAGAGGCTGAAGCCATATACATAGTTAGTTCTACTAACCGGTTGATAAAATAATTGATTGGAGTTACGATTACTTCTTCGGTTAGTATTAAAATAAATATATTTAAGAAGCTCTGGTGCGGCAAGAGACCCTGTAATAAGCTGATGAAGATAAAGTATATCCGCTATATTTCTACGCGTACTAAAAGACTGCATACGTAACAAAATAACAACATCAAACGATCCTCATAAGCAGTGCCGGATTAAGACAAATGGGGGCCCTAGGCCATTCAAATTTTGGGGCCCTCTTTTCTTAATAATTGTAAAATTAATCTTTGTTTATGCATTTAAAGAATTTAAGGATTTTGAACACTGTAAACGTTTTAATTTCAGGTGGTTTTTATTTTATTAATTAAAAAAAATACGCTTGACATATAAATATAAAACTTTGCATATGTATTAATTGAAGTTAGTACTACATCCTTGGCAACTTTTTTTGTAGCCTTTATCTTCTTTTTGACCAAAGCACAGAATTTTTCAATTGACCAGATTTCTGGACAGTTTGCATGACTTACTTCACGAGGCACCAAAATCACATTATTTCTTGAGTACCCCTGCAAGGCTATTTTACTATAATGACAATGATGATGCTAAGTCTGGCCAAAGGAAAGTGGAAACTTCATGCTTTCGTGGGAAAGGCTAAAGTCTTTTTTCCAAGCATTCCTTAATATAGAATTCGGAGTTTAATGTTCCAGTGGTTAAAAAAGAATTGCTCCTTTTGCCACAACTGCAGTTTGCTTGCCAAACCAAAAACTTATGAGGAAATTTCGACTGCTTTTTTGACTTAAGCTTTTCGCCCACATTCCCCCGCGTGTCTACAGTGTAAAATTTTTGGCCAGGAAGCAGTGCAAAATCGGCTAAAACATACGTTTCGTCGTCCATGATGCAGCATTCAAAATTTTAGGAAAAAATTAATTTTTAATTTTATGCCGTGCTGTTTTTGCCTTCGTGTTCTTCATAGCATTTCTGTCAAAAACTTTTTGTACCTTAAACGTCTTCAAACAAACCTCCTTTTTGGCCTTGCGATCTAAAAACTCGGAACACTTTACCTTCTGTGCCACTTTTCTGCATGAAATGTTGGGTTTCTCTTTAAAATTGTGACGAAGTTCTTCGTTTTGTTTTGGTCGCGAATGCCTTTTTCTTTCGCGGAACCTGGCTTTCGAAAGACATCCAAGTCTTCCTTAAATTTTTTAAAAACTCTTGATACCAATTTCTCATCAATTTTGCTATTCCGAGCAATTCTATTAGTAGTTTACCGCGGGTGGTCTTCAAAAATTTTTATTATGGACTTTCGAACTTATAGCACGTTTACCATTTTGAAGTAAATATGACTGACTAGGGACCAAATTTGAAAACCATAGTTTTGGTACATTCAATTCAAAGCCTACTGCGAAAAAAAAATTTTAAATTGAGTAATTTGAAAACAAGTTATTGGATAAAATGTGTCGGACAATTTTGTCGAACGCAGTCCTTATACAAAGTTTTATATTTATATGTCAAGCCAATTTTTCTTAATTAATAAAATATAAACCACCTGAAACGTTTACAGTGTTCAAACCCCTTAACCAGCTTATTGATATCATATGAAGGTTGTAAACACAATAAAACAATCAAAATAGTTTTTTTTCTGACAAATATTTTTTTTGACTTTACAAAATTAACAGTATAGTAATTTATAAAATAATCTTTCGACATCTCTTTTAAATATTACAACGACGTTCATCTTTTAAAAACTTTTCACATAAAACAACATCTCGATTTGTCACTAATTAAAAAAACGTTCTTTTTTTATCAAGAAAACCGACCAAATGAGTTTTGCAAAACGGCGAAGCATCAAATGGTTTTGTGACGTTTAAAACAACAACAACAGTTTCATGCAGCTTAACTCAAGTGTGTTGAAGCCTTTTTCGTTGCGATCGAGCATTGGGAATTCTAATTTTGTTATTGATTTGTTTTTGTATAAATAAATGAGAATACGACTTTGTAATTTTAAATCACGTTTTAATTTTAACTTTTAAGAACTAAAATATTACAATTCATTTTATACTAAATCAAATTATTTAACCGACGTAAATGAGTGTATATCGTAAACTAAAGCTTTCGCTAGATTTATGCAAACCGCAATGCACTGATTTTGGCATACCATACTCATGAGAGAGTGAGAAACTGTTTTTTTTATATATTCAGCAGTACCGCTTTATGATCTTAGGTAGAAAATCGTGCGATATGCGGGTGGCAAAAGTCTAACGGAAAGAGTATGAAAAAAAATATGTAATAAGAAGTTATAAAAAAATCTTAGTCTAAGGAAACGTTCAGAGTGTTTGCTGAAACAGATTTGTTTTTGTCAAAGCATGCTTGGACTTAAATTTGTCAAATTTTGTGAGCTAGTTCTTTTAATCAGCCGATTAAATATTTTAGCGCTTAGATTTTCGTGGGGGCCCCTGCTCGTCGGGGGCCCTAGGCCATGGCCTAGTCCAGCCTAATGGTTAATCCAGCACTGCTCATAAGGAGGAATGTTTGAAGAATCCGTCCAATTAAAGCCTTTAATAGCAAAGCGAACAAAATTTTTTTGAATTCTTTCAATTCTATCAATGTGTATATTATAAAATGGTGACCAAACTTGGCTAGCGTACTCTAAGTGAGGACGCACAATTGTGTTATATAAAGTCACCGTTACTAAAGGGCTATTAAATTTTTTTGCCCATCGTTTAATAAAGCCAAGCAGTGATGAAGATTTTTTACAAATTTGATTAATATGTTCATTGAACGTTAGTTTAGCATCAAAATTTATACCAAGGTCTTTGACTGAATCGACACGACAGATTTGTTTAACATTAAATTTATAATTAAACTCTACGATTTGATTTTTTTTAGAAAAAGTCATTGTTTGGCATTTATCAGAATTGAGATGTAAGCTATTTTTACAACACCAAACTTCAAAAGATTTCAAGTCAGACTGAAGTAGGAAACTGTCTTCAACTCCCTTCACGATCCTGTATATTTTCATATCATCTACATTAGAGGTGTTTTAAGAATGTATGGAGATCTTTAGTAACAACATTTTGATACTTGACACCCCTCAATTTTGTGAGGTTGGAAAAAAAAATTAGATTGCAAAAAAAATTTTGGGGGTGGGGTGTGGGTAATAGTTGGCGCATCGAGGTCAAAGGTGAGAGAAAAAGAGAAAAAATTTACATACAGCCCTACAAATGCTCAGGGGTCACCTCTAGAGGTGTCAAATGTATGACAAACCCACATTATTTTTCCCCCACCAAAATTTTTACCAAACATACTTACCCCCTATCTCTAACTCCTAAGGGGGCTCCCATATAAAATTGACATTTTTAGGAAATCGACCCCCACCACTCCCTGGGTGCCCCTAGAAGGGTCTAATGTATGACTGGTCCATAATATTTTTTTCTCCCCCACATTTTTTCCTAACATACTTACCTTCTATCTCGTACTCTTTAGGGGACTCCCATACGAAATAGATGTCATGGACATGAAAAATATGGAAAGGAAATCGTCAAATAGGCCCATAACTGCCCAGAAGTCACTCCTAGAGGAGTCAAATATAAGACCGACCCCCATTAACCCCCCTCCAAAGATTTTTCTCAGCATACCTACCCCCTATTTCTAATCCTTAAGGGGGCTCCCATACAAAGTTACTGTTGTTATATAAAATGCCCTAATTGGCCCACGGATACCCATAGAAGGGTTAAATGTATGACCGACCCCCATTATTTTTTCGCGACCTATATTTTTTGGCCACATACTTACCCCCTATTTTCAACCCTGAAAGGGGCTGCCATACAATTTTTGTTTTTTTATAAATTTTCCTAGAAATAATGGGGGTCGGTCATACATTTGACCCTTCTAGGGGTACCCATGGTTCAGTCATGGTCCAGTTAGGGCAGTGGGGGCAGTTTTTAAAAAAATTTTAACTTTGTATGGGAGCCCCCTTAAGGATTGGAAATAGGGGGGTAGGTAAGCTGTGAAACTTTGGAGGGGGGTAATGGGGGACGGTCATATATTTGACTCCTCTAGGAGAGACTCCTGGGCAGTTATGGGCCTATTTGACGATTTCCTTTCCATATTTTTTATGTCTATG
Organism: Calliopum simillimum; assembly: GCA_951812925.1. Classification (NCBI taxonomy): domain Eukaryota; kingdom Metazoa; phylum Arthropoda; class Insecta; order Diptera; family Lauxaniidae; genus Calliopum; species Calliopum simillimum. The sequence continues at coordinate 162,290,119 of OX638368.1, forward strand.
ACGTCAGTTTTGTATGGGAGCCCCCTAAGGAGCTAAAGATAGAGGGTATGCATGGTGGAAAAAATGTTGCAGAAGAAAAAATATTAGGGGCCGGTCATACATTTGACCCTTCTAGGGGCACCCTGGGAGTGGTGGGGGTCGATTTCCTAAAAATTTCAATTTTGTATGCAAGCCCCCTTAGGGGTTAGAGATAAGGGGTAGGTATGTTTGGTAAAAATGTTGGGGGAGAAAAAAAATGTGGGTCGGTCATACATTTGAACCCTCTAGAGGTGGCCCCTCTTGTAGGGCTGTAAGTAAATTGTTTCTCCTTTTCTCTCATCTTTGACCTCGATGCGCCAACCCTTACCCTGACCCCACCCCCAAAATTTTTTTTGCAAACTAATTTTTTTTTCCAACCTCACAAAATTGAGGGGTGTCAAGTATCAAAATCCAAAATTCGTGCACTAAAACACCCCTAATCTGCATATATAAACAAATGAGAGTTTTTAATAATGTGAGTAACATCATTTATTGCTAAAATAAACAGGAGAGGTCCCAAGTGGCTTCCTTGCGGAACACCTGCAGACGCAGTAAAAGGAGGTGACAACACCTTCCGAAATCTTATTTGATATGAACGATCAGACAAATAAGATTCGATCCAACTGACAAAATTTAAAGGAAATCCAAGCTTTTTTAATTCAAACAAAATTAAGTTATGTGGTAGTTTGTCAACTTGGCTATGGGCCTGTAAATTGAAACATCATTTTTACATCCTTTCTTAAAGATTGGACTTATGAATGATTCCTTCCAAAATTGAGGAAAATAGTTATCGTTAATAGATTTATTAAATAAAAAGCTGAGTGGATGACTCAAGATAGAGCTACAATTAATTAATAATGTTGCTGGAATACCATCAGGTCCACTTCCAATATCGTCATCAATAGATGCAATATATTTCTCCACGAGTTCAGGGAAGAAAGATATTGCATTAAATGAAACTTTCGGGTCAGTTTCCATGAATTCAAAATAGGGGATGTTAGGGCTAAATAAATCAGATGAAAAAGAATTTTTAAATAAATCAGCAAACAACCCCGCAATTATTTCGGGGTTGCTGGTAAGCTCGTCACCAGTCTTGAACTCAGTCGGAAAACCGTCTGACTTGTTTTTTGAATTAATAAATCCCCAAAAATTCTTGGGGTCTTGGAGAATGTTTAGCTTCATTTAATTCAAATACTCAGAATAAACAGAAGCTGATTTTAATTTAAATTCGTCAAACAGTTTGTAGTAATTTTCTAAATCGTTTCGGTTTTGACTACAGATATATTTTTTCCAAGCCCTGTTACGACTATTACGAATTTTCTTTAAGTCTCTTGTATACCAAGGGTATGAAGAGTTATTAACGTATTTAAATGTATATATGGCACTGCCAAAGCTATAGCTTTAAAAAGTTCTCTATAGAAAAATTTAATGTTACTATGATTAATAAGAGTTGTCATGCGATTAAAAGGGGCTGAAGCCATATAGTTAGTTCTACTAACCGGTTGATAAAATAATTGATTAGAGTTACGATTACTTCTTCGGTTAGTATTAAAATAAATATATTTAAGAAGCTCTGGTGCGGCAAGAGACCCTGTAATAAGCTGATGAAGATAAAGTACATCCAATTTTTTTGAATTCTTTTAATTCTATCAATGGGTATATTATAAAATGGTGACCAAACTTGGCTAGCGTACTCTAAGTGAGGACGCACAATTGTGTTATATAAAGTCACCGCTACTAAAGGGCTATTAAATTTTTTTGCCCATCGTTTAATAAAGCCAAGCAGTGATGAAGTTTTTTTACAAATTTGATTAATATGTTCATTGAACGTTAGTTTAGCATCAAAATTTATACCAAGGTCTTTGACTGAATCGACAAAGAAGTTTAAAAAATTATTAACATTGTTCCTTAAAATGTCATTCAACTTCCAAAAGACAGCTTTTTTGAAATTGAATTCATAAATTTTAATAGAAGAGCATTCATTATTTAAATTATTTCGATCTGATTGGTACAATATATTCAAAGGTGGATGATAAGTATCAACCACACTTAGGGCATTGAAGGCGTTATTTACAACAACCTTAATACTATCTGTAACCAAAACTAAGTCAAGTTGTCGTCCGTGACAATTCGTTATACAACTAACTTGTTGTAAATCAGTTAAAATTTCGTCAACAAAAATTTGTTGTTGTCGGGTAAGGTGGAAGATGACACGCCCTTTCGTTCGATTTCTTCTAGTTTTTGCTCAGAGCTTGCATTTCAAATTCTTAGTGGCTGGGTGAAATTTGGTTGGATTAGCTTGAAAAACGCTGTCTGTATAGCATTTTGAAACTTTTACTTATATGGGAGTTGCCACGCGCTCTTGTCTAAGTTCGCCAAGCTTTCGCTCAGAGCTTGCACTTACTATTCCTAGTATTTGTGTATTTTGCATCTGTTATTGCAAATAATGCTCTTATTACTGCATTTTGAATATATTTTTTGTATATGCGGTAGGAGTGTCTGTTGACCGATTTCGCTCATTTTCAATCCCTCATTGGATTTTCTTGCTTAATTTTTCCGTAAAAAATATTTCCACAGACAGACAGCCACCCAAAATGATTACATAGTTTTAATTTTGTTCGTAGTATGTTTTTTTTTCTTTATTTGAATTATTTTTTTTTTTATATGAGGACAATCCCGCAACATAAAAGATATAGAAAAACGTAGGGAAAATCTGATACTATTTTGTAAATGTTATATTATGATTATACATGGTCTAGAGAGTCGAAGTAGGTACTTGGTTTGTTGGCGGCATCGAGAAACGCTTTTTTTTTCGTTCAACCAACTGTGTTCATATGTATATGTATATATTGATCTCTAAGTGTTTGGTCAACGATAATCTTTGCCATATTGAAATTAAAAAAAAAAAAAACCAACCAGAAAATAAACTTTTGCGATAATTGAATTGTTTCTTTCAATAACACTGATTACATGAATAAACTCATCCTGCCTTCGTAGTATTAGAATCCTAATCCTAAAAAATGTGTGCAATTTTTATACTCGAGTGGAGTGTTTCTGCTTTTCAGGCCACCAAAAAAAAAGAAACATTTTTTGTTTCACTAAAACTTGTACAGTATATAACCGCTAAATACCTTCTCTCCTTACTTCTTGTAAGATTTTGCTGCCTGATGCAAAGAGACAAATTGTCATGTGTGTCACCAGTTCATCTGGGCGTCAATTATTTTGCATAAACCGTCCATTTCATATCCTTTTAGCCAACACATTTAATACAACTAATGAATTTCTTGTCATAGCTTTAGTTATCGTACGATTACTCGTGGTACCCCATACAAATGGTTGGGAAAATACAGTTAGTTATGTGTGTGCGTGTATTGGTAAGGGGATACGTGTACATATGACTTAATCTCTGGTGGGGATGCTTAAATGCGAAGAAACACTTGGAAAAGCAACCGGAACGATGAAAAACAATGAGATTGTAGGACTAAGAAAGCTGCAAAGAGAAATAGACCCAAGACATCCAAAGCGACACCAAATTTATCAGAGGCCTAAGAGATATTATCCGTTTATTTATTGCAGTCGTTAACATATCTTGGTAAAGTTTATCAGCCTAAGAAAAACAATAACTGGGTTATGCATGTGTAAACAGAGTGAGTGGATAAATGTGGATGGAATTGAATACTTAGTTTTTACACGCGACGTTTACTAATTTTCTAAAATTTATTTTTGGTGGTGGCGGGAGTGGTAAGGATGGGAATAACCATTTTTTATTCTATTGCACTGCACTGAAACGTGACAGTTTTTTTTAATTTTTAAAAACTGGATTAAAAACAATGGGATTGAGTAACAGTATGTGTGAGCTGATTAATTTAGCTAAAGCGAATGATGTGAGATAAGCACGTCGAAGTACAAAATTCATACTTCATAAGTATGAACCAAGTAACCAAGTTTCTCAAGTATGAAACAAAACCTGTTAAACTAAAAAACCATTAACTTCTTAAAAAATAATTAGTTTTGACCATCTGACTCCTTTTTTACTTATTTATGCAACCTCGCTCACATTACCAGTCCATATCCTATAGCAAAATTACCTTCATTTCATTGTAATATCCAAATAAATGTTGATATATAATGATTAATTGAGGCCGTATACAAAACAATCACCAAAATGTCAAAGCTTCTTCAACATCAGCCCCCACCCGACATCTTAGAGATGGCGAAAATGGCACACGCATACACTTGAGAATCAGAGCTACCTTCTCGTTGGTGTTGTCATCAACAACCTTCACCAAAGATAAAATGTTCCCACATCCATAACAACTCCTACATGTCCATCAAAAAGTCCTTCTTCAGTTACTAAGTAAATGCATACGACTGTGTTGTCTGTCAGTGAATAGGACGGTGGGTCGGTATTTTGGCTGGTTTGTTTCTTTTACACAAACCGTCATTACGGTTGTCTGCGGCACGTACCATATGCCTTTTCCTCAATGTTGCTCTTGTGAGCTGTAGTAGTTGCAAATGTAGTAGAAAATTGCCAACTTACGTAATCTTGGTTAACATCATTTATCAACTGGACGGTAGGTAATTTTTCTTACTTTCATGACATATGAAAAACGTGTACAAGAATTCGTCAAGAAGTCAGAAAACGGAAACGGAAACTGACATTTCACACAACAATTATTTTGCAGTGAATTTGTCACGCACCTTTTATTGAGAAGAAACGGAGGCAACAGTTACAGCATAGGACAATGTCTTGCTTGAAAAATAATTGAAATGTTGTACCAAATAGGTTTTTTGTTAGTTTTGATGGGAAAATGCGGAAATAGGCTTTTATGCTTGGTAATGGTTTTGCGGTTCATCCCATCGAAAAAAATCACATTAATTAAGAAAAAAGTTGAGTATTCTAAAGGACAATGATTAAATTGAAGTATTGAAAAGCAAATTCAAAGGAGAACAAATGTTTGAGGAAAAAGGTGTACGCTGAGGAAAGATTAAGTTTCCGTCAAACAAATTCATTTGGTTGAAAGTTTGAAAAAGAGTTATAACCAATGGCATCCTCTTTAATGATTGATAATATAGGAGTTACCTAGCTGTAGCATTGACGTGGCGATGTGTGGTGATACTTATGTGAAAAAGGTATGCAACAGTTAAATCATTAACCGATAAAGCTGTTACAAAAGGCAATAGAATAAGTTAAAAAACGTAATCCTATATTCTCTTTACGTTACAGTTGACATCGATATTCATTTCTGTTGTTAGCGTTAAAGCTATACGCAATGATGTTTGTTACGCGTACTTATTTTCGTACTTCGCATATGCAAGGCCGGTGGAAGCCTAGTTTGCGCCTTGTTTAAAATTATGTTTTGCATCCTCTACATCATATTATGTTATGTTCATATAATCGGTACAGAAACAATTCAACTTATTATTCGCCCAGTTGCCGAAATTTGATGTTACATATTTCACAAAACATGTTAAATTGGCGTTGAATAGAACCAATATTGATTATACTATCCCGTGACCACTTTTCACTACTATTTATAATCTTTTCCTATTGAGCTTTATGTTTTTAGTACAAATTTGACTTATTTTCTATAATTTCGTTCAACGTATTTTATCAGCTGATTTTGATGTACAAGAATTTTTGATGTACAAAAAATTTCAATTTCAATTTATTTAATATATTTTTTTTTGCTTTATTCATTTGTCTTACTGACGATTTGAAAATAAGTATAAATAAGTAATAAAAAATATTTAAAAACATTGCAATTAAACTAGAAAATGATAAGCATATGGAGGTAAGTAAAAAGATATCGCTAATAAGTGGTTTCCCATAAGTACTTTGAAATTGCTGAAACCGAACGAAATTCTAGATCCATTAGCGATATCCGTATAGCTCAGGTTGCGGAACAAAAAGACAGAAAAGTAAAAGAGGAAGGTATTCCTGTCCCGAGAGGTGCACAACGTGGAGGAATTGATAATATTAGTGAAGAAGACGATATTGATAGTAAGTAGAATTTGATGAAAATTCATTAAAAATATCATCAGAAAACCACTATCAGTTGACGACCCGATTGGACAATGTTGAAGACAAGAATTTTCACTTGGAAATTAAATTTTCAATGAAAAAAAAAACACCAAAACTATCATCGTTTTCCCAATTTGTTTTGCATTTATAATGCCGATTTTGATTTAGTAATATGAACGTTTTCACATCCGATCTTTGGATTTATTTCAATATGACTACTCTCTTGTTTAATTTGTTCATACTTTTATCGCATTTGATCTTCGATTTAGTTCAAAATGTGTCCATTGAAGTTGTCATAACTTTCATATATTTAGTTTTTATTTTTTTTTTTTTGAAATTTTTGATACTCTGAACAAATTTTCAACATATCTTCAATCCTGCCACTTTTACTTTTAAAACATTTTTTGGGAAATTTGAGTTGCATTTTCAAATTATTTCTGTCATTGTAAAAGGGATAAAAGTACCCTCTATTCGATTCAAAACAATAACTGTACTTAGTCCTAAATTTATGACATGACGTTGGACGACAAAAAGGGCAAAAAAGACAAAGGCGATAAAGTTGAGAAAATTCCATCCCTAGCTGTCTTGCAAGGAGAGAAGCTATTCAATCCGAAAGTCGATTATGATGTTGTGTTGAACAAGTTTAAGGAAGAATTTCAAAAGAAATGGGAGATAAATAGTCCCTCGCCCGAAACCGGCCTAGAAGGTTACGAAGAATTAGCTACTTTAGGATCAGGTTCATTTGGCAAAGTCGTAAGTGCACAGTTCTTAAAGTAAATACAATACATAAGAGTACATTAGTAAATTACCAATCCACGCACAGAAATTGGTTAAAGATAAAAACTCTGGAGCTTATTATGCAGCCAAACTGCTGCTCAAAGATCAAATTGTAAAAACAAAACAAGTCAGTCACGTTTTTAATGAAAAGAAGGTGTTGCAGTGTGTGAAATTTCCCTTTTTAATATCTTTGGAGTTCTGTAGCAAAGATAATGATTGTCTTTATCTGGGATTACCTTTCATCAATGGTGGTGAGCTGTTTACATATCACCGAAAGTGAGTATTTTTTGCCAATAAAATGGTAAACTCATATTATAAAAATCTTATTTTTAGGGTGCGTAAATTTAATGAGAAACAAGCCAGGTTTTATGGAGCACAAGTATTTCTGGCCCTCGAGTATATGCACAATGTACAACTTCTTTATCGTGATCTCAAACCGGAAAATATACTGATAGATAACAAGGGCTACATCAAAATTACTGATTTTGGTTTTGCTAAGGTAAATTGTGCTGGTGAGAAGGATCGTGTATAGCTTAATTTTATGTTTCTTTTAGAAAGTGGAGACGCGAACGCTGACACTTTGTGGTACACCAGAGTATTTGGCTCCAGAAATAATACAGTCCAAGCCCTATGGAACCAGTGTCGACTGGTGGTCATATGGTATTCTTATTTATGAGTTTGTGGCTGGAAATTCACCATTTTCTCCGCACAATCGTGATGTAATGAACATGTATGCCAAAATATGTGAATGCGAGTACAAAATGCCTGCATTTTTTAGTCAACAGCTAAAAGATTTGGTGGATCATTTATTGCAGGTCGATTTGTCAAAAAGGTAAGCTTCATTTTTTTGCGTGGAATTTTACTTTTACCACAGAGGGATGAAATTTTGCGCGAAGGTTGTTTTAAGTATTCTAATCAAAGACCAAATGGGTAAAAAAAAATTAAATGTGCCGAGAGGGTGTTGCGATTTTGGTCACAATTTTGCCATTGTGACAAAATTTTATTAACACGATTTCAACTTTCTCTGTGCATAATCTAAAAACTAGAGCTGGCGAATGCATCCCGAGAACCCGTGAGAAACGTTTCCTTTTGTCTATGAAACGGGTATGACAACGGGATTTGGAAACGGTTCCATATATTTATGGAAACGTTGCTATGTGCTTATCTTCTCTTCTTATACGAGATAAAATTGTATGTACTTATGTATGTATGTTTGGAACGGGCAAAACTTTTTCTCGAAAACGGCTGCAGCGATTTTAATGAAACTTCAAATAATGTTAGATTAAAGAATGCAATGAAGAATGAGCTAGGCTTAAACTTTGTAAATGCTCACCAGGGGCGTAGCATCGCATTAAATTTTAAATTTGATATGATCATAACTCGCAAACTATACAACGTATTTAAATGAAACTTGGTGAGCGGGTACGGCTTGGTAATACCTTATGACAGACAAAAAGTGGGTGGGATCGAAGAAGTGCCACGCCCACTTTTTAGCCATTGAAAATTTTGATTCAATATTACTCGAAAACAACTCCAACAATGTTGATGAAAATTTAGGAGCTGTTACGTCTGCAAACAAGTATTAATATGTGATATGCCGTTATATTAATAAAACTCGTTGAAGGGCGTGGCACCGCCCACAAAAATATAATGCGCTATAAAAAGAAAACTATTAAAACAATCTTTCTGAATTTAACTGTAAGGACTCTACTTGCTATTAGGCACCTACGACCTGAAAGTATGCAAAATATCAAAAGTGCGCGTGGAACCTCCCATACAAGTAAAAAACACATTAAATGCTATTTCTCGCAAATGATGCAACATATTTTGATGAAATTTGGTATGCGGATCTGGATCAGGAGTATCTAAAGCATAACAAAAAGAAAGCTTTGTTCAATAATTGCCACGCCCACTTTTTTATCAAAATAAAAATTTTGGTTAATAACTCAGACACAAAAAAAAAATGGAATGAACTGTTTAATTCTTCTATGCAGTCTTATGTACTTTTTGACACTGAATCCGTCTTCGTCAGTAGAACTGTCATTATACCTGCAGGGTTTTGAAATATCCTTGCTTGAAGTTGAAGAAAACGCTGTATTCAGTCTTACAGCGTAGCTACAAGAAAAGGTAAAATTCTTTTTTATTAATAGCATCATATAGTTACACTCTTCCTGATTCAAATATCTTTTCGGATTTTTCCAATAGGATTCTTATTTTCCGCGTTATGATCCTTTGAAGATAAGATATTTCAGCCGCCATACAAAATACGAAGTATTTTGGGTGCGTGGCATATCCCATTTATTTATTTTAGATCATTCTATTTCACCATAAAAAATTTTAGTTTTTGATATTTTTCTATACCATTCGATGCTTTCCGAGTTTTTTGTTATTATTATTCTCATCGGTTTATTTATCATTTTGAAAGCATGACCGTTAGAAGTGAAAAGATACAAGTTTCATAACAAAAAGTAGCTATGAATAAAAACATCGACTAAAAGAATAAGATAAGATTGTTGACCGAGCAGGGATCGGTCTCCAGGTACTGCTTATTATTAGTTAATCTTTCAGGGCTATCTCCTATTTTTATTTTGGTTAAATGGAACTTTTTTAATTAAAAAACACAAAAATTGGGTCTTGAAGCTCTTAGATAACACTACATTACAAATAATTAATATGTGTGTGTAACATTTTGCAGACCATATTTTCTAAACTAATTTGAGGTCGCTGAGTCCGAAAATCACATTTATTTATTTGCCTAGGGGTCGTTCTCGAGATAATCGGCCTTTTCGATTTTTGAGGTTATAGCTCCATTTTTTCGAACATATTTTGAGAAGCACAATTTCGATCGAATATGTTTTTACACTTTTATAGAGAAAAATTCTTCATTTTCCAACAAACTTACCAATATCGAAGATCCGATTCAAATTGGCTAAGTTATAGCAACGTAAAGTTAATTTTTATAGTAGTTTTTCACACTTTTTCGGGTTTAAGCCAAATTAAACACGAATTTTTTTCCAGTAGCTTATACTGTATAAGCTGTATAAGTGTGAAAAACTACTATAAAAATGAACTTCTCGTTGCTATAACTCAGTCAATTTGAATCGGATCTTAGATATTGGTACACTTGTTGGAAGTTTAAAAATTTTTCTCTATAATAGTGTAAAACATATTCGATCGAAATTGTGTTTCTCAAAATATGTTCGAAAAAGTGGAGCTATAACCTCAAAAATCGAAAAGGTCGATTATCTCGAGAACGGCCTCTGGGAAAAAAAAAATAAATGCGATTTTCGGACTCAGCGACCACAAATTAATTTAGAAAATATGGTCAGCAAAATGTTACATTTTGGCTGTTGTCTAGTGTAATCATACTTTTTATGACAAAATTATTTTTTTTGGTTTCAGAAACGTTCACATAATTTTTTCTAATAATTGTAAGGTGCCATCTGGTTTTTCTTGTAAATTTTGCTTTAACCATATAGGTATTTAATAAAAAAAAAAAAATTTGGTCTTAAAACGCTTAGATAAACTTTTTAAAAATCCAACATATAATTTTAGTGTTGCCACCAGGTTATTTTCAAAAAATTTTGTTTAAAACGTACTTTTCCTGACTTAATTAAAATTTTTTTGCTTCATAAACGCTCAGATAAACTTTTTTAAAATTGTACGGGTTGCCTGGTTTTTCTTGCAAGTTTTGCTTAAACAAAATATGTCAAAGATAAATTAAATTTTTGTCTTAAGAAGCTTAGATAAACTTTTTAAAAACCCAACATACATTGTTAGGATTGCCACTTGATTATTTTCTGAAATTTTGTTAAAATGGTATTTTTTTCTTAAAAATTTAATATTTTTTTTATATACATATATGGTTTTACCCAAACCTGAAAGTTTTTGTACAATTTTAAAAAAGTTTATCTGAGCGTGTCTGAAACCGAAAATTTGAATTTAGTCACAAAAAGTATGGTTTTAACAAATTTTTGGAAAATAAAGTGGCGACCCTAAAAATGAATGTGAGATTTTAAAAGTTTATCTAAGAGCTTCAAGACCAATATTTATACATATATTCTTTTAATTAAGATTTGGATCTTGTTTGAGTGTAGGATATTTCAATAAAGTAAAATAAAAATAAAATAAACTAAAAAAAAGTTTCATATAAATATCCCCAACGGGAAGCGGAAGCGCATTGAAACGACTTCAGTTGCTCTTCTAGGGAAGCAAGAAGCTGCTTCCAGTGCTGTTCTCACTGCTTATCTTTTTTAACACAGCATGTCCCAGCGGAGATGCACATCTTCAGAAGCACATGGAATACGCTTCAAATACGCTTCCGTGGAAGCAAATGAAATACGCTTTCGTGGAAGTTTTTCAAAATTTTAAGTTCCATTTCACAAAAAATACTTTTTTTCTGTAACTTTTGGTAGTTTTATTAACTTTTATAAGCAATAAAAAAAAAAAAAAATAGAATTTGAAAAATTTTGAATGCTACCAGAGATGTGCTTTATTGCGCTCTTTTTGGGTCACAACTGCCTAAAAATTTAATGAAATTTATTTTATTTTGCCTACATATCAGGTTCATTAAATTGTTTTTAATTTATTTTATTTCGCCTACATATCTGGGAGAGGCTTAGACAGTTTTGATATATAACGACAAATATAACAATAATAAAAACAAGTGGCAGCTCCGAAAGATTAATTCATAGTAAGCATCTGCATAGAAACGATTCTATAAGTATATGGATCCGTTTCCCAATCCTATTTCTTATACCCGTTTCCACAGACAAAAGGAAACGTTTCGCAACTAACAAAGGGGTCTCTGTTGAGAAACGGGTTTCATACTCATACGTTTCTGAGAAACGTTTCCTTAAATAATGGTAGAATTAGCCAAGAAGTAGCGTTTCGTAACGTGACTTCTGTCAAAATCTATTAAATGGCAGAAGCGTGTAAGCGATTAGTGAAATCGTAAAGTAGCGGTACGCAACGTTGAGACCTATTGAAATTAGATTTTCAAACGTCGCGCTACGTTGTTAGATAAATTAAATTCAATTTTGATGTTATAGATGGATTTTTTTGAACAAATTAATTAAAATAAGTATGACAATGGATGCTTGTTTACAAAAACTGGAATTTTTCAAGTAATTTTTAAGTTGTAAGGTGACATTTCGAACGTTGCCTACCGTTTTCACTAATCGATGCTACGTTGACAAGCAACCGTGACGTTACGTTACGAAACGCTACTTCTTGGCTAATTCCAGCATAAACGGGTAATCGGGAATTACGTGAATCCTGTCAATGCTATTTTTTAACCCAAGTTCAGAATGCTACAACCAACCTCTATGCAAAAACTGTGTACTTCAATTGCAAAATAATTGATGTTAATACTTAATCTTTCTATTTTCAAGATATGGAAACTTAATAAATGGTAACAAGGATATCAAAAATCATGAGTGGTTCAGACAAGTTGACTGGTATGCTTTACTAAATCAAGAAGTCAGTCCACCCTATGTACCTACCATTACAAATATGGAAGATTTGTCAAACTTTGATAAATTCCCCGAGGGAAAACCACACGCGAAATCAAAAGCCAATCGACACGCGGACTTATTTGCAGATTTTTGAAGAGAAGATCATTGAGGAAAATTGGATTATTTTAGAAAATATAAGTAAAATGAACATGCCAGTTCAAACTGGAACTTTCTGAATATTGCATGTAAAAAATTACGTATGTGTTTTGTATTATACGTATATTTTATTGCTATAATAAATAAAAGAATAAAAATCTATGACTTCAGTTATAATTGCGTAATATTTGAAAAAATAAACTCTACCACATGTAGCTTCCTAGTGGAAAGCGAACGAGGTGTTAAGTCTAATACACAACTTATGCTATCAAATCGAAATCAACTCACTTGGGGTTTGTACATGAGAAAATTCAAATGACACCAATTTTGTTGTGGAATGAGAATTGCCTCATATTTAAAAAAAATTTTGTTACACTCTGTCAAGTGTACGAAATGCCAGAAATTATGTTAAAGTTCTTAAACCGTTTCGTAACTGTATAAATGTACGCATGAGTGTTCTTTTAACTTTTCAGAAAATTCCGTATGGCACTCCAAATGCAGACATTAGAAGATAACGCTGAAGAAGAAGATTCAACACAAGGCTGATTGGGTTCGAAACATTTCTAGTGAAGACCTGTTTCCAATCATCGCATTCGCTACATCACCACACAACATGTGGCGTCTAATTCTTCAAGTCGTGTACTTTTGCCTAAGGAAAATGTAATCGTATTGTACTTGTAAAGTGAAGATCGTTGTATTTTTTTTTGGGTGGCTAAAGTGTCACATTTGGGGCACACCACTTGATCGAGTGTTTTCGTATACAATGCATTCATTCACTTTGCACGCAATTAATTTGAAAAGTTTCATCTGATCAACAGCTGTTGAATTTTTGGTAAAACTTTACCACATTTACATTGTATTTGTATTGTCTTTCAGGGTGTTTCAATGTTTCACTTTGGATTTATTTGGAATTTTATCAAGTGGCAATTAGAAATCGTGTGATGTGGAAAAATAATCAAAGTTTATTTTCCACTGTGAAAGCTTGAATTTAGATTGATTTATTGTTTTCTGTACATGTCTTTTGTCTTTTTGAGTTAAATTTAATAAGATTTTATCTGAAACGAAATATGGAAGTTACCATTCAATATCTATCCATGCTAGAGATATGGCGTCCAATAATAAATAATACTAACTGCAAATTTAAATTCCAAAAGTAGCTTAAGCATGCACGACTTTATAAATAATGGGTTAAGATATTCTAGAAAATAGTTCATAAGGATCAACACGTTTTATCCAAAATGTAGTAAAAAGAATATATGTATAGTTGATATGCATATGTATATGATGTGGAAGACTCACTTCAATCATTTTTGAGATCTTAATAAAATAAAAGCCGCATCAAGCCGAGACTTTGCATAAAAACGCAATTAGGATCCTATAAATGACCTTTAAAAAATTTGCAACGATTCTCAGCTCATTTTTTTTACACCCTCAGATTTTTTAAGGCATTCGTGGAAATTCCAAAAATTCTTTTTTTTTAATCCTTATAACACGGAAAAATTCGATATTTTTGTCAGAGGATAAATTTGCGTTTACGACGAATGAAGAAAAAAAAAAAATATTAAAAGAAAAATACAATTTTAAACAAAACCACACAAAAACTTGGTCTTTTATTATTAGTTGTTGACGTAATTTGAGATTTATACGATGATGCCATTCAGGATTAGTAGAAATTAGGTTTTTTTTAATCCCTAAAACACGTATTTAAGCAACTTTTAAGAGAGTTGAAAAGTGACCAGAGATATTATTGTATGTAAATGTGAATATTAAAAGTACACAAAATAGGATGGGCACAATGTCTTCGTACATCTTAAATTAATTTTCTTTCCACTTCAAAGATGAATTTCACATCTTTGAGCAATACAGCACATTATTACTGTGCAATATAGTTTGTAGATACTAACAAAGGAATGGATATGCACAATAACGGTGTGCGATACAAAAAGCTGTAAATATACAATATCTTAGAAAACATTGAAAACATACATACATACCTACTCATACAACTTGATGCTCTGGCATTACCCCAACCATGCATTGCTATCCTGAATTGCTACGATTTTGTAAGGAAAAAGGGAGCTTGTTGTGGCGCCTGACTGGCGGACGCCATAAACCAGAGGTAAAACCAGGAGAAACTGAAACACTATGATTATGGTGATGACGATTACAATAACAACAGCAACAGCAGAGTGAAAACTCCTGCAACCACAACCATAACAAAGGACGACGACGACGACAACTGAGACGATGATGTTTCATCTTTTCCACATGAAAACTCACGTAACAAAAATTATGATTATCATAATTTTTGTGGACGCAATGGCATAAAAAGGCAAGGCGAGTCTGCAGCTGGACAAAGGAGATGAAACCAGAACAACGAAAAAAAAAACAAAGTCAAATAGTAGGGTGATAGTGGGGTTAAACCCTCAAGCAGGCGGCAACGATAACTTAAAAAGGAGACAGTCGTTGGAAGCAAAACGAAAAAAATAAAGAAAATGAATGAGTAAAAGTTAAACAAGCATAAAAGGTATATCGTGTAGAAGATGACAAAAAAAGTGAAGTATTGTGGAAATTTGATAAAGTTGTGCATAAATCACAACCAAACGAAAAGGTATAAAAGATTTATTGAGGTTTTTTTTCGTTTATATAAAAATCGAAATATAAAAGTGAGAACTATGTAGGAACATATAAATTTTGTAAAAAAAATGCGTTTTTCTCTGATATTTAGGGTAATTTATACTTTGGACATATACATATGTATGAAACATTCAAAAAGTTCAAAAAATACGTTGCAAGAAGAACAGTTAAGTTCATGCTCTTAGCTTTCATCTACGAGGTGCAACTCTTGTTAGCAACCTCATCATACTTTCGACAAAATGTTTCCATTTGCAGAACCAGACTCGGGGGAATACCGCTAAAAGAAGTAGCACTCATCTTGCGAAGAGTAACTCATGAAAGTAGAAATCATGAGCCATCTAAAAAAAGAAATCACAAGTGCCGCAATTAAATTAAGCCTCCTTTTACTCCATGCTCATTATTATTTCAGCAATGGGATCAAAAGAAATTAAAACAAAACAAACAAATCAAGTCGAATTGTATGAAAATCCTGCGTGAAGTTCCTGAAGGGATAAAAAGAGAAAATCAACCACAAAACAAATTTAATAAAGAAATAAGTCCCACATACACCTGGGGATGCTTAATCTAATTAACTATGTACCTATTACTTAAGACTATGTAGTTGAGTTATTAAAGTCTTGTAGTTTGCTCAATTTCAATAATTTGAGGAAACTTTTCAGAGATGAACTTTATGATTTTTTACGGGCTTTAATTTATGATGTGTACAAAAATTGTGTACATGTTTTTTGTCTAGGCTGGAATAAGTTGCACTTATATGTATGTTCTGTTTAATTTTAGGTATGTTTTTGTAATATTACAAGTGTATATATTCTAAAGGTTTTTATCCAAAGAAATTATAATCTAGTATTGTCAAAACTAATAACTATCTTTCGTAGTTGTAAATTGATATATAAGCCGTTCAAAATGACAATGGTGCAACTTCAACATTAATTGGCTGACATTTTGTTAGGGATGAATAAAATTGATTTCTGTTTTCACGAAAAATTTACTTTATTATATGAAATTGTTAAGGTTAAGTTAAAAAAATGATACGGCACATAATTTATATGACATTACTTTTGCCTCGTTTTGGAGTTGCAACATTTTCATTTTGAACGGCTCATATGTCACCTGGTCTATGAAGAGTGGGCTTACGTGCAAAAACAAGATTTTGAGAAAATAGCAGGAAAACAACTATTAGAGGTCAATTCTATGCGAATCGGCAAAAAAGTGGAAAATTAATTTTTGACACCTAAGCCACTTTTTCGCAGACCAGGCCCCATATGAATTTTAGTTTAAACGAATCATGAATAAAGATAAATTCGGAATTGGAATTGGAACAAATAGTCGAAAATAAAATCTCAGATCAATGACCTCAATGATTGAGATGTAGCACACATTGAGACATTAACGACGATATACTATACTTATTGAATGGACGTCAAATGGCGGAGCTATAGAAAAGAAAAAATGGTTACCGGACATAATCCCATCGGACATAATCCCCACTTCGTAAATGGGGATTATGACCGAAAATTTTTCGGTCATAGTCCCCATTTTGGTCATGGGCGTTATGTCCCTATTGGGATTATGTCCGAAGAATTTAATTAAGATTGAACAAAATTTTTGCAATAATCCATTTAAAAATTTATATAGTGTTGGATCTTATAGACTGAACCGCGGCCGAAGGCCGCCGCGAAGCCAGTGTTGGATTTTTGGGAGTTTTAAATCCTGAGCTGCGGCCGCAGGCCACCCACTTACTTACCCCTACTCTTATGTAAAATTACTGTGGCTAGAAAACTAGGTGTTGGATATATTATAGACTGATCAGCGGCTGAAGGCCGCCACGGAAACGGTATTGGAATTTTTGGGAGTTGTAAATCCTGAGCTGCGGCTGTTGTCAATAACAAAATATCGTTATGGGGACTATGTCCGTTTTTTCCTGGGGATTATGTCCGAAACACTTGCGGACATAGTCCCAATTTTAGAAATGGGGATTATGTCCGCCAGTAATTCGTGAATGGGGATTATGTCCGTGGGGACTATGTCACGGCACCAGAAAAAATAGCTACTGGGTACTTCCATGTAAATATCGACACCGTATATAAAAATTTCTTACTTCTTTTCAAACTTCAACTCTATCCAAAATGTTTAATTGAAGAAATATTTCTATTTACATTTCCATTATCGCCTATTTTAGTTACTGTTTGCACATTAAAAGAAATAAAAACGGGCATAAAATTAAAACGGTACTGTTGTGAGGAAGTATTTGTATCTGGTATGAACAGTAATAGTTGTGATGATAATATACCATCTGTATTAAAATCATAACTTATTTCAATCGCGATATTTTAGACCTAGGTAGTTGATCAATTATTAATATTTGAATTAATTTTCTTTATTAGTTTTGTATTTTGACTCAATTTTAATTTTTTTACCTTAGGACTAGAAAAAGCCCATTATGTTAGTCGAGTTACCAATTTTTTTTAACGCAAGTTGCCAGATAATTTTTGAATTATTTTTCAAAATAAATAGCCCAGGAAAATAAGACATTTTCTGCGAAAAAACTCCCAGTAGAAATTTTTCACCGGAAATGTCTTTATTTATGCATGATACACAAACTGTGAAAAGTCCATTGCAAAGTCATGTGCGCATAAAAAGTTATTAAGGCCCAAAGGTCGCTAAAATCAGTTTTTTGCAAATATCTCGCTAATGCTAACTTTTACAGAAAAATGTTGGTCTCCAATTTTGTAGCACAGGAAATTTCCTACAAAAGTACGTTAAAAGTATTTGCGTACAACTTCTAGTTTAGAAGATCACCTAATTTAAAAAGTTGTTAATAGTTATGATATGAAATACTACCTATGAGTTCATATTAAAATATCTTACTTTTTAAATTGCAATAACTCTTCAATGAGAAGTCGTACCAACAAAATTAAAATGCCGTTTGAAAGATAATTTAATTTGCTATATACCGTACACAATTTTTTTTTTGAACAACGCATGGCCTTAAAGATATTCGTGAAAAACCGTTAAGACTTCAAAAATACTGGTTTTTAAGGATATCTCCGAATTGGTAAGTACTACGATAAAAAGTAATGGGATCAATTTTGTAGAAAATTACAAGATGTACAAAAAATAAGCGATATGTGTACACATAGAAGTAACCGTTTAGAAGATATTCCAAAAAAACTCTTAAAATGTCAAAAAACCGGTTTCTATTGAATATCTTCTATACGGTTACTTCTATGTGTACACATATCGCTTACTTTTTGTACATCTTGTAATTTTCTACAAAAGTGGTCCCATTACTTTTTATCGTAGTACTTACCAATTCGGAGATATCCTTAAAAAACCAGTATTTTTGAGGCCATGCGTTGTTCGAAAAAAAAAAAATTGTGTACGGTATATAGAAAATTAAATTATCTTTCAAACGACATTTTAATTTTGTTGGTACAACTTCTCATTGAAGAGTTATTGCAATTTAAAAAGTAAGATATTTTAATATGAACTCTTAGGTAGTATTTCATATCATAACTATTAACAACTTTTTAAATTAGGTGATCTTCTAAACTAGAAGTCGTACGCAAATACTTTTAACGTACTTTTGTAGGAAATTTACTGTGCTACAAAATTGGAGACTAACATTTTTCTGTAAAGGTTAGCGTTAGCGAGATATTTGCAAAAAACTGATTTTAGCGACCTTTGAGCCCGAATAACTTTTTATGCGCACACGACTTTGCAATGGACTTTTCACAGTTTGTGCATCATGCATAAATAAAGACATTTCCGGTGAAAAATTTCCACTGGGAATTTTTTCGCACAGAAGCTCTTTTTTCGTCTTATTTTCCTGGGCTAAAATTGGTGTTTCGAATAAAGAAAAACAATGATATCCAGCTGCTTTAATTTAGGTCTAATATAAAGAAATCGATTCTAAATATTATTAACAGCATTGAAAGTCTTCAAATCTTTGTAACGCATTTCTATCATTTTCATTTAATTTTTTCAAATTTTTTGACCTTTTGCAACACAACGGACGTTTTCAAGACATCGGTTTTCCAGTATGATGAGCGAATCTTAATGTTCATATAGGAACGACTCAAAAAGAATCGTCAGTGTGACAGAACTTTTAAGTATCCAAACGTGTGCACTTTAATATGAAAATAGTCGTGCCAGTATGTCATAACAGTACTCGAGAGCAACCCTTTAAAATATATAAACGAGTCTACGAGTTTAAGCATGATGTTGCATTATGGAAAATACATTTCATAGCGCCACGTCAATGTTGCAATTAGATAACTCCAAATTTATAGTTTTGAGATAGTTCAATTTTAATATTTTTAAAAATTTGAATTTGCACTGAATTTCGACTTTTCTTGTTTTGTTTTTGCAATGGTGCCACTTTACTTTAATTCTGGTTAGACAGAACCATGAAGAATATCATAGCTTTTTATCCCAAGAATGATTATTTTAGAGTTATCTAGTTTTAGCATTGATGTGGCGATATTTATTCCAAGCAATTGATTTCTGAAGGGTTGTTAATAAATGCTGCAAGAGATTTAATTATTAATGGTATTGTTTTGTATGCACCTAAGCGGCTTTCCATGGGAAGTGTATGACCACGAACTTCACATCTTCGCATGAATTACATAAGAAATGGTCTGTGCGCCGTCCACACGTTCAAACTTGCCTGTGTGAACCTAGTTTGCACAAAAGTACACGCCAAACTTTTAAACTGAACAATAATGTGGTCCAAATTTTGTATGGAAAGACCAAAAGAGTTAAAAAGTCAAGGTGCGCGCGACTTTTCTGAATCCTTGGATCCTGCTGATTACAAAAAGTGCTTTAGAACCAAAAAAAAATTTCATTTAGATATTCCGCAACGAGCTTGAAGGTAATTTTCGAGTTTTTGAGTACTTTTTTCTATTTAAACGCTATATCTTTTCAAAAAAGGAAGATATTTGCAAAAATTAAATTAAACCTTTTTTTGGACAATATTGTGAATCAACAATAATTAATTTATTCTTTGCCAATTTTTTTTAGCAGCACTTCAAACTTCAAAATTATTAAATTTTTTGAGGTATTTGCTTTTTTAAGAAGTGATTTTTTTTTTTATATTTTACTCCAGCGAATTTTTTTTTTAATTTTTATAATTTTAGGACTTAATTTATCTATCAACTGGCTCAAACAATTAAGCCCTAAGTTTCACTTTACTTACTAAAAACCGTAAAGTTTGACCAAATTTGGCCAAAAAAAAACTTTGAGTTTAATATTTTCATGGTGAAACAGAAACAACAATAGTCATTTGTACTTGTTGATGAGAATTCTAAATCCGGTCTTAAAATTGCTGTCTTGTACGGTTTTAGAGATATCCTAACCTAAAAATGCAAAAGACACCGTTTTTATTATTTTTATGCTGTTATATCGCGACGTGGTTTTTTTCAGCCCGGTATTGTAGTTAAGAGTGACTGCCTTTTTCTTCAAAAGCCAATTTAAATTGTATCGATATCTCTTTGTTCCTTCGAAATATGGTAAGCAGAAACAATAAAAAAACGTATTTTTTGAACTTTTTTAACTATTTATTTTAGGATATCTTCGAGAATAAACAAGATATCAGTATAATTCAAATTGCATTTTAAAGAAATAGACTAGTGCTTTCAACCACTTTACCACTTTTTGTGGCTGAATGTAACTTTGACTTGTATATCACTTTAAAAATAGCGAAAACGGTGTTTTTTACACTTTAATGTTAGAATATCTCAAAAACCGTACAAGATGGAGCAATTCTGAGACCGGTTTTGGCATAAATATATAGAAGATCTATGAAAACTATCTTTTAACACATTTTTCCAAAAATAACATGAAAAAACAAGGTTTCGAATGATTTTATAATAAAAAGTGGTACCTTACGTCATCCCATGGATATGTCTTATTTCAATGCCTTGAAAATATTAAAAGTAAATTTTTTTTAACTCCAATTTAATTATACTTAATTGTTTTTCGTGAGTAAGTGTTACTAATAGGTTAGTCGTTGCGATCATTTTAAAGAAGGAAGGATTCAGAAAAGTCGCGCGCGCTCTTACTTTTTAACACTTTCGGATTTTGGACCACTCTACTGAACAAACTTCAGTTTTGCCGTCCACACGTACAAACTTGCCTATATATTTACATACATCATCATTTATGTTTAAAAATCTTTATTTATTTAAATATTCCTCAGTGGTTTTTCTTTTTGCATAAATACCTCAACTTAAAATTAAGTTTTGCCTTAGTCTAACACATATCCCCTAATTTACGCCTGTTCAAATTCAACTTCAATAGTAACTGGCACATCTTCGTCCTTGAAATCAGGCGCATTGATTTTTCCCGAAACAATAACAAATTTCTCTTCACAATCCATAACGAAGTACAGGAATGGTCTATTGATTTCGAATGTCTCTTCGTCTGCTGCTGAATTGCGACTATGCGCATCAATGGCCGACAATGCACCCTGACTGCTACCTCCTTCATCTACGCGTATATTAACAAATTGAACGATCTCATCCACATGCAAATCAATGTCCTTGGAGAGCAAACTCAAGTCAGCCTCGTCACGTGAGAAAAGTTTCTGCAAACCTAAGCCCTTCAGCATTGATTCCGAACGAGAAGTTTCTTCAACTTGGAATTTCGGTAAAATCACATGGAGATCTTTTTTTTTGCCTAATGTCTCCATTGCTTCCAAATCAGCTGGTTGAATTTTATCCACAAGCGTACGTAGACCTTCGATGTCATTTGGCATTATAATCATCATGGCATATTTTTTGTTCTATTTAAAATGAAATAAAATAAAATATACGAATAATCGCGTTTCACCTTTGCTAAGACTTACTTCGTATGGAATGCAGAGTGCTTTAGCATTTAAATGCTCGAACTCAGCCGTGTGATAGCTGCCATGCGCATGCATCATTGTGGCCTTCGTGGCATCCTCCGCTGTCATGAAAAAGAATTGATCACTGCCATCACGTAGCTCATGGAAAGCATTAGCCCAATTGCCGCGATAGTAGAGACCATTGAAGAGCAGCATTTTAGTTTTGGCACCAATTTCACGACCTGTAATGGAGTTGGCAGTCAAAGCAGAGGTTATGTCGTCCTTGTTGAAAAGGCTGCGACCGCCAAAAACCTACAGAAAGTTGAAAGTTTTAATTTTGTTATATTTAAGTGATAAGCAATTGGATTACTCTTCTTATAGAACTTAGATGTGACTCCAGCGCTAACATTATTTCATCTCCACTCTTAGTGGCGGATTTCATGGCTACCTCCAGCTTTTGCAATGGTAAAGAAACTTTTTCCGGCTCATTAGATGCCAACAATTCTTGTATGGGCACAGTCATTTTTTCATTCGTTTTCTTCTCCTCATGGTTCTTATGCAACTTTTCATTTTCCAAGACAGTTTCATTCTCCTCCAAGTTAAGTTCAACTTCAGGTTTTTCGCCAATTTCTTCACGTTTATTTACCTCTTTTTCGTTCTTTGTGCCCAATTTGGTTACTGCTGCAACAGCAGATTCCTTTACATCTTGCACTGCTGATTGTATTTCTGTAGGTATCTCCAATTTGATTTCCTGTTTTTCCACTTCAATTTCAATAGCTTCCTGCTGTTTTTTTTCTTGCTCCTCTTGCTGCTGTTTCTGAATTTCTTTCAATATAACTGGTTTCTCAACATACTGCTTATCATCAACAACTCTATCAAACTTTGAGGATTCCTTCAGCAGCACCTCCTCGCCGTAGTTGTCTTCTTTAGCCACTGTTGCATCATCAACATCATCTACACTGAAGCGTTTTAGTGTCTCAAAGCCAATGACATCTTTGCTGTTGCTGGCCGTTGTCGTTTGACCATTAGCATCAAGTTCTAGTGCAGCGCTAGATTCACTCCAATCATCAGGATTAATCTCTTTCACCTCAACAAAGTAATGATCTCTTAAAATTTGCTTGAACTCTTCACGTGCGCTATAATTACGGTAAATGTAAAGCCAAGTTTGAAAAGAAGGTCCATCTATCAGGTCTCGTTTTTGATATTTGGCCAAAATACGCTTGAAGGAATCTCTTAGGCCACTTCGCTCTTTCGGGTAGCCGAAAACTTTATTAAACTCATTGTATGTTTCGCCATTTGCAGCTTCGGCAAGTACAGCCAATTCAACTGCAACACCCAGTGGCGAATGCACCTGATTGCCATCAATATCGATGTAGGATTTGAGTAAATTAATTGCGAGAATCTGAGAAGCATCACTGGCGTAGTTTCCATAATTGCTTGCTGCTTCGATTTTGGCACCGGATTTCGTTGGTAGAGCGTAACAGATTGTTATGCCAATTAGGAAAAGGTAAACTGAAATACATATATGAAAAAAGAAATAATGAAAGAATCTTTTGTTTCAAGATTAACGAGCATAAGAAAAAATGAAAGCCAACAGCAAGTGCAAATTAATCTTAAAACTTAAAACTCCACATTTAGACATTGGTGAACTATCGAGTTCTTTCGTAATTTATTTGTTTTGCATCATTTGCATTTTTCCCAATACTTTTCATTCAAAAATTTCACTTTTTTCCAAAGTTTCACTTCATTTGACTTACAAATGCGTATAATTTCCATATTGGAAACTTTTATCGGTAGGTAACACAAAAACTCAAAGAAAAAAGTCACTTCTTAATACACATGCACTACCAAAAACCGTTCAACGTTAATTTTGTTCTTAGCCAATTTAGTTGTTAACCGTGGTATAACTTCAAAACGAATGAGTAGCGCAAAAATAAACCCAAGATTTTTATGAACAATCTAGAACGAGAAGAAACTAACAACTCTTTGAGCAGAACAGCTTAACGCATTAGAGCCAAGGCGAAAATTGAGAGAGAAGTAGCCAAAAATAGAAGAGAACAACATTCGCTTTGGTGACGACAGTTTATGAAAGAGTTAAGAGTTGGAGCTACGTGTTCTTGAAAGACCTTAAACAGAAGAACTCATTATCAATTGATTGTTTTTTAAAAGTTAAAGCAAATGCCATGTAATGAGTGATCAAAATAGAAAGTAAAAAATCTTTTGCATTTCAAATGAAAGTAGAAGTGGCAAAATCATAGTCTGACTCACATAATCCACTATACATAGAGCATAAAAGCTTAATAGTTTTGATTTAAAAGTAGTTCTTGTTTTTGTGCCTACACTGGAAAAAAAGGATTATTATAAATCAATTGTATGTAGTACTTGTTATCATGCCATAAATTTTTTTGAACTTTGTAAGTTCAGAATTCGTCAAATTGAAATACAAAAATATTTTATGTTTGTTTAGCTAAAATTTTCAGAAAATGTTCGTTGTAAGGAAAGATATGAAAATAACGTACAATTTCCAATTAAAATCAACGTACAATTGATAGCAGTCTTTTTGACCGTTTTTACATTTGTTTAATTGGTAGTTCTGTGAAATTTGTAGTATTTTTTTTTTTTAGTGTAGATACGATTTTTGACTCCATGGTGTCATTTTCAAATGGTCATTTTATGAAAGTTTGTTATACACCAAAATATTCAGAAAAGAACAGAGTTAAAGGGTTGTTGCCGAAAAAATATTTGAAATTGTAAATAAAACTTTAAACGATTTTCATTTGGCACAATTTTTGATACCAAACAGTTTTCAATATTCTGTCGTTTGTACGCTATAAAGTGTACGTCAAAACCATATTATCTGCTCGGTTACTGATATCCTGGAAAATTGTTTTTCAAAAAAACTTCCCGGAATATTTGGATATTTGGATTTTTCCGCACTGTCCCTAGGTTTGGTTAGGTTTAAATGGCGGCAAATTAGCCACACATAGACCAAAAAGGTCCATAGTGATACCACATCATCCCGGACGTTGAGTCACGTAGATGTAATTAATTAGATATAATAATGGGGTTTCAGCCTTCTTCAGGCTTGAGCGTGAAGGCCTTAGATGCCATTGCGAAGTTTTTTATTGGTTTTAGACTAGTATCTGCAAGTTCTTCAAGATTGTTAAAAAACATTTGTCCAAGGGTTTTAAATCTGGTTCTGCAAAGCGCTGGGCAAAACCGCAGTAGATGTTCCAAATTCTCCTCTTCGTCTTCATTACACCATCGACACCTACTATCCGCTAGAATGCCCATTCTATGAGCATGATAACCAATAAGACAGTTTCCAGTGATGGCTCCTACAACAGTTCTACATGTTTTACGAGATAAAGAGAGAAGGTAGTCGGTTTTATCTTTACAGAAAGTTGGGCAAAAATTTTTTTGTTATTTTACTAGTATTGGAGTTGATCCATTTTAGGTTAGCCTCACAGTAAAGCGATTTCTGATATATGACATTGTGGTAGGTAAGGGTCCCTATTCCTAAGATAAATATTTGTTTTCTTAAGTTCCACGGGGCACCACATAATTTGATAATAAAAAAGTATTTGAGTAATTTTTTTTTAAGTTTTTTAATAACATTCAAGGGTAGTTACTAAAGCTTGAATTTAGAAGCAAGTATTGTAGAAGGTTATAAATTTAACTAATTTCAATAGAGGGGGAAGGGGGAAGAGGAGTTTCACTTGCAGTCAAAAAGTGATGAAACCATCATTTAAGCGGCCATACAACGCTTTTTGTTAAAATTTGACAACTGGTAGCGACCTCTAAATCGTCAGAATTAAAAGAAAAAACTTTGTTTTATGTTTATATGTATATTATCGAATTAAAAAGTGCCGCGGTGACAATTCAAAAGTCAAAAGATAAGGACCACCCTAACGTACATATTTAAACAACTCTTAATAAAACTACGTGAAATTTGACACAAACTGTGCAAACAGAGAGCCACACATCGATGTGTGTGACATTAATTTCAGACATGGCTCAGACAATTTTGGACATTGTTGAGTGAACTTTTTACACAGTGTGTGTGTGAAATTTAACACAGTTTTCGGTAGAGCGAAGTGTTGACAATATTAAAATAACTTCTGGCGATATGGAATTGAATTTTTACTGTATATTTCTATCGGGCTCAGATTAAAGATCCTCAAAATTTCTCTTCATTTCCCACTTAATATGACCAAAAAATTTTAATTTATCTTCAGTGCTTTCTTCAGCGTAAGCTTTAAATTTAATGTGAATGATAATTTCTACGCTCTTTTGAACAACAACAGCGCCAGCAACAGCGGTTTTTGATTAACCTACATATTTAAATTAACGAAAATGACCAAGCAGTAAACAAACAAAGTAGACCGAAAACCCATGCCAACTAAAATTGGGGACAGTGAACTTTGCATACACTAACCAACCCAAACCAACCAACCAACTAACCAACACATGAACAACATCTGATACAATTTGATTTCTTTTTATAACAATTTGACTTACAGGTGGCGTACGCTTGAACTTCAGAGCCGTGAAGAGAAAAAAGATCTGCGATCATTGCAAGAGTTCTCGTTAAACAAGTTCTTCTTGTTAAGATCTTTTTGTAGTTGTTGTTATTGGAAGAAGCAAAAATCAGAATATGCGATTATGGCAATATTACAACTTAACCGCTAAGCTACCGCAGCATCCCAAACAATTCTTAACTGAAGCGGGGCTTTCGATGACTTTCATTATTCGCAGCTGGGAAAACTTTTAGAAATGGTAAAACATATGATTTTGAATGAAGCAACAACAGCTACATAAATTAAGATTTTATTTCAATGGCCTGGGAGCCTGCAGAATGACAGAATAAAATGGGTTAAGCGCAGTAAGCAAGACGAGTACTGCCAGTGCAGTGAACTTACATACCCGTTTCTTTTCTGTCTAAACTTTACAGCGCAAATTTTTACGCATGCGTGCGTGGCCAGCGCTTAATGAACGGCGACGCTAAGCCAACTTACTTGAATACTTATCGTCAGATACTATTTTGTATCAATTTCTTTTCCCCCATTTACTGGTTTGAACTTAAACAAATGTATATCAGCAACGTTTTAAGTAAAATTGTTTAACTTTTATCAATAAGTTGATTCACCAACGATGTATATGTTGTACAAGCAAGCCACCACCAGCTGTTCAGCATCTGGTAGTTAAAAATATACTCTAATATGCAAAGCAAATATAAGCGAATTTCAAAAAAAAAAAAAAAAAGATCTTCAAGCAAAATATAAAGACCTTGGCTTGAAACAACGATATCGACTTCTTTTCCTTTTGTATGTGAGTATTCCTTATAAATTAAAATATTAATTACATTTCTGGGACAAAAACCAAGGTGGGCATAAAACTTTTTAATAGTGCGTAGCAATAACTTTGCATATCCTTGCACCATTCCCCTCCATCTACACAAAAACATTTGTTCGTTTGTAATAATTCGCCATAATTGAAATAATTCCCAAACCAATCGAGCCGTCGATTTCAACTTAACCTGGCTCACTTGTGCAGCGGAGGCCAAAAGGCACATTAAAACTTTCCTTTTGCGCTCTACAACAATGCGATGGCTCCCAATTGCGCAATCAAACATCAAGAGTCACGTATTGCCTGACTACTCACCTTTTTATGGGGGCGGCGGGGCGGAAGTTGCTCACTGAAGTTGCCTGCATAAATTTGCCGCCCTGTGTTTCCTGTACCGCAAGTGGCGCACTTTACTTGACTTTCGCGGAAGCAACTAATTTTAAGTCTGTGTTCATGCTTCACTGAAGTTGTCCTTATGGTGGCATTCAGCATTCAATGTCTTCATCGGCAGAAATGCTTCCTTCGAGCATCTTGTGATAGGAATGTATTTGTTCGTGTTTTTCGTTTTATTCCTAATTTTGTTTTTCTTATGTTCGTTGTACCTAAGAATATTATCAGATTCAGACGCCAGAGCATTCAAATCAAAAATTTTCATCTGCTGTCGTAGAAAGTAAGTCCCGCGTGAGTTCATAAAATGTTTTACCTTCGAGCTGGATCTCTTTCACTTGAATGCAGGAAGGACAAGGTTAAAATTCGTTGGTGTTTTTTATTATCTTTTTATAGACCTTGTTCAATGTTTTTATTTATTTTATGTTTGAGGCTACCAGAGCAACAGTGGCTTAACCAACACTTCGTTAAAAAAGCAAAACCAAATAATGAAAAAAGAGCGTTCTTATAATCCATGCTAAAATAAAAACACACATATTATTAAAAAAATGAGCACCCCATGCCAAATCAAAGCAAACTGCACAAACCAAACAGCGTGTGGTGAGAGGAAACAGAGAGCGTAGCATGTGGTTAAAAGCAACGATACTCGAATGTCCGAACCACATTGTAAAGCTGTTCAGTTTTAGTTTGATTGAAGTGCAATAAGGTTAAAGTGTTGATTGTTGAAATAAGTAAGAATAAAACTTTTCAGAGATTTAAAATATCTACCAAGTTGCGATTTTATTCGCATCACAGAGATTAAACAGCTATCATTTTAAGACTTAATTTTAAAATATGGTCACTTTACTTTTCATTGGGATGCTATGATCGAAAATAAGTTTTTTTTACTCTCTTTCATCCTTTAAGGGGTATGAACACTGTAAACGCTTTAATTTCAGGTGGTTTTTATTTTATTAGTTAAGTAAAATTGGCTTGACATATAAATATAAAACTTTGTATGTGTATTAATTGAAGTTAGTACATGAAGTACATGAAAAAATTTGATATTGATACAATTTGTCTCTTCTAAAACTTAAAACGCCGTTTTCATGAAACCACTTTTTTAACCGGGGTGACAGCATAACTTGAAGAGCTTTTATCCGATCGACTTGATTCCAACGGCATTTTGTAGAAAAAACATGTCTCTACAGCAAGACGTAGCGGTTTTTTTTATACCCTACACCCAGGGTATATTCACTTTGTCCTTCCGTTTGTAACACAGAGAAGGAGGCGTGGCAGATATAGAAAAGTATATATATTCTTGATCAGCGTCACCTCCTGAGTCGATATATCCATGTCCGTCTGTCTGGCTGGCTGGGTGGCTGGCTGGCTGGTTGTGTGTTGAAATACACTTTTTGGGAAAACTGAGCAAGATATTTCAATGAAATTTGGTACACTGCCTCCGTCAAAGATAGCTCGGGGAATTGAAAATGAGCGAAATCGGTTAACGGACACGCTTACCGCCCATACAAAAAATATATTCAAAATGCAATTTTAGGAGTATATTTCACGACAATGCAACTAAAATACGCATAAATACTAAGAATTGTATGCGCAAGCTCTGAAAAAAAACTGAGCAAATTCGGACAAGAGAGCGTGGCACCTCCCATATAAGCAAAAGCTTCAAAACGCTATACTGAAAACGTTTCATGAGATATTCGAACCAAATTTAACTCAGATACTAAGAATCATAAATGAAAGCTCTCAACAAAAATTGGGTGAAATCGGACCAGGGGGCGTGGCACCTCACATATGAGCAAAAGTTTCAAAATGCTATACTGAAAGAGTTTTTTGAGATAATCCAACCAAACTTCACTCAAATACTAAAGACTAAAAATGCGCGCTCAAAGCTAAAACTAGAAGAACTCGAATAAGAGGGCGTGGCACCTCCTATATAAGCAAAAGCTTCAAAACGCTATACTGAAAACGTTTTTCACTCAGACATTAAAAACTATAAAACTCTGAACATAAACTGTGTGAACTCGGACAGGGCGTAGCACCTCCCATATGAGCAAAATTTTGAAAATACTGCAGTGTAGGGTATTTAATGTTTGGCCAGGCCAAATTTTACACCCTTACTAGTTCAATTTTTATACCCTAACCAAGGTATATTCACTTTGTCCTTCCGTTTGTAACGCAGAGAAGGAGGCGTGGCATATATGGAAAAGTATATATATTCTTGATCAGCGTCACCTCCTGAGGCAATATAGCCATGTCCGTCTGTCTGGCTGGCTGGCTGGCTGTGTGTGGAAATACATTTTTTGGGAAAACTAAGCAAGATAATTCAATGAAATTTGGTGTACGGCCTCCGTCGTCAAAGATAGCTCGGGGAATTGAAAATGAGTGAAATCGGTTGACGGACACGCCTACCGCCCATACAAAAAATATATTCAAAATGCAACCTTTGGAGTATTTTTTACGATAATGCCACCAAAATATACGTAAATACTACGAATTGTAAGCGCAAGCTCTGGACAAAAACTAGGCGAATTCGAACAAGAGGGCGTGACACCTCCCATATAAGCAAAAGCTTGAAAACGTTATACTGAAAGCGTTTTTTGAGATATTCAAACCAAATTTGACTCAGACACTAAGAATAATAAATGAAAGCTCTCAACGGTGAAATCGGACAAGTGGGCGTGGCACTTCCCATATAAGAAAAAGTTACAAAATGCTATACTGAAAGAGTTTTGTGAGATGATCCAACTAAATTTCACTCAAATACTAAGAACTATAAATTCAATCTCTGAGAAAAAACTGGGTGAATTCTGACAAGAGGGTGTGGCCCCTCCCATATAAGCAAAATTCGCATAATACTGCAGTGTAGGGTATTAAATGTTTGGCCAGGCAAAAGGTAACACCCTTACTAGTTAACTCTTTTTTGATGAACTATTATTTAATGAAAATTTAATGAATTTTTTTTTTTTTTAATCGTTTGTAATTGATATTTTCAAAGTCCCCTACGTCAAACTATAGTCATTTATATGTACTTTAAAAATATTTTTGGTTTTTTGCTTTTAGACGGTCCCTTAATTCTGCAATGTCAATGTCAATGTCTGTCAACGCCACTGGGATCAATTTTTAGGCGCGTCATGTTTGACGAAGGACTGTGGGCCAACGCGATACATAAAAAAAGATATCAATTTTTTTCATGAAGTACTAACTTCAATTAATACACATACAAAGTTTTATATTTATATGTCAAGCCAATTTTTCTTAATCAATAAAATAAAAACCACCTCAAATTAAAGCGTTTACAGTGTTCATACCCCTTAAATACACAAGGGTCATTCCATTGTGACTCAATGGACATTTTACTATAGATTATGATAAAACTTTGGTCATAACTTAGTTATTAAAAGCCCTAAGACTGTGAAAACAGTCTCGAAAAGTAACTAAAGAACGCTTTAACGAATTATAAAGAAATTTTAAAAAGTTAATGTTTTCTGTCGTAAATTGTTGTTTAAATAGGACATAGGACATGAAACGGAACACTTTTTTTCATTGATTAACTTATGGAAGAATTTTAGCCAGACTACTGCTGTTTTATGAAATTTTTTTTATATCGAAATTGAAGAAATATGTGACTACTATTAAAGACTTTAAAATAAAAGCAAGCTATTTAGATAAAGAAAATATAACATTTTGAATTTGTGACTCGACGGGGCGTTCTGTTCTGATTTGCGGCACAAGAATGAAAACAGTGAAATTTTTGTACAGTATAATCGAATTTTTGATGTTTTAATTATGTCTATTGTAATAATAACTGCTTAAGACGATCCTTGGTCACAAATCAAAGCCGCAAACCCAAGCTATTAATCCTTATTGTCACAGGCAAAGAGGATATCGTACTGATAAGTTTTGCAGTAAAAAACCATGTCTCACAAGAAACAAAAATTGTATGGTTGATTATGAAATATAAACAGAGTCGAATTGAAATAAATATGCAACAAAAAGTCCTCTTTTATATTTTTAAAAACTTTTTTTAGAGAGAAGTAAATAGACGGAGAGGAGAGCCTCCTCATAGTGTTAATGCTGAATTTTTTGTGGGTGTTCTTCCAATAGTTGGTACGAACTTTTGTTGTAGTCAAATCTTGAGAGGTGGTGCCTTTGTGAGATATCGGGTGCGAATTTTCGAGAAAAAAGCAGTTTTTGAATGTTGATTTTCAAATAGCTCTAACTATGACTACGTCATAGTATCATAACCGAATTTGTTTTTGGGTATTCTCCTTATAGTAGGCACTAACTTTTGTTTTAGTCAAACCGTGAGAGATGGTGCCTTCGTAAGGTATCGGTTGCATTTTGTCAAATGCACGAAGGCACCACCTCTCAAGGTTTGACTAAAACAAAAGTTATTACCTACTATTAGAAGAATACCCAGAAAAAAAATTCAGCTATGATACTATGACATAGGCATAGTTATAGCTATTTCAAAATCAATATTCAAAACACTGATTTTCTCGACCTTTCGCACCCGATATCTCACGAAGGTGGTGCCCTCAAGATTTGACTAGAACAAAAGTTCATACCTACTATTGCGCTATAGGTCAAAAAGGATATTTTTTTGGCCAAAATTCATAACGTTCATATTATCATGGTGACCAACTTCAAATTAAGTTTTTATGACTAAAAAAACAATTCTGAAAAAAATCTTAACCCTTGTACCGTGTCAAAAATGGTACGTAATAAATTTTCTAAATAAAAAAAAAATGTTAAGCAGTCTACAACTAACCTCAAAAATAAAAAAGTACTAATTTTTCGTATAAATATCTCTATTTTTCGAAAAACCTAATGCAAAAATTGTGCGCACTTTTACCCAAGTTACTTGGATTAGTAGTATCTTTAGTATTTTCTAATAAGAAATTGAAAAACAGCTTCTTCGCTTTCTTTTTTGTCTGTCTTTTGCAACCAGACTTCGAATCAATCGGAATTGTGAAGAAAAGTTACCTGACAAAAAAATTCATTAAAAAAAGGCACAATCGGGCGTCTATATTTCTAAATAACATTAGCAATAGCAACGTCTTACTAGTTTTATTTTAGAAAAAAACAAATTATTTTAATTACTTTTTATTAATTGAAAAAATGAGTTCTTTTTTGCGTTATCGCATTAAAATGCAAATGCATCAACTTTGACATATCGCTGAGGAACGGAAAATTACTTTTTCCCAAAACAAAAAACACTTTTGTTTGTATTGAAGTATTCTCCGTTACACTGCATCAACGAAATTTCAATAGCAATACTTGTAAAGTTTGTATTTTGGCCAAAAAAATGTGCCTTTTGACTTATAGTGTATTGGAACAATACCCACAAAAAAATGCAGTTTTAATTCTATGAGGAAGGTCAGCCAAGCGCTGGCTATTAGTCTAAAACAATAAACATTTTGCATTATGCAAATTTAATTTTTTTCTCATTTTCAGTTTTGAAACGGAATGAAAAATCTTTCTGTTACACAGAGAATTTCAGCTGTTGACTTTTTTCTGCTAGGGTTATATACAAATCAGCATCTTTTCAATGCTTTCCTTCATGACTTTTCCTAAACTTGCTTTTAAACACTATTAAAGCAAAAATAACTTAAATTACTCAAGGGACACATTTCATATAGTTAAGGTAGTTTTCTTAAGTATCTCCTGCACGCTTAATAGAAAAGAAAGTTTTGTGGCAACCGAAAAGTCATGTCCAAAAGGAAAAAGGGTTGATTATGCGATGTTAACGTAAAACTATAAATTATGTGGCAGGACAGACAAAGTGTAAATAGCCCCTTAAGAGTTATACAGATACATATGTACATACATACATACACTACGCGCAAGAAATAAGAGGCATATTCAGAATTATTACTATTTAGCCTATGGTAGCTGCCTGCTTACAATAAATTATACTTTTGACTCTCAACAAAAGGCCAAGAAATAAAGTTTAACGGTTAAGAAATAGTTGGGTAGTTGGTAGGTGAAATTATGTTTATTTAAGAAATGTCTCCATGGGGATGCATAAAAGATGTTGGTATTCAAAGCGCAAGAAAAAAAGGACCAACATTTTTGGTCACTTGGTTTGACAGTATGGTTGGTTTTTGCTACTACAATAACACTGTGACTAATTGCTTGATTTATGATTTAAAATTTATTAATTTGTTGTAAAATTTTGCACTATAGGTTGTCTATGGGTTCAAGTTCTCTCATACACATTTTTTAATTAAGATTTTCTTTCGCCCGAGGGCTACTTAGTCTTGCTTTTGTTTCATTTGAAGTTAAACATGTGGCATACAATTATTTGCTACAATGACTTTGCAACTGTCAACTGTCATAAATCAAACGATACATCAGCCAGCAGAAAAGGTGAAAGCAAGTGCGTTTTAGACATGATGTCGACTCCCACACCACCTACCTTTTCCCTTTCGTTGTCATTAAGATGTTTTTCATACCATAAATATATACTTATATATAAAATATCGTCCTATATAAAAATAGCCTCCAGCTGGTTTTTCCTAACCTAACGTTATGTCTGCTTAATGTCAACGCGTTAAGCTGTCACTCTGACAATAGCGGTGGCTGTGACACTGACATCATACATTTGTTTGCATAAGTATTGTTGCAAGCTTTTTCTTAATCTTAATTATGTTTCATATATACATACGCATCGCAAAATTTATTGTAAGTCCTTGTTTTTCAATTCATAAGAAATAATTATTTTTTGATGATGTGCTTGCCATCAGCCAAAGGGTAAAGCATTACTTTATGCTCTCCATACATAATCGTACATCCACAGAAGGATATCGTGCGTACATCATTTACCGCGCATTATTTGTATGAGATTGTGTGTCGTTGACATTCAGACCTTACGACAAATACGTTATTTTTGTTTTTTGATTTATTGGAGAAACATGCATTATTTTTGATTCTTTTTTAAAATCTGTAACTTCTGGTAGTTGCAAAATAATCATTCTCCATCGGATGTAATCTTCAAGTCTGCGGTTGAGATAATGTGTGCCTACCAGACCAGCAGGATACTATGCATAGCTTCGAGAATCAAAATCACTTACCCCTCTACATATGGGTGGTTCTCCAAAAAAATGTACCATTCAATGTCCCGGGGCTCAAAACCATGTTTAGTGCACTTAATTTGTCCGCTTCGCATGTAACGTTATTTTCAAAAAAAAAACTTATAGGACATTGCTTGTGTATAGATTCAGTTACCGGTTTTTTTGTGTTAATTCTTCAAAAAAAAAATTTTATATACAAGCTGATCCCTCATTAGTGACTGCAGAGCTGGGCGATAAGGATTACGGTTAGCAAACGATTACGATTGCAGTAATCCTTAAAAACAAAAAAAGACGATTACTGTAATCGTAATTATTAAAAAATCGAAATTGCGATTACTGTAATCGTAATTTAAGTTCGTTCGATGAACGATTACTGTAATTCTTATTTCTTTTTTTTTTATATAAGGATAACTGCAATCGTTGCAAAGGATGGCTTTTGTTAAATATCAAAAGAAATCACTGTTATAAAATGTGTTTCAATGAAAACAATATTTATACAATAATAATAATGAAAGTATATATTGAAAAAATTAGAAATCTTCAATATTAGCAAAACATTAACAGTTTTACCCGCAAGTAACAAAGACAAAAGAAACAAAGAAAATAGAGTTTCCTGTACAAGAAATTCATAATTTACATATATCTACTTAAAACATGCATATCTTTAATTATAAAACTCAATATTAGCTTTTAGCAAGACAAATTTTTCAAATGAAAAGTCAGAAAGAGCATGACGATGGGGACTATTTAATATGCCAGCGAAAGAAAATAATCTTTCTACTGAAAGCGCGTTTTAATTTTGGATATTTCTAGAATTACTTTTTTAACGATTATTTTAAAAATTCTTATTTGAACAGTTTCAATATAAGGATTACTATAATCTTTCATTGAACGAACTTAGATTACGATTACAGTAATCGTAATTTAAATTTTTTTAAAATTACGATTACTGTAATCGTTATCTGAGCTCGTTCGATGAACGATTACTGTAATCCTAATCGTCTTTTTTTGTTTTTAAAGATTAATGCAATCGTAATCCTATACGCAATCAATTACACATGTAATCCTTATCGCCCAGCTCTGAGTGACTGTCTCCGCTCAGTTTTTCTTATTCTAATTGCAAATTTTTTAAATGTTGAGTATAAAGAGAACTGAAAGTAAAAAGAAAGAGGAGACTCATGTCTTTTAGAGCTCAGTCAGTTTTGGTTTTTCGATAGTGAGTGTTCGTAATTTTTTTTTTTTTTTTTTTTAAGTTTAAAGATTTAGTAATTAAATTAATTTTATATTACAGAATTTTTTCTTATATTTTTACATAATTAAATAATTAACAATTAGAGGGGCGTATTAACTCGCAAACAAAACTGGCAATAGGTCGGCTTCGTAACAGGGCCAAGGATGGTGCAGTGATCTAGCGACTGGCACTGCGATTGAGAGTTGTACCAACCGTGACGTCATAGGTTAAACTCCCGCCCAGACCAAACACAAAAGTTTTTCAACTTGCAATTTTTTAATTATAATTAATTTAGTAAAATAAATAATTGTAATTACAACAAAAATAGTCTGATGAGTATTTGTGGCGAAAGACGAAACATATGTCACTATAGCCGTGTTTTAATTCATTCCAAAATTTGTCATAATTATGTGTTAGAAAATGCATCGATAGATTTATATGAAAATCGATCTCTGCAAATATATGTCTAAAGGTTCAATTAAAAAGTTTATTTTAAATTTTTTAGTATTGCTTAAGCGAAACTTCCAAAAAAAAACATATGGAAACCCTGAAAGCTTATGTGAATTTTTTAAAAATGTTCCAGAAGTTAAGATCTTCATATTCTATACCTTCAATTAATAACAAAATGAATATAAAATAGGTGGGGACAAAAAAGAAATGTTTAGTTACATTTTTCGGAGATTTACCAATAATTATGTGAGTTAAAAAACTTTAAACTTTTGAAATATTAAAACAAAAAAGAAAAATTTTCCAAACTTTCACTGTTAACGAAGCGTTTAAAGTGAAAATATGGAAAATTTTGTACGAATTTCGTCAATTTCTGTCTTAACAGCGTAGCAACAGAGTAGGAGCAAGAAATAAAAATTTTCTTGCCAAAACTTTTCAAATCCAAATTCTAAAATCGCCTAAAAATGTTCTGCCCCAATAAAGCTGAATGAAGGAATAAATGAACGAATGTATGGGGCAGGGAATGAAATGAATGGAATTCTTAATTGGAAAACTTTGAAACGAAAGTTGATGAAGAAAACGACGACGACGTCGAAACGGCAGTGCTACCGCAATGACGTGCTACGTTTAAGCCGGAAAAGTCCATTACAACAAAGTGAAGTGATATGCGGTGCAGGATCTTGGATGATGTTGAAATGTTCATGTGCATGTGTGTGTGTGGTGTGAAATTGTTGCCTATGCCGCTGCTGCTTCAGTACTTTGTATTTGTTGTTCTCTTGCCTGATTTGATACGCTGCAACAACTTGCAATCGTTTCCAATTTCTCTTCAGTTGCCGTGTGGTCTTTTTATATCTGAATGTAGGCATATTGGGGTGGTTATTATTTAAAAAAGAAGCGAGTGAAACATTTTTCAAAGTTTAATAATTTACGAAAGATTGTTCACCGCCCGGCCTGCAATATTTCTTCTTGAATGTTTTTTAACTTTTAAATATGTTGTTACGATTTTAATCAATATAACTTTTTAAAAAGAGATCGATCTTTGGGTTGTGATGCAATCAAAGTTATCAAATTATTCCATTCTCTTTGTCTTTATATTAATTTACATTTTAGCTTTCTAACAAATATTTTTAACATTTTTTTTTTTATATAGCAAAGTGACTCGTTTTGGCATTTCTCGTTGCCAAAATCGTAACTTTTGAACCATTTAAGGAATTCAAATGATGTTCTGTTATGGATAGAAAATTGTCTTAGCTATTATGACCCCAAATTATATTTAGATTGCATTGCATGATACAAGGTAAGTTTTGTAGAAGTTTGATTTTCTTTAAATTACATACATGGTAATGAGCAAGTCCCAGAACGGTCAAAAATTTTAGAAGCTGAATGGTAAATCAAAAATAAAAAAACACGAGTAAAATAATTTCCAGGAACCTACTCAACGATACCAAACTTGACCCCCTGTCACCCTACGATGGGGCTGGGGCGGGAGCAACTTCAAAATTTTAAATGGGAACCTCCAGTTTTTTGACACGGTGGAGGGACACTTTTCCCAAAATCGTTTTCCCAAAAAAATTATTTCCCAAAAACATTTTTTCCAATTTTTTTTCTTCCCAATACTTTTTTCCCCAAAATAAAGTTTTCCCACGCCTTTTTAACTTTTCTCATCTATATATATAAAAATGAAATGGTGTCCGTATGTAGCTTATGAACGCGGAAACTACAAGGCCGATTTGCATAATTTTTTTTTAAATTTTTTGTTATGGTTGCACCCCCCATACGAAAAAAATACAAAAAATGCTATATCTCTACAGTTATACAAGCTATGATTATGAAAGTTGATAAACTTACGCATAATGTACATATTTACCATTACCATGCAAAGCTTGGGGGATATTGGGTGTAGGAGAAGTGCATACACTTTTCAAAACATACACAAAATGCTATATTTCTTCACATATCGCAGATATCGTTATAAAACTTGGTACATACATGAACATTCTATCTACAATTTACTTTGAAAAACTTGAGCGGGGGGGATGAGAAGGGGGAGTTGCACCCTTCATACAAAAAATGTATAAAATGCTATATCTCTGTACCTATGGGAGCTATGATTACAAAAGTTAATTCATGGATCTTTAAAAACCTTGGTGATTGGAAGAGAGGGACGATGGAGATGGATGGGACTTCGTACGTAAAGGCATCGGGAATGGGCGAACGAAGTCGCAACCAGGCCAGCTAGTTAATATATACACAACTTATTGCGTTGTCATTTGTTTTTCCATCAATATTTTAAAAGCGCCTTCAAATTTCAGTAAGAACTACAAAAAGAACAATCAGACACTGAAATCATGCTACGGCAATTACAATCTGGCAGAAAGTTAAAAAAGGAAAAGACTCCAAGAAGCTGAGGAGAGATCAAAGGATATATAACATTGTGTCTAAATATCACGAATTTGTCGAAAATGACGACGTTATCACGTACTTACAATCGTTGGGACCATATGTAACTATGTGAAATAAATTCTTGTATTGATTCTGCAAAAAATTTTTTGGGATAAAAATCTCTTGGGAAAACTTTTTAGTGGAAAAAAAAACACATTAGGATAAAAATCTTTTGGGACAATCTTTTGGGAAATCTTTTTAGTGGGAAAAAATATATGGGTGATTCTTAGATAACTGTG
Source organism: Calliopum simillimum (assembly GCA_951812925.1). Classification (NCBI taxonomy): domain Eukaryota; kingdom Metazoa; phylum Arthropoda; class Insecta; order Diptera; family Lauxaniidae; genus Calliopum; species Calliopum simillimum. Next base: position 162,329,182 of record OX638368.1, read on the forward strand.
CTTTTTCGAGTTGTAAAATTGGCAGATAATTTTTTTGGATTTTTGCAAGTTTCTTCATGCTATCTTGTGTAAACACTCTCTTAAAACTCACCTCTTAAGTAGATCAACAACAAGTGTGAATTTACGGCTTTGAGGTCGAAATTAAGAAATTTTGCTGCCACGTTTGTGACATTTTAGCCACAGTATGGAAAAATGATGGTTTTGAAGCGTTTTGATGAGAGATATATTGCATATAATGGCAAATTTACACTTCAAGACTAATTTTGCAACAGTGTCATGTCTCCAGTGGTCCATTTTTTGTATCCCCTACCGCCCTAAATATCAACTATGGTTTTCTTTCCTCTGTTTTTATAGTCGTTTATGGTGGATTAGGATCTCCTTATTACGAACCTGATCTTGATTTTTTTCTATTACATCAGTATCCTTAGTTATCCTTGCTCAAAAGTGAAAAAATCACAGTTTTGACATCTACTTAACAAAAACAGCAACAAGTAAAATTAATTTTTGTCAATGGATTCAGACAGCCAAATTTATTAACAACAAGACATAATTTACCGTTTTTCAATTGGATTCCTAGTTTCCGAGTTATTAGCCTTTAAAAAAAGGATATCTCTCAATAACACACAAAGGATTTTCTGGACCGAAAAATTAACAAAAATGGTAAGTTTTATTATTTGTATCAAAAATATATTTTATCACGAAAATTTTAAGCTCTTGCAGACTAAAATCGGATGAAAAAATAAGGCTCTATTGTAGATTTAGTGAATGCACAGATGAAATTTTGATTCTGATAATTTGCAAAGCAATAGTTTAGTAGGGTCATTCACCAAATCTAGCATAGAACTGTCATTTTTCATGCGATTATGGTCTGCAAGGTCTCGAAATTTTTCTAATTATATATGTTATTGATAAAAATGATAAAACTTGACTTTTTGCAACTTTTCGGTCTCGAAAAATACTTTGTGTGTTATCGAAAGATATCCTTACTTTAAACGCGTATAACTCGGAAGCTGGGAATCCAATTGAAAAACGGTAAATTATGTCTTGTTGCCAATAAATTTGGCTGTCTGAATCCATTGACAAAAATTAATTTTACTTGTTTTTGTTTTTGTTCTATAGCTTTAAGTAGATGTCAAAACAGTGATTTTTTCACTTTTGAGCAAGGATAACTCAGGATTCTGATGGTATAGAAAAATTTTTGTATTAAAAACATAATTAATAGCCTTCAGCTAAACATCTGTATACTAAATTTTATATAAAAATATGTTTTTTTGCAAACTGATAAAAAGTGCCACGTTTGTGACATTTTTGATGCGCCACGTTTGTGACATTTTTGTAGTTTATCGCTCATTGCAAAGCACGCGTTTGAGTTCAAGATTTTTCCGAAAGAATTTGGGGTTATGTATGCAAATCCTACAAAAAAATTGTTTCATGCATAAAATTAAATGTTCTACCTGCGAGTGCCAAGTGCCACGTTTGTGACCATAATTTTAAAAAAAAACTGTTTTTGTTTATAAACTGCCCTATAAAACGCAAACAGATTTCTTTTTGGACGCGTTCGGACATGATGACGTTTGGGTGATGGATAGTGATCAGAATTAATGCATGTGTATTGCAATCTATTGACTGAAACAGTAGTACCATGCAGTAGTAGCATAATACTTTTAAGAAATTTTTTTTTTCCAAAACTAGGGGACAGTTTTCAATTCGAAATTGTGCCCTCTAAAAATTGTTTAAAGCTGCAGATGAGCTCAGAATATTGTAGCCTTAAGTATTTACTTAATATGTGTAGTAACTTGTTTTCTGTTCTATTTCCGTTTTTTGGTCGTTTTTCATCGTTTTGTGTATAAAAAGTAGGGGTAGGACATGCCACGTTTGTGACATTTGGGGTATATTTGCAAACTTTCACAATAGACCAATAATTATTTGGTGGTAAAATTGATCCCCTCTATTAGAAAAACATAGTTTCTAACTTATAGTGTAATTTTTTGTGAAAAAAAAAAGCCTACTGTATAGGTGAAATCGGCAGAGGACACAAAAAGTACAGTTATCTGAGAATCACCCATATTGGGAAGAAAAAAAAATTGGGAAAAATGTTTTTGGAAAATGAATTTCTTCGGAAAACGATTTTGGGAAAGTGTACCCCAACCTTTTGACACATACGGATTATGCGTAAAAAGATACGACAATTTTTTCTGAAACATGTTTTGTTATTCGGCCTAGACGGCGCAGTAATTGACCAAAAGAAAATTAGAAATACAAACTTTTGTACCATAAACTTCGTGGATTGAGGTTTTACATCCATAAAACAGGCTTTAATACAAAGGGCGGCAAATAAAGGCAGCTAGTTTTCGTAGTACAAGCTTCAAGATAAGCAACAATTAGTTGTGTGGTAAGTCTAGCTTTGCAAAATGTGAAGCTTTTTTTTAACTCAATTCCAAGCTTAAAAACGAAGATGCAATGTCTTGAAAAAAAAAAATTTTTAAAATAAAAACTATTGAAAAACCTTTTTGTTTTGTTATTGCTTTAAGTGAAAAAAAAAAATGATTTTCCTTTAACCGTTTGCCAAATTATTCAACCTAAATATGAAGAACTTTTCTAAAAAATTAAATTTTTTCGCTATCTTTAAAATTTGCTCATTTTTGAGGGGCTGTAGAAACCAAATTACTTGCCCGGATGGGTTAAAATCTTCAATTTCATAGGCTCCTAACATTTCTTTATCCGATGCCTGTATCAGAGACATACTCCAAAATTAATTTTTGCAACGTCTTTTCGTAAAATGAGTCATTGCGTGGCGTGTGGTGGAATTTTCTCGATGATTCTTGCACTCCCTTCGACGGCGTGCGTATGCAACAGCTGCATGTTACGAGAATGTTTTCGTACGTTTTGTTCTGTCAATTTCTCTTTTCACTCTTTTTCTTCTATATGAGGCCAGAGCAATAGTGGCCTAACTTTCACTTCATTATTAAAGCAAAAGCACATAACCTTTCCTTTTGCTTTTTTAACGAAATAAGGGTTAGGCTACTGTTGCTCCGATGGCCTCATATATACTTCGCACATTTAGAATAAGAGGGTAGCACAACAGCTTTTTCGAAATTTTTCTTTACTCATGAATATCTCTGCTGTGGTAGATCATGTTGTTATATAGTGTGGTTATTTCTGTTACCTGTACAAGCATCTTATCTGAAAGCAGCTTCGCAATGTTTCTCGTAAATTAATTTTGTTTTTTGTCAAGCAATTTATTTTGCATTTATTTCACAAAATATTTGAAGGTCCACCTTAACAAACAGCTTTTAGGAAGAAACTGTAGGTGGTGGTAATGGATCATAGAATTCTTGCAACTACACACGCTGGCAAATGTACAACAACTTGTTGTATGGTAAACCGCAGATATCTTCGGGTTGTTAATGTCATTTGTGTGCAACGAGAGGAAAAAGATTACGAAAAGAATAAAGTAAAATTCATGGGATTGCAAAGTTTAGTTAAAAAATAATAAACGAAAAATAAAATGAATTCCCTAAAACCGTGCATATAGGTTTAATAAGCAAAATCATATTACATATTGTTACAGCCACATCTACACCATCCACATCCATACCGCGTTAATTTGAAATTATATACGTATGTATGTTGAACGTATAATGATACAACTTTATATCATTTTTATAAATTTTTGAGACTTTTGCACAAAAACTCAATACAACCAACAAATCAAGTTTTAGAAATTAATTAAAAGTAAAATATGTTTATCTTTTCACAAGGATCAAAAATCAACAAACATGTAAGTAGGCTGACACACTTCTGTTTGAATGTGATATATGTACGTATTCTTATATATTAATATAAATTCATGCATATGTATGTATGTGTGTACATTGTAGTAGACCTTCGTTAATTTTTCATTTAATTACGTTATTTGTATGCTTTACATGGGTTAAAATTACAATCGAGTTATTTAAATCAGATATGAGATGACCAACAGATTGTATTCCAGCTAGGGTGAAAGAGTTTCTTATCATCGACGAACGAACATAGTTTTCGGTTCATAATATCAAGTTTATTAACATTAATTGCACTGTAATTTTATATTCAGATCAGCTAAAAACAACATAAAACTAAGGGTATTTACTTGTTATGGAATTAATTTTTGTGAGTTGTTAACTCGTTTCATTGTGTTTGTGTCCTGAATTTATTAAACTACAGATACTTTGCTTATGTTACACGTTTTACAGATATAATTGCGATTTATATAATGCCCAAGTATTTGAAATAAATTACAATAAGGGAAAGAAATATGTAGAAGAGAGTATACTTCATATCTGCATAGCTACTAACCCATTGCCTGATTCAGAATTTATTGTTTCGTATATTTAAATTTTAATGCAATTCCTTGGTGTCAGCAACCAAATTAGTCGAAGAATTCGATAAAAACCTCAATCTTAAAATAATAATTAAAACAGTAGCAATTCCTCCTAAAGGAATACCATACAAATCCGTCATGTTAACTTATATTTTCAAAGTCCGTCTCCGACTAAAATACGTTCGGAAATGTTTTAAAACACAGAAAATAGCAGCATAGTTGTTGTTGAAATATTGTTGTTGAAATATTGATCATACATCCTGAAAAAAAGATAAATGTCTGAATCATATGAAGAAAGACCTATCCGTCCTGAAGTGTTTGTGAAATTGTGTCTCCAAGTTCTGAAGTAGTGGTAACAGTACCTGGAACCTCACATAATGAAGACACAGGCCATCCTCAAAAGGCATTCAAAAAAATTATCCCGGTCTTAATTGAAAGCATCACTTCATATTAAAAGATGAAAAGATCAAGCAAAAATGTTGTCAAATGTATTGGCTAATTGAATATCAAAGCCGCAATTGCAAAAGTTCAGAATATCTATCCGTCATCATTTTTATACCCTACACTCAGAGTATATTCACTATATCCTTCCGTTTGTAACGCAGAGCAGGAGGCGTGACAGGTATGGAAAAGCATATACATTCGTGATCAACGTCGCTCTTTAGTCGATAGTAGAAATATTTTTTTCGGGAAAACAAAGCAAGATGATTCGATAAAATTCGGTACACTGTGTCCGTCATCAAAGTAAAGCGTTCAACGGACACACCTACTGCCTATATAAAGAAAACATTTAAACAGCAATTTTATGAGCATTTTTCAGGATAACGCAAACAAAATCGACACTAAAACTAGGGATGGTAAGAGCAAGCTCTGGTAAAATCAAAAAAGGGCATGGTGCACATGTAAGCAAATGCTTCAAAATGCTTTATTGTAAATAACTATAAGTGTATTTAATTTTTGTCAGGCCAAGTATTGCTCCTTTCGCATGCTTACTTAGATATACCTAGTCAAGAAATAATACAAAAACGGTTTAAGAATTTTTCAAATGGGCGTGATACGTCAACGGACACGCCTACCTATCATAGAAAATTAAGGTTGTTTTGTTGAAACAATAAAATTTTTCATGCTTAATAAATAAAGCTAGTTAAGATATATTTTAAAAATGGACGTGATAATAGAAACGCGTTATTCCTTTGAAAACTAAATAAAATTATTTATTCCATAAGGTATGCAACGCAATATTTTCATAGGCTTAAAACGCATACACAATTGGAAAATCGCACTGAAAATCACATGACCTTTTACAGAAAATTATTGAATGAAAAACATGAATATGTCGAATATTTTTTTTTTTCTGAATTATATTTTCTCACCTTAAATTTTTTTATAATCAGAAGACGTAGCTGGACAACCTTAAATGACCTTGGCTCATTCTTTTCGAAGTAAAAATGTGTCTTTTTAGAAAAAATATTTATTAGCGGCACTTTTTCAGTTAAACATTTCTCAATAAAACCCAACTATTAGATTTTTAAACTTTAGTGGTCGCGAAAATGCCTTTTTCCCCCAAAATACGTTTATGCATCATGTTGATTTGTTGAAAAGGATATGGATGAGTGGGATGGACAAAAAGAGGGCAAGTGTCGATTGGATTTTTATTGGTATTTTTCTGGATGACACAGCTCTAGGAATTCATTAATGTTAGTATTTTACAGACTTCAGGGAATTCAAACATAACAATCTCAAATTATCTGTACAGCATCGATCTACCCCCGACGGTAAACAAATGTTAATGTTACTAAATCGCATTGCAAACGCACTTCTGAACTCTAAATTGACAGATGTAATCACAATCTACGAATTAAAAGAAAAGGGTCAAAAGAAATTTATTTAAAAAAAAAAAAAAAAAACATTTTACGCGTCGGACGTGTAATTAGGGCATTTCGCGGTTAATTTTTTTAATTTCTATGCCGCGTTGGTCACAATCAGAGGAACGCGCGTTTAGTTCCAAATTCCACTACAACGGAAGGTGTCGCATGTAAAAATTCCGAAAAATTATGTGGGTTGAGCCCAACGGTACATGAGCACAAAAATCATAATTCTCTTTTACGACTTTTCGCTGACAATCCCCAAACACAAAACGCGGCAAAAAAACACATGAAAAGAGATGAAAAGCGTGGAGAGGGAGACAAAAAAAAAATTTGAAAGCCGCGAAATGCGACCAAGAAGCAACATAAATTAGACACCGCATTTGCACGACTCTGTCCGTCCCATGGCCAACATGGCGTATCTATCTGTCTGCTGTAAACATCTACAAACAAGCAACTAACAAATTAAGGAAGGACCTTGATGCGGGGAAAGTGGGGGTCCGCTTGGACGAGAGGATGCTCTACTACTAATGCAGCTGCTAATAAAATCATAAAACGTATGGCCGCGGTTTTATTTGCATTATTATGTTAAATTTGTTAGCATACGGCGACATTTGTTTATATCTCACGTAGCAATTAGTTGCTGTTGCCGATGCTGTTGCTGTTGCCGGTATTTATTGCAGACTAAATAATTATACGCAAAAACAGAATGGATTCCCGGTGAATTGGTATTGGTATTGGAGAAACAAACACACAAAACAGGTGTTGATAATTTATTGATATTGTTATTGTTCTTGTTGTGGGCCAGGGTTGTTTTCATCCTGAAGGCGGTTTCATAAAGTTATCGTGTAACGTAAAAAAGTAATAAAATGCATTTGTTCAGAGCTGCAACGAAACTTTCATATTCAATGGAATTTGTAATGTGTTACATTGAAGGATCAATGCAAGATTCAAAATGGAAACTATGCTTTTGTGGATATTAAATTGTTTTAGAATTATCTTTCTACACTACTTCGAAGCAGAATCGTCAAGATAATATCTGGACCCTACAGAAAATTATGATGCAGCTGTTTCACTAAAAAAGTCCTAACATCAATGGAGTCAAGCTATCAAAATAACTTTTTTACTCCACACATACAAATTTCTTTTTGACTCTTCTTTTTCAGGTTACCTACCCTTTGTGTTGCTTTTTTTCACTTTACTCTATTTTTGTAAAAAAAAAGTTAATAAATCAAAAGTAAAATTTGTCATATTTCCCGAGAAAAACAAGTCCCCACAAAAAAACCAGATGTATGAAATTTTGCAAATCTTTGCAAAACATGAAATGTTGACAACATAAACAGCTTTAAAAGGGCAATTTAAGTCAAAGCAACAACAACAACAATAAACATTTCATAGTAAAGTTGACATTTACCTTGATACAATTTTATTATCCTTATAGCTGCGTTTGCTGTCATATTCTTCTTCTATTTTTACAAAATTCCATATTAACTTCAACCGCGTGCTGTTGTTGTGATTTATTTGCATGACAAGAATTATGGAATTATATTGCTTTGAGAATCGAGGACCAACAATAAAAAGGTACTCCACTACATAAAAAATATAAAAAACTAGTAAGAGTGTTACTTTTGGCCTGGCCAAACATTAAATACCCTACACAGCAGTATTTTGAAAATTTTGCTTATATGGGAGGTGCCACGCCCTCTTGTCCGAGTTCACCCAGTTTTTTCTCAGAGTTTTAATTTATTTTAGTATTTGAGTGAGATTTGGTTGGATTATCTCAAAAACTGTTTTCAGTATAGCGTTTTAAACCTTTTGCTTATATGGGAGGCGCCACGCCCTTTTGTCCGATTTTATCCAGTTTTTGCTTAAAGCTTGCATTTATAATTTTCAGTGTTTGAGCTAAATTTAGTTCGATTATATCAAAAAACGCTTTCAGTATAGCATTTTGAAGCTTTTGCTTATATGAGAGGTGACACGCCCTCTTGTCCGAATTTGCCTTGTTTTTGCTCAGAGCTTGCGCCTAGAATTCGTAGTATTTATGTGTATTTTGGTTGCATTATCGTGAAAAATAATCAAAAAGTAGCATTTTGAATATATTTTTTGTATGGGCGGTAGGCGTGTCCGTTGACCGATTTCGCCCATTTTCAACCCCCCGAGCTAACTTTGACGACAGAGGCTGCGCACCAAATTTCAATGAATTATCTTGCGTAGTTTTCCCAAAAAATGTATTTCCACACACAGCCAGCCACCCAGCCAGACAGACGGACATAGCTATATCGACTCAGGAGGTGACGCTGATCAAGAATATATATACTTTTCTATATCTGCCACGCCTCCTTCTCTGCGTTATAAATGGAAGGACAAAGTGAATATACCCTGGGTGTAGGGTATAAAAAAAACAACTAGTAAGGGTGTAACCTTTGGCCTGGCCAAACATTAAATACCCTACACTGCAGTATTTTTAAAATTTTGTTCATATGGGAGGTGCCACGCCTTCTTGTCCGAGTTCACTCAGTTTTTGCCCAGAGCGTGCATTTATAGTCCTTAGTATTTGAGTAAAATTTAGTTGGATTATCTCAAAAAACTTTTGCAGTATAGCATTTTGAAACTTTTGCTTATGTGGGAGGTGCCACGCTCTCTTGTATGATTTCACCCAGTTTTTGCTCAGAGCTTACATTTATATTCTTAGTGTATGAGTAACACGCTTTCAGTATAGCGTTTCGAAGCTTTTGCTTATATGGGAGATGCCACGGCCTCTTGTCCGAATTCGTTCAGTTTTTTTTTTTTACGCTTGCGCTAACATTTCTTAGTATTTATGTGTATGTCGGTTGCATTGTCGTGAAAAATTCTCCTAAAGTTGCATTTTGAATATATTTTTTGTATGGGCGGTAGGCGTGTCCGTTAACCGATTTCGCTCATTTTCAATCCCACGAGCTAACCATGACGACGGAGGAAGTGCACCAAATTTCATTGAATTATCTTGCTCAGTTTTCTCAAAAAGTGTATTTCCACGCACACCCAGCCAGCTAGCCAGTCACCCAGCCAGCTAGCCAGTCACCCAGCCAGCCAGATAGACGGACATGGCTAAATAGACTCAGGAGGTGACTCTGATCAAGAATATATACACTTTTCTATATCTGCCGCGCCTCCTTCTCCGCGTTACAAACGGAAGGACAAAGTGAATATACCCTGGGTGTAGGGTATAAAAAAATAAACTGACAACATAAACACTGGGGAGCAATTTGTTGCTGAGCATTTCAACAGCGAATCGGTTTAAATTGGTTATGTCAATAATGACATTTTTCAAAAACCGGTTACTTAAATTTTGTCAGAATACTCATTATTTATAAATAGCTTTTTCATGGTCAAAGTCAGAAACCAGTTCATATCACCCCAATACAAGTGAAAAGCATTCAGTCAGTTTTATCTAGTTTTGAGCTATTTGGTATTTCTGGTTCAAAATATTATAGTTTTTAGTTTGATAATACTATTAAGCTGTATTTCTGACAAAAAGCGGCTATTTTCATCATAAAAGTAAAAGTAAAACAACGATTTCAATACTACACTAGTAAGGGTGTTATTTTTGGCCTGGCCCAACACTAAATACCACTGTAGTACACTGTAGTATTTTGAAAATTTTGCTTATATGTACGGGAGATGCCACGAACTTATAATGTACCATCTTAAGCAAATATAATAGCAAAATTATTTTATTGCCACTAATCGAACTAAATTCTAAGCATCTGAACAAACCTAAAGTGTGAGGTGAGATTTGCAAGTTGTGAAATATCATTTTATAGATTAATTGAAAAGATTCTATGGTTACTGATCCAATGGCGAATATTTTCATATGGCTTTAATTTTGAATCATTGAAGTTTTCAAGAAAAGTCCAGTATCACAATCTGCTACTATGAAAGCTGCTGCTGAGTTTTATACCATTTCAGAATTTTTTTGAGTCCTTTGCTGTTAAAATTAAGCGAGAGAAAAAAATGTTCTTACAAGAAACTGTTTTGAAAAACCTGGCGTAACCGAATTAGTTATTAGCATCACTAAATCTCTGAATGCAATGATGGCAACCAAATGACAATGTCATGCCTTGTAACTTTCATTGGAGTGTTTTTCAAATATTTTCTCAAAACTTGCCCGCTACCCCGAATATGCTGACGTTGAGGCCACCACCAATACCATACTGGGTTGATTTGCAAATTTTGCACCCCCTCTCCCTCTCCCCCCTCATTTTGCAACTCACTTCTTTTCATTGTTGCTTGCAAGAAGCGCAAATAAAGCAATTTGTATTCAAAATATGAAAACAACTCTGCGTTTGTCTTTTGTAAAACAGCAGTGACAAGTGATTGCCTCAGCATGTGTACATGTGCATGTTTGTGTGAGTGTGCGTGCGTGTAAGTGTGTGAAATACCGGTAGCTGCAGAATTTTAGTGGTTGCGGTTGAAGTTCTTTAAAATTTTTGACATTTTTTGGCAGCGCAGCGATTGTTGTAATAAGATGAACATCCCTTTATGGCGCCATTGTAAATTTGACTGTTGTTCGTTGTTGTTATTGTTGTTGTCTCTGCTTCGATGTTAGTTACGAACATCAAAACAACAACAACAAAAACATCAAATTGTCATTGTCAAGCGACTTTATTAACATGAATTTATTTCGACAAATTCTTTGATGGCTCTTGGCCTTCATATTGAATTCCTTTTTAAAGTTTTACAGGTCCTTTACTGAAAATAGGATTTTTTATTTTTTTAACTGTGTACGAAATCAAATAAAGAAATTTTACCTTAAACTTTGCTTCAATATTCTTATGAAGAATTGCAACAACATGGGAACATAAATAATAATGCATAACACCGCATTTCACGACATTATACATTTGGCTCCATAAAAAAAAAAAAACCAAAAGCAAAAAATGGCTCAAAAGTACAATTACCAATTCCATCGTTTCTTAACTTAACTTGGCTGTAGCTACACTGTATTTCATTCCATGATTTTCACTGCTGTAAAAATCTACGAGTAAAGTGCGAGTGACTTTGAACTTTTAATGCGATTTTGTCATGCGGAGTAGCAGCAGATTCCAGTTACAGCAGAAATGTTGCCATTGTCACTACAACACGTTATGATTGTTGTTGCACTAACGCTTTGCAATATATATTACCAAATTTTAAATAGCAGGGCACAGTGGTCATTAAATAAGTTCTGTGGATCAAAAAACCGGGCATATTTCCTATCTGAGTTAAGGCGAATATTGGCATCGCACAGGGCAATTATCTCACTAGCCTCATGAACGGAGAAAAAAAATGGTACGTGCTACTTTATTTCTAATGTATAATACCAGAATTTCAAGTCAAGAATAGTGACTGAAGTAAATTGTACCTTACTGTTTTAGTCATTTCAGCATATATGCAGCTGTTAATTTTTTTGAAAAAATTGGCGTGATAAAAAAAAAAAAAAAAATATTGATCCAACAAGAACTGTAAAGTTCAAACAAAACAAAAAAAAAAAAATACGAACTGACCGCACTATGTTGCGAACCTTGGTCTGTCCGTATGATAGTTAGAAAAACTTCTTCTGAAAAACTAACATTACTTTATCTTTTGTTCAGTCTGATCAAAAACATTAGAGCCAACAATTTTTTACACATGTCAAAAATCGATATCAAGTTCACTTTCGCATAAAAAGTTATTCAGGCTCAAAAGTCGCGGATATAATTTTTTTGCAAATATCTCGCTAACAGTTAATTCAAAAGAAAAATCATTTTTCACAATATTGTTGCTCAAAAAATTTCCTAGAAAGATTTTTCTTTAGAATGTCCGCCCACCGGAATGTGTTTTGTTTTAAAAACATAACGATAAACTTGGCACCAAGAAACTCGTCCAGCCACGAGAAATGTGAGCCTGCGGAGGCTGTCCCCGACGGAAGCTTTCACTGTATTTTTCCTAGAAAATTACAGTCAAAATGATTACTTTATATTGTCGTTTAAGAGATAGAACTTGCTTAGTGAACTTTTGTTTTAAAATTGAGTTAAACATACCACATTACATATTTTCTTATGCTCTATCGATAGAAAAACTCAAAAATGGTGATATCCGCTTCTATACCATTTTACTCAGAAATAAAATTCATTGAGATAATTTTTTCTACAGGTAATATTCATTAAGTGACTTCAAAAATTTATTTTCTTTGTACTTGATGAAATTTGTTATTTTATTTTTGTTATTCTATTCGTACTTAAATAAGGAACAACGATAAAAATATAAGCGATGTAAGCGTAAGTAAGTGTGCTATCTTAAGGCTGGCCGAAGGTGAAATTCCCTACACGGCAACATTTCAAAATCTTTGGGAATTCACTTGGTTTTTGCGTCAAGCTTGCTTCGACTATTTGTAGTGTCTGTGCGAAATTTGGTTGCATTATCTCTGATAGAGCACTACGTCGTTTGGAAAAATTTGTTAGTGTGGGGGGTACCACGCCCTGTTGTTCGAGGTAAACAAGTCTTTGTTAAGATCTCGATTTTACTGATTCTACCATCGATACCTATGTGTATTGTTTGCTTTCCCGTAAAAAATGATGTAAGCATAGTGTTTCAAATGATTATATTATATGGGCGGTAGGCATTTCGGTTAACCGATTTCGCTTATTTTCAATACCCCAAGCTAACTGTTACGACTAAAGCAGAGTGCAGAATTTTCTTGATCTTTTAAAAATATTTTTGAAATTTATAAGGAGAGTACTCCCTAAAACGTGTAACTGCCTCAAAAATCTCGTAAGCTCGTAATAGTTGTCAAAATCAATTCGAGGCTTTTACATGTTTTAAGGAATACTCTAAATGAACTTTCAAAGATTGAATTTTCGTAATTTACTTGAGAGGTAAAACTCACTAAGTGCGAAAACTCGTTTTTCTCATGTTCTGATTACACTATTGCAATAAAAATTGCACTCAATTATTGATAAAAGCTTATTTTTCACACAAACCACAAATTTATCGACTTACGAAATTTTCCTATTTTTCAGACGTTTTTTTTTTTTTTTTTTTTTTTTTTTTTTGTAGTAAATCGATATTTTCTCCGAAATCAAAAAAATGTCACTAAGTGAGTTTTTCCCCTTAACCGATGATATTTACCTCAAGAAAATTTCAAACCCAAAAAATTATAAAGTCAAAATGCTTACATAAAGTAAGGTATAGGAATTTATGTTTAAAAATTCGTGTTAAATACTTTCATTTTTTTAACTACCGGAGTGAACCAAAAATTATGACGTTGATTTTTCTCCGTTTGCTTTCTGGTACAGGATGAGCTACTACTCCAACTACAGAAGATAAAGAAATGGACGTTATAGAAATATTATCGAAACTCACTTACTTTGATATAAGATACAGGGATACAAGAACCTTAACAAAATGAATTTTATTTAGTGGAAATCTCAAAACTCCAACTGTGTGCAACACAGTTGCTACTATTGCTGGTGTATATATAACATAGATACTCGTACATTCATACAATAGTTATGATGATAATTCCTTTGCCTTCGTTTTTTATGACTCGAAAAGGTACAACTTACTTGCCAATGCCAGTTAGTTGTTGTTGTTACTGTTGTCATTGTTGTAACTTTTCTTGTTGTACCGTACTGTACTTTACGTAGGTAAGGAATTGCAGCCAAAATAATATTGCAGAATTATACAACAACAAGAATGGCAACACGAATCTACGGCGGATGTTTCCTGGAGTGTTTATTGCTTTTTCCAAAAATTTTATAAATTCTCACAACGAAAATGCGCAAAAGTATTCCGCAGCTTCTTCATAAAGCGCTGCTGTTGGTAAAGGGGGGGGGGGCTTATAACCAAACAGCACGAATACTCGAATTACGTTTTTTAGATCGCAGTTTTGGCCAACAATTTATAATAGCGCCTATTTTTCCGTACAGTTAAACACAAGATGAATAACACGTTAACATAATGCAGATGTTTATTTATAGCGTTCTTGGTAGAACGAATTGCTGACTGGCTGGTGAAAATAATGCGAGTCAATATAAAGCCAGAAAATAAAATATATATTTTTGAAGAAATTTTATATTAAAGAATCAAAAATTGTAAAAATGCACAAAATCTACAGCTCGGTAGATTGTGATTTCTAGAAACTTAATATACCACCACTCATTCCCTTCTCACCTCACTCCGTTCAACCTTCGTAGACAACAGACAATAACATGAACCAATTTAACGCTGAATTAAACTTGGAACAATACGAGTACTTGAAGTGTCCTGTCAACAGCTGTTGTGGCAACGCAACACCATCTAACGACCGAGTCAACGTGGATTCCTTGGTTGTTGGTTGGTTGGTTGCTCTTTTACTGCAAACACGTCCAAAAACAACTCGAGGCGATTTCAAAGAAAACTCTGACACAACGCAAGAAAACCAGGAATCCAAGAGCAACCACATCAACCGCATCATGTTGGACGATTGCAATACGATGCCACCTTCACGTATTGCGCGCTGGCTGATTGTGAAATCATGAGAAACTCTACAGACCACTAAAAAGAAACCAAAACGGCATGAAGTGCACCTCAGGCGCAATGTTGGTGCTGCTGCTGCTGCTGTCTCACCTAACAACGTGTCTGGCATGGCAAATGTGGAGGAAAAAGAATTCTCGTATTTCATGAGTTCAGTTCATTCACACTTTCCAGACTCCATGAATGCGAAGTGCGCTGTGCTACACGCGGCTGAGAGGCATAAAGTGTTAGAAATTAAAAGAAAAAAAAAAACATTTCTTGATTTCCATGTTTTTGACATTTCACTCGCACTGTACAACTGGCAGCTGAAAAAATGAACATTGGCAAACAATAGCAATGACAAGGTGGGAAATTAGACGTCAACCAAATGTCAGTTGCAAATAATAATAATTTACCACACAATTGTCATGTATTGACTGGAACGAGGGTTGTCTTTCAGTCATCGATGCCTGAAAGTTGTAACTCAGAAATATAATTTTCAAAACTGACCAATTGCCTTTTGTCTGGCCAAACCAAAAAAAAGCATAGATGAGGTTTTAGAATTACAGTTTTAGTGTTGTCAAGCAGACAAAATTTAGACAAAATCTCAAATAAATTGAAAATATATTTTGGTGTCCAACAGAACAATTTTCAAATTTCGGAAGCAAATAAATGACTAAAGCCATAATTTTATTGAGTAAATGAATATGACAAAACATTATAGTTATTTTGTTTTAATGGTACATTGCATTTTATATGCTAAAACTCATTTATATTCGATATTTTTTGATAATATATACACGAAAAATCATTCCGGGAACGCATCCCAAAGCGAGAAATCCAAAATCAAACTTAAAAAAATCATATAAATCTACCAATATTAAACAAATCAAGTAACCTATTAAGAGGAGTTTTTATCACAGAATCACATTTTGGGGACATTATTTAAAAAAAATATTCTTTTCTAATAGAAATATGCTAAAATATGTTGTCCGAGAGTTTGTGCATCAATTCAGGAAACGCAGTTGTAACTGGCCGAAAACTATTTAAAGTAAACGCATCCGCTATGTAAAATAAAGAAAAAATCAACAAAAATAAATAATACTCGATTTTTGAAGTGTCATGAAAGTGTTTTTACAAATAAAAAGAAATGTTTTCATATTAAATTCTTAGTATCTTTCTTGTTTACAACCATCTTTGATGACCACTATAAGCATCTACCACACATTGTAGACGTTTTTACGTAGAAGGAACCAACTTTTTCAGGTTGTATTTACTCGGTCTTTTCCAATATTGTATTTTCAAATGAAGTTTGGTATTTGGTTGTCTTTCAGCGACCTTTTTCTTTAAATAGACCCACAAATTTTCGATAGAATTATAGTCGGGACTTTGGACTAATGCATCCATTACTTTGTTACAGTTGAACTGAAGCCACATTCGCACCATAGGCGCTTATGCTTTCGATCATTACGCTGATAATATTTTAAATGGGGTTTTCGGTCCCTGATAAGCCCAAATTGTCAAGTTTTTAATGTGAAATGGTTAGATATTCTATCGAGTTCATCGTTGTGTCTTTAAAGGATAAGTTTCTACTCCTTTGCCACCTTCAAGTCATAATACTAAATTTTTCAATTTTAACATCACATTATTCCGATTGTTAAAATTTAAAAATTTAGTATTATGACTTGGAGGTGGCAGAGGAGTAGGAACTTATCTTTTATAGTCGCAACCATGAATTGGAAAGAATGTGTAACCATTTTTGCATTAAAAAACTTGACAATTCGGGTTTATCAGGGACTGAAAACCCCATTTCAAATTCTATCAGCGTAATGGTCGAAAGCATAAGCGCCTATGGTGCGAATGCGGCTTCAGTTCAACTGTAAAAAAGTGATGGATGCATTCGTCCAAAGTCCCAACTATAATCCTATCGAAAATTTGTGGGTCTATTTAAAGAAAAAGGTCGCTAAAGACAACCAAATACCAAACTTCATTTGAAAATACAATATTGGAAAAGACTCAGTAATTACATCCTGAAAAAGTTGGATCCTTCTATGTAAAAACGTCTAAAATGTGTGGTAGATGCTTAAGGTGCTCATTCAAAGATGGCTGTCAACAAGAAAGATACTAAGAATTTAATATAAAAACATTTCTTTTTATTTGTAAAAACACTTTCTTGACACTTCAAAAATCGAGTATTATTAGTTTTTGGTGATTTTTTCTTTATTTTGCATTGAATTTGCAAATTTTTTTTCACGAATCCTTTTCAAATATAGTAAGCAACTATTATTCATGAAAAAAAAGTTTGGCAAAAATGTAAGAAGCACGTTTTTTTTTTTGCTTAATTAGTTGAAAATATGAATTTATTTTCATTGTAAAAAGACATTCTTGACAAACTGTACATACAGTGAATCAAAAAAGTTTAGGCACTGCGTTATTTTCCAAGTTTATGTTTTTGTAAATAACTTCTTATCCACCAAACTTAAAAAAATAATGAGAACCATTTATATTAATTTTTTAATTATTTAAACACAAGTTATTTAAATTCCATTTTTGGTTTAGGAGTAAAGTGATTATAACTAAAAAAGTGCAGAATAAAAAAACAATTCCACGATAACCGGCTGTTGTAAGAGAGTATCGTATTGTTTGGAGATCAAAGCTTTCTGTAAATCTTTGCTGAATATCCTAGCAGAATTTGACGTCTGAATTGACCTTTGAACTATATTTTCAATTTCAAGATAAGATTTCCGCTGTACATAAAGATTTATATTAACTTTGCGGACCTCTGATGGAATTTCTATACCACTGCCTATTTTGCTTTAAAAATTTTAATAATTTAAACAAAATCACATGAGCAACCTTTGGCTTAGTGATAGTCCATAATAATAATTCGCCGGTGCTTACGAAGACTATCTCTTTTTTAAATGCGGACAAGAAAATCCTTTTTTTTTTTCAAACTGCGGCGAAAAATATCTTTTTTGTGCGAATGCGGTGTTACGTGTCCCCATGTCAGCGTTACCAACGCGGCCCGCACCGGCTAGCTCGCGAATCAGGGCAGTCCTCAACCCGCCGCGTTGGCCCGAGGGAGCAACAATAAGATCTCACTTCCGGTGGAAACCGGAAATTAAATCTAAAAAAACTCAACAAAAAAAAACACTCTAAATAAGACCCACTAAGCCCCAAAACCTCAAAATAAAAACACCTTTTATTCCGATCAAACCCCCGAAAAAGCTCCATCACACCAGAGAGAGAAATAGATGTTGCGTCTCAATGCACACACCCAACCTGTGCTATCTAAATCCTTTTTATAGATAACACCCACGTCCGAATCATCGCTGATACCATCCGATTCCAAAATCACCTGGCTGACCACAAGGTCCTGCCCAACCGTTCAAACAAAGAAAACTCACCAAAACTTCATATTCACGTTATAAACGATTGCTTAAAATTTATTAACCCACAAATTTTCTTTACAGACTAAGCACAACTTATCATCAGATGCACCACCAGTCTTCACATGCAACTTGATGGCTCAAAAATAGGGGAAAACGAATTACTTATAAATTAAATTATCTATAGTAAAAATGTGGAAATTACGAAAAATTTAAAAAAACAAAAATACGTAAAAAAACTTAAATAATATATAAATGTATGAACGTGTATTATAGTTTCAAAACCAATTAAATTAAATAAATATTATTAACCTAGAATTTGCAAAAATGTTTTTACTGCCTTATTTAAATATTAAGGTTAATCGATTACCCCCTTTCTTAAAAAAAACCGAAATAAATTTAAAAATGATTACCCACAAATTACCCGGTGACTCTTAACGAATTTGACAAATCGCTAAAAACACCTTTTATTTAAACGACCAAACAAAAACAAAAAAACGCGTTAAACAAGACCACGTAAACTACACTTTTGCAAAATTAAAAAATATGTAATAAATATAAAATCAGTTAAACAAAATCAAAAGATGTAAATAAAGGTATATGTTAAAAAAAACAAATGAGTACTAGACTCAGCTAAAAAAAACTAATTATTTGAATATCTCAGAAAATTCCTAAAACCCAAGTTCTTTACTGTTTTTCAGGATATCAATGTTTTCTCACAAACATTCAATCAGAAAGTTCATATATAGAAACCCTATTCCTATCCTAATAAAGAGCGCTCCATACAAGGTAGAATTAGGTACTCAAACTCCCCATATACCCTTATATTCAACACAAAAATATCCCGCTTTTAAAAATTAGGAATTTTCTGCACACAAGAAATTAGAAAAAATACATTAAAATATTCCATAAAAATATCCCTCAAAAATCCCCTTAAAATAAATAATCTGCCGCTGCTGCCAAATTCACCTCTGTAAAACTTTGGTTCTCTCAAAAAAAAAATAGCTTGAATCGCTGTTCCCACTTGCTGTCAAAATTAAATTTTTTCTTTATTTTTCCAAAATGGCTGTGTTCAGCATGACGCTACTATTCTTTCCCACCACCAAAATTGAAAAATGCAATGGCGGAAGCGCAATATATATACAGTAGGTCCAAGCCAAAGTCGTACACCAAACAAACTTTTTTCCAATGACCCAAAACTAAGTACGCAAAAATAATTTAAGAAATTTGAAGTACATTTTTAAATAGCCTATTTAATCCTTCAATTTTAACAAAAAACCAAACTTGAAATTTTCCGTTATTTTTGAAAATAAATGAAATGTTACAGAAATCAAGCATATTCAGTACCAAAGCCAAAGTCGTACACCTTAACAAAATTATAATTTTTACATGAGTTCAGTAATTAGTGTACATTATATTATTTTTATTTGTCATATTTAGCCCTTTTGGCAGCCTTTGAATTAGTTTTTCACAATAGCTCGGATACATTTTTTCCCATTTTCCATGAATACCCTTTTCAGTTCAGTTTTTGAAGAAATATTGTGCTGGCGAACTTTTGCGGCCAGATAATTCCACAAGATTTTAATAGCATTTATATCTGGACCCTGCGCCAGTGTTACGAATACATTGGTACAGTTGTATTGAATCCATGATCTCATTTTATAAGAAATATGTTTGAAATCGTTATTTTATTAAAAGTACCTATTACTACATTGACCAAGTTTATCCTTATATTGCAATAAATTTAGTCTCTAAATGTTCAAATACATCTTATGATCCTTACTACTATCAACAAAATGGAGTATTCTAGGCCTAGCTGCTGAAAAGAGCCCCAAACCATTAGTGAACCACCTTCATGTTTTTGGTTGAATCTTCAATACACTTTTGGAAAAACATAAATAAATCTTTAAGAAAAATAGTATTATTTCTAAGAAAAATTTTGTAACGAAATATCAATAAGCTATTGAAAAAATACAAAAAAAAAAAAAACTTTACTCATGTTCTTATTTAATATAGGTCAAGAACTTGCTAAATTTCAAGTTTAGATACATACTGAATACAAATCTATATATAAATAGGCAAACGAAATCGGTTAGGTCCCTGTTTCTATACCTAAATCTCAACCGATTTGCTTGATTTTTTTTTGTTGGAAAGGTTGTGAGGAGGAGCAGTGCATAGGACTATACTTTTTTTAAGTGGGCGGTGGCACGCCCCTAAATTGAAAAAACGCTCTCACGGCTAAACCGCTACATCGAATTTGACGAAATTTAGTATGGAGATAGGGTTAGCAGTAAGAAACGATAATATGACTATTATGTTTTTCAGTGGGCGGTGCCACGCCCCTAAATGGAAAAAACGCTGTCACAGCTAAACCGCTGCATCGATTTCAACGAAATTTGGTATGAAGATAGGGTTAGCACTAAGGAACGTTAACATGAACATTGTTTTTCAGTGGGCGGTGCCACGCCCCTAAGTGGAAAAAACGCTCTCACGGCTAAACCGCTGCATCGGTTTCAACGAAATTTGGTATAGATATAGAGTTAGCACTATACAGCACGATGGCATTGTTGATTTTTATGAATTTTGGTATAGAAAGATATCAAAAACTGTTTGCTCTTTAGTAGGAAGTACACGCCTCTAAATGGAAAGTACGATATTGCAACTTAGCTGTTGCACCGATGCAGATAACCCGAACCCCAAGGAAGAATATTAAAAGCTTTTTGTGTTTTATCGGCAAAGGAAGGGTATAAAAACTTTTTCCTTTATTTTATGGGCAAATCGAAATGGTCGAATTTCGGCCACAAGGCGAACTCTAGTTATGGGTTAAAGAGTCTTTTGTTTGATTGTTTATTTAGACTGAAATTTAATACTCAATATAGTGAAGCTGCCAATATTATACGTATATTTTAGCTTCAACAAAGCAAGAGGGAAAAAAGATCAATAAACAAATTGCAGAATACGATGTACAGATAAAATATGTGATCCACTAAGATATACAAATAAGACTTGTACCTCATAAGTTATATGAAAAATATGGTTCATACACACAGACACATACATATTTGCATACCGAAAATCGGTGGACACATGAAATATGTGATCCACTTAGATATACAAATAACAAGTCTTATCATGATAAGTTTTAATATTTTCACCCAGTCTGCAGTTTCTGATAACCCGATACATTAATTTCAAATTCATATTGAAATTCTGGTCTAGGGGAGGGGGTACGTGGATATGAGTTTGATTATCTTGACCTTTGTTAGATTGTCATGGATCCTATATCAGTTGGTCGAAAAAATATTATAAGTATGTAATAGTGTAAGTAATATACATAATCTATTTTTACATATAAAAACATTATATTCTCCAGATAGCTTAATACCTAATGATATGAGTCATCGCTTCCGGTAACAATAAGTTTAAGAACTACCTCCATAATCTACTAAGGTATATGTTCACCATAACCCCATTAGCATATCAAAAAATTTCTGACTAAATAACAAAAAAAAAAAAAAACAAAACAAACAACAACAACAAAAAATTACCTATAAAAAAATATGCCAAAAATTTTTTGCCTCCGCCAATTCTGGGAAATTCTGCCAAAATATACTAGGAAGGGGCTCCTACAGCAACTATAGAAAATTATGTTTCTGCCAAGAAATACTAGGAAAAGGAGCTCCTACAGTAACTATAGAAAATTCTGTCTCTGCCAAGATATACTAGAAAGGGGCTCCTACAGGAGCAATTCTGCCAAGATGTACTAGAAAGGGGGAAAAATTCTGCCACGATGTACTAGGAAGGGGTAATTCTCAAAGGGGCCTCTGCCAGGAGTGCGCTCGAACATACAAATACACCCTACTCATTTTGTAAAAAGTGATTTTCTTCGCCGCATTTTGCAAAAAGTGATTTTCTTCGCCGCATTTTGTAAAAAGTGATTTTCTTCTCCGCATTTTGTAATAAGTTATTTTCTTCTCCGCATTTTGTAAAAAGTGATTTTCTTGTCCGCATATTACAAAAAAGATTTTTTTCGCCGCGATTTCAAAAAAAAAAGATTTTCTTCGCCGCAACTTTCGGTTAGAAAATTTTCTTCGTAAGCACCGGCGAATTGAAATGAAACGGACCAAAAAAAAAAAATTAGAAGGTTGTCGTTAAACTTTTTTTATTAGTTTTCGGGGAGTTTTTGTAATATTTTTCTTGCATACCAAGATGGCCATGAAATAAAGGAAAATTTCTTAATACGTTTTGATGGAAATTAACTAATGATACTAATTACATAAAAACTATTATCAAAATAGTTATTGCTTGGGTCATATGCTTTTTGAGATATCCTAAACAGAAAAAGCAAAAAAAGACTGGTTTTGCTTAGTTTTGAAGCTATATAACAAGAAGAAAAGGTGTTCGTTCGTGATTTCCGATATAAAGGGTGTTTTTTTTAGAGGTATAGAACTTCGAATTGAAATAAAACACAAGAAAATCGTTTTAATGTCCATCAGTTTGGCTTTATTGGAAGGATAATTTTATGCCATTAATGTTTAAATATGATTTCGGGCATGTGGCCGCCGTGGCTGGCTCGAATAAAGCCAATTCTACAGGTCCAATTTTCAACCACTTTTTCGAGCATATGGGGCCGTATGTCGGCAATAACGCCACGAATGTTGGCTTCCAAGTCCCCTAACGTTTCTGGTTTGTTGGCGTAGACGAGCGACTTCACATATCCCCAAAGAAAATAATCCAATGGTGTCAAATCACACGATCTTGGTGGCCAATTGACAGGTCCATTCCGCGAGATTATGCGCTCATCGAATGTTTCCTTCAATAAATCGATTGTGACGTGCGCTGTGTGGCATGTAGCGCCGTCTTGTTGGAACCACAACTCATCCACATTCATGCCATCCAATTCGGGAACAAAATAGTCGGTTATCATGGCTATACCGGTCTCCATTAACGGTAACTGACTCTCCAGCATTATTTCGGAAGAAGTATGGCCCAATGACTCCACCAGCCCATAGAGCACACCAAACAGTCAGTTTTTGTGGATGTAATGGCGTCTCAGGGGTCTCATGTGGATTCTCTTCACTCCAAATGCGGCAATTTTGCTTGTTGACGTAGCCATTCAACCAAAAATGAACCTCATCACTGAACAAAATTTTGCGATGAAAATCAGCATCGAGATCAATCTCATTTTCGGCCCATACACCAAAATCACGACGCATTGCATGGTCTCGCGGCTTTAATTCTTGCACAAGCTGGATCTTGTAAGGTCGCAAGCCAAGATCTTTGCGCAAAATCTTCCATAAAGTTGATGGACAAAGCTCCAATTGCTGTGCACGGTGGCGAATCGATTCATTCGGGTCCTCTTCAACATTTTGCTCTACAGCGGCAATTGTTTCTTCGGTGCGCACTGTTCGACGTCTCTGCGGATGCGTATTGTCACATAGAGTAAACGTAGTGCGAAAACGATCCATGGTTAACCGAATTAATTGCTCTGATGGACGATTATGTCGACCATAAAATGGACGGAGCTTGCGGTAAACTTCGCGAACTGAACCATTTTTTTCGAAATAAATTTGCACGATTTGCAAGCGTTGTTCTTTTGTCAACCTGTTCATGATGAAATGGCAAACCAAACTGAACATAAATGACATTAGAGTTGCCAGATTTGACCACAAAATGCCAGTTTTATCTCTATTCGAAAAACAAACCTCTAAAAAAAACACCCTTTAGTTATTGAGAAATCTAATCTTTTTCTTTAAAATCTTATTCAAACTATGTCAATATCTTTATTTTCTCAGAGATATCCTAACCTAAAAAATTTAAAAACAGCAAAAAAACATGAAATTAAGTTCCAGAAATCAGTGGTTGATAAGGAACTTAGACTCATGTGAAGTTGGCTCCGTGATTTTCGAAACCCAAAATTTTTTTAGAGTTCTGGGTCCATTGGGAATAGTTCTGGAGTTCTTTCACAAAATTCGAAATAGTTCTGCGAAATTGGACCAAAAATCAGAGGTGGACAGTTTTTGCTCAGCGCCATGTTTTTCACGTAGAGGAGTTCTACAAACATTTTTGAGCTCATAGGAAAGAGTTTTGGAGTTCTTTATACTTTTTTTTTTTTTTGGTGAAGAAATTTTTTTTTAATAAGTTTTTAACAAAAAAAAAAGTTTTGATTGCAGATCTGGATAGGAGGAGTTCGAAGAGGAGTTCTGATCGGAGTTCTAGGTTGCGCTCGAAGAGTTCTAAAGAAAATATTAAGTAAAATTTTTGCATAATATATGTAATTTTCATTTTAATCGAAAAATTAGAAAAAATATTCGGTCTTTAACAAAGTATCCGAAAAAGATTATTCGTAGAGGAGTTCTGATTAGAGTTCCGGATAGGGCTCAAGGAGTTCTAAAGAAAATCCTAGTAACATTTTTCCGAAATATTTGTACTTTTCATTTTCATCAAAAAATCAAAAAATTTCGGTTTTTTTCTAAGTATCCGAAAATGAAAATTTTGTTGTAGAGGAGTTCTATGTTGCGCTAAAAGAGTTCTAAAGAAAATATTAAGTAAAATTTTTGCAAAATATTTGTACTTTTCATTTTAATCGAAAAATTAAAAAAAATTTTCGGTCTTTAACGAAGTATCCGAAAAAGACTATTCGTAGAGGAGTTCTGATTGGTGTTCCGGATAGGGCTCAAAGAATTCTGAAGAAAATCCTAGTAACATTATTCCGAAATATTTGTACTTTTCATGTTAATCGAAAAATCAAAAAAATTTCGGTTTTTTTCTAAGTATCCGAAAATTAAAATTTTGTTGTAGAGGAGTTCTGATCGGAGTTCTAGGTTGCGCTAAAAGAGTTCTAACGAAAATATTAAGTAAAATTTTTGCAAAATATTTATAGAGTGATTTAGACAGACGTGGGCCACAGGTTGGAGTGGGCCACCCAAGTAATTTTAAGATTATAGACATCTATGTGAAACCGCGCACATTAATTATCGTATTTAGACGCGAGGTCACTTTTTATAAGCAATGTATTAGTAAAACATGTTATCTTTGGAATGCAAAGTGATTTTTGCCCATTATTCACGTTGTGTTTTTGTGGAATGCATATGCAAAAAAAGAGGCTTGTAGTTAGAAGTGGGCCACTATTTGTGTACAGAGATGGGCCACTTGAGTAATGCTGTTTTTTGCACAGTAAAGTGTTTTTATTAATTAGGCAAATGTCTTTTTTACTCATTTTTATCATTTTAGCCATTATGCCTGTGGGGTCCATTAAATGTAACTCTACATTACAAATAATTAATATGTGTGTTTAACATTATGCAAACCATTTTTTCTAAACTAATTTAAGGTCGCTGAGTCCAAAAATCGCATTTCCTTTTTTCCTATGGGCCGTTCTCGAGATAATCGACTTTTTCGATTTTTTAGGTTATAGGTCCATTTTTTCGAACGTATTTTGAGAAACCCAATTTCGATCGAATTTGTTTATACACTATTATAGAGAAAAGTTCTTAAACTTAAACAAATGTACCGATTCAAATTGGTTGAGTTATAGCAACGGAAAATTCATTTTTATAGTAGTTTTTTACACTTTTTCGTGTTTAAGCCAAATTAAACACGGTTTTTTTGCCAGTAGCTTATAGAAATATATATTATTTATTAAATGATTTTTCACAAATTAAAATGATTTTTATTTTGCTTTTTAAGACTGCTAATGGAATATATTATTTATATTTTAATACAATAGCGCATTTAATTGTAAATATTTGGAGTACGATTTTAGTAAAATCGGATCATTTTTTATTATTGTTAAGGTTTTAGTGAAATAATTTTTAAATTTTTGTTGAAAAAATTCATTTTTTCTATGAAAATCGAAATGATCTTATTTCACTAAAACCTTAAAAACTTTTTAAAAAATGCTCCGATTTTGCTAAAATTGAACGCCAAATGTTTGCAATTAAATACACTATTAAATTAAAATATAAAAACAACTGCGTCTACAACAGCGACACGTTCTACATTGGACACTAATTATGTCACACCGAATCAGAAATCCAATCGTGGCCGCAAAACCACTGAGAAGCAGCATTATTACATCCCCTGAAAATAGAGAAGAAGCTGCACGGCGTCAAAAATTGCAGATACCAACAAAAGATTCAAAAGAAGTCAATTGTTCAAAACCAGCTGTGAAAAAAGGCAAAAAAAGGAAGTCCTCGGTTTTTTCAGATGAAGACATTGATTTTTGTATGATTTGCCCTAAATTGATGCCGACAAAGCTCACAAAAAAAATTCCATCGAGTACGACATCTGCGACCGACCCTTCCATTTACAGTGCGTCGATATGACCAACCGCACCGACCTCACGTGCGTCAATTGCGAGTAGGATCTGACCTTTATCACTGCGAAATGTTTTTTTCACAACAACTTTGTAATTTCTACTTCATCACTCCTTTTTACAGACATTAAATAAACATTATTAAAGTCCATGTTTTTTTTTTAATTTTTGACCCTCATTTTGCGTCAAGTATTTTGAATTTTGCGAATTTGACAACAGAATTGTGATCAGCGCCTCTAAAAACCCCTAGAAGAAGAATTTAAAATAGATGGCAGCATTTTTGAGATAGAAATTTTGGTGGCCCTCTTCTCCCTACAATTTCGAAAAACTCGAAAAATACTTTTTTCTTTTATATAAGAAAATAAAATTCTTTGCAACTGAATTTAAGAAATTTGCTATGATGGAAAGTTGCGTCTTGGGAACTCTTGCGACTACAAAAAAAAAAATTTAAAAAAATTTGAATTTTTCACCATTTTACAACCGAAAATAAAAACGTGGGCCACTTCTGTCAACGTCACCCTACTTTTCATTTTAATCCAAAAATTAGAAAAAATTTCCGGTCTTTAACCCTTTACCTGTTTAATTTTGTTTCGAAAAACTTTTTCTGCCTGCTTAGTTATTTTCCATCGAAGACGAGTATACTCGACAAGTATCCGAAAATGAAAAATTTGTTGTTGTTTTGTGGAGTTCTGATCGGAGTTCTAGGTTGCGCTCGAAGAGTTCTAAAGAAAATATTATGTAAAATTTTTCCGAACTATTTTTACTTTTCATTTTAATCGAAAAATAAAAAAAATTTCGGTTTTTTTCTAAGTATCCGAAAACTCTACGAATAATCAGTAGGGTGGATAAGCCGATTCGAGCACACGCCGGCAGAGGCCCCTGGCAGAATTTTCCCCCTTTCTAGTACATCGTGGCAGAATTGCCCCTGTAGGAGCCCCTTCCTAGTACATCTTGGCAGAATTGCGCCAGGATGTGCGCCATTCTCATACATCTTGGCAGAATTGCGCCAGGATGTGCGCCATTCTCATACATCTTGGCAGAATTGCGCCAGGGTGCGCGCCATTCTCATACACCTTGATAGAATTGCCCCTTCCTAGTATATCTTGGCAGAATTTCCCAGAATTGGCGGAGGCAAAAAATTTTTCGCATATTTTTTATAGGTCATTTTTTGTTGTTGTTTTTTTTTGTTTTTTATTTTTTTTTGTTATTTAGTCAGTATTTTTGTTGTTGTTATTTGATATGCTAATGGGGTTATGGTGAACATATACCTTAGTAGATTATGGAGGTAGTCCTTAAACTTATTGTTACCGGAAGCGATGACTCATATTATTAGGCATTAAAATCATGCTATCTGGCGAATATAATGTTTTCCTATGTAAAAATAGATTATGTATTTATATTACTTACACTATTATATACTTATAATATTTTTTTAACCAACTGATATAGGATCCATGACAATCTAACAAAGGTCAAGATAATCAAACTCATATCCACGTACCCCCTCCCCTAGACCAGAATTTCAATATGAATTTGAAATTAATGTATACCGATTTTCGGTATGCAAATATGTATGTGTATGTGTGTATGAACAATATTTTTCATATTACTTATGAGGTACAAGTCTTATTTGTATATCTTAGTAGATCACATTTTTTATATGTCAACCAATTTTCGATATACAAATATGTGTGTATGTATGTACGTCGTATGCTGCAATTTGTTTATTGATCATATTTTTCCCTCTTGCTTTGTTGAAGCTAAAATATACGTATAATATTGGCAGCTTCAGTATATTGAGTATTAAATTTCAGTCTAAATAAACAATCAAACAAAACACTCTTTAATCCATAATTTGTATTCAGTATGTATCTAAACTTGAAATTTTGCAAGTTCTTGACCTATATTAAATAAGAACAAAAGTAAAGTTTTTTTTTTTGTATTTTTTAATAGCTTATTGATATTTCGTTACAAAATTTTTCTTAACATAATTACAAAATTTCTTAATATAATTAATATAGTAAGTTCGGGTAATGTGATATAGGCATTTTTGTTTTTTAAATTACTCGCAGTTTTCAAAGCGTAGCTGCTATCACTTTATGTATTATGTTTTATTGATGTATTGTGCAGTATATTATGATTTTGGAGTTTTTTAGCGTCAGCCAATCTTAAGCTATTTCAACAAAATTGAAAAAAGGCAAAAAAAGTTAAAAACAAAATTGGCGGGTAATGTGATATACTATATCCCATATCCCAACAAATTGCATTTTCGGCAAAAAGATCATCGTGTTATAAAGATACTTTAGTTGTGGAACTTTAACTTCAAGTAAGGAGTGATAAACATTACTAAAATCGCTTTCACAAAGCTTTAGCTCATTTTTCTTAAAAACTGTGACCTTTACATAAAAATGTTGGACCAACAAATTGTTAATAAGGAAAAACGTTTTAGATTTGGGCAAAAAGACCACCGTGCTAAACATTTTGCATTGCAAGTGGAACATAAAATATTTTCGGTGCCAGAAGTGCACTATATCACATTACCCGAATTTCAGTTTTAAAACAATCAGGTTATTTTTGAAAAACACACTCTAGCAAATAAAAAATTCAATTGATTTATGGTTAGATATATTCACCCACTAGCAGAATTTACTATTGCGGCTATTATATCAATTTTAGTTTAGGCTAGATCCTAACATAAAGCACACGCAAATAAAGTTTTTTTTTCACTGCTAAATCGATTTTACCACACTGAAGGCAGAATGAATAAAGGTGGGCGCTCAAAAACTTGCAACACGTTTCTTTTTCAGTTACTGTGGTGTTGACGAAAAAATCATTATCGAGAGTTGTTTATTTAAGGAAATATGCTGGTATATCACATTACCCGCCTATATCACATTACCCGAAGTTACTCTAATAAATCTTAATACCTATGATTAAATTTTTTTAAATACTTACAATTAAATTTTTTCTTAATATAATTACAAATTTTTCTTAATATAACATTCAATTTGAAAATTTTGAAACTTCAAACTTTTTCAAATTGAAAACTTGAAACTTCAAATTTTTTCAAACTTTTTTCAAATTGAAAACTCGAAACTTCAAACTTTTTCAAATTGAAAACTTGAAACTTCAAAATTTTTCAAACTTTTTTTAAATTGAAGGCTTGAAACTTCAAAATTTTTCAAACTTTTTCAAATTGAAAACTTCAAAATTTTTCAAACTTTTTTCAAATTGAAAGCTTGAAACTTCAAATTTTTTCAAACTTTTTTCAAATTGAAAACTTGAAACTTCAAATTTTTTCAAATTGAAAACTTGAAACTTCAAATTTTTTCAAACTTTTTTCAAATTGAAAACTTGAAACTTCAAATATTTTCAAATTGAAAACTTGAAACTTCAAAATTTTTCAAACTTTTTTTAAATTGAAAACTCGAAACTTCAAACTTTATCAAATTGAAAACTCGAAACTTCAAATTTTTTTAAATTGAAAGCTTGAAACTTCAAATTTTTCAAACTTTTTCAAATTGAAAACTTGAAACTTCAAAATTTTTCAAACAAAAATTTTGAAGTTTTCAATTTGAAAAATTTTTAAGTTTCAAGTTTTCAATTTGAAAAAGTTGTAAGTTTCGAGTTTTCAATTTGAAAAAGTTTGAAGTTTCAAAATTTTCAAATTGAATATTATATTAAGAAAAATTTGTAATTATATTAAGAAAAAATTTAATTGTAAGTATTTAAAAAAATTTAATCATAGGTATTAAGATTTATTATTAATTATATTAAGAAATTTTGTAATTATGTTAAGAAAAATTTAATACTCAATATACTGAAGCTGCCAATATTATACGTATATTTTAGCTTCAACAAAGCAAGAGGGAAAAATATGATCAATAAAAAAATTGCAGCATACGACGTACATACACACATATTTGTATATCGAAAATTGGTTGACATATAAAAAATGTGATCTACTAAGATATACAAATAAGACTTGTACCTCATAAGTAATATGAAAAATATTGTTCATACACACAGACACATACATATTTGCATACCGGAAATCGGTGGACACATGAAATATGTGAGATATACAAATAACAAGTCTTATCATGATAAGTTTTAATATTTTCACCCAGTCTGAAGTTTCTGATAACCTGATACATTAATTTCAAATTCATATTGAAATTCTGGTCTAGGGGAGGGGGTACGTGGATATGAGTTTGATTATCTTGACCTTTGTTAGATTGTCATGGATCCTATATCAGTTGGTCAAAAAAATATTATAAGTATATAATAGTGTAAGTAATACAAATACATAATCTATTTTTACATAGGAAAACATTATATTCGCCAGATAGCATGATTTTAATACCTAATAATATGAGTCATCGCTTCCGGTAACAATAAGTTTAAGAACTACCTCCATAATCTACTAAGGTATATGTTCACCATAACCCCATTAGCATATCAAATAACAACAACAAAAATACTGACTAAATAACAAAAAAAATTAAAAACAAAGGAAACAACCACAAAAAATTACCTATAAAAAAATATGGCAACAATTTTTTACCTCCGCCAATTCTGGGAAATTCTGCCAAGATATACTAGGAAGGGGCTCCTACAGGGGCACCTTCTGCCAAGAATCGGCTAATCCACCCTACTATAATCTTTTTCAGATACTTAGTTAAAGACCGAAAATTTTTTCTAATTTTTCGATTAAAATGAAAGGTACAAATATTTCGGAAAAATGTTACTAGGATTTTCTTTAGAACTCTTTCAGCCCTATCCGGAACTCTTATCAGAACTTCTGTACGAATAATCTTTTTCGGGTACTTAGTTAAAGACCGAAAATTTTTTCTAATTTTTCAATTAAAATTAAAAGTACATATATTTTGCAAAAATGGTACTTAATATTTTTTTTAGAACTCTTCGAGCGCAACCTAGAACTCCGATCAGAACTCCTCTACAACAAAATTTTCATTTTCGGATACTTGGAAAAAAACCCAATTTTTTTTTTTTTTTGATTTTTCGATTAAAATGAAAAGTACAAATATTTGGGAAAAATTTTACAAGGATTTTATTTACAACTCTTCGAAAAAAAAAAAAAAAACCAAAAAAAAAAAGTATAAAGAACTCCAAAACTCTTTCCTATGAGCTCAAAAATGTTTTCAGAACTCCTCTACGTGAAAAACATGGCGCTGAGCAAAAACGGTCCACCTCCGGTTTTTGGTCCAATTTCGCAGAACTATTTCGAATTTTGTGAAAGAACTCCAGAACTATTCCCAACGGACCCAGAACTCTAAAAGAATTTTCGGTTTTCTAAAATCACAGAGCCAACTTCACATGATTCGAACTTAGGTGTTACAAAAATGATTCACGAGCAGGTGAAGGATTTAAGAAGGTAACCTGTTATAACGATAGATACGCACAATATAAGTCTACTGCAAGTTTACATTCTTATTAATAAAAAAAGATCGAATATGACCGTTTAAATTAATAAGAAAAGGTCATTCAAAAGTCTAGGACAAAAACAGACTTATTCCAATGTCATATTCCCTATATGAATTTCTGTTTGCAGCAGTATATTCTTGAAATTCCAACTTAAATCATGAAATTCTTATTAATTTCCTAACTTTCCGCATTATTTAATCAAACGCGAGTTAATTTTGACGCCTGTTCACTGACGGTCAGGCATAATTTAAAGCGCGACAAATTAACTGAAGCAAATAAATTACATCAATTGCGGCGAAACTGCGAGAATACTGGGGCCGTAACTTGTTAAATGCAGCGCAGTGCGTTGAAAATCCAACGATGATGTTTGTCAGACGGCAGTGGCACAAGGACCAATGGAATGGAGCAAGAAAATTAGACCAACTCTGTGATATAAAAATTTGAGATACCAATTTAAAATAATTTTCTAGCTAAATTATTTGATACGTCATAAATGACCAAAATTATGTGTTGATTTTTGAAAAAACCCACTTATTTATTGCGGTACAATTTCCATACATACAAAGGATTTCGATTTTGTGCTAACAACAACACATTGGAAAAAAGTTCGCATTGAGCTAGCCTGATTTTGCGTTAATTAAAAATCCTTATATTGCGCTGATTAATTTTTTCACCGAACGAAAAAATCCTTGCATGTATCATGTTATAAAAGGACAGTAATTAAATTCGTGTATTGCATGCAGCCCACCTACCGCGTCCAGGCAGCCCATTTTAAACGACTTTGCTTCTTTTTATTTCGGTGCTTTTGAATCTCGCAAAAAACGTGGTTAATACCTCATTTACTCACTATGGTTATTTGCATTTCTCTTTCAACCATGCAACAAATAGAAAGTTTCGCCCCCTTTACATGTGGGCAAACGTAAATATTTTTGCATTATTCTGCCACATCTCTCTGTTTGTGGTCGAAACCAAAAATTAATTTTCTGGTGAACCATGAACGAGTTTACACTCACTGTTGAGGTTTCAATTCTGGTAGAATGTTGAGTGGGCGGACGAAGGGAACCTTATGAAAATGGTGGCAGGATTTAGACAAAAAAGAAATTATTCATTAATATGTACTTTTTCCAATCCTTGATTTGTATAAAACGAAGAAGAATAAAGCTAAGGGATTTTAAGAATAATTACAGTCACTTTAATGTCTAAAAAAAACTGAAAAGAAGTTATTCGAATAAGCAGTCTATTTTTTTCATGGCGGTGAAATACCCTACACTGCAGCACTAAGTTTTGCCCAGAGCTAGCGCTAACTATTCCTAGTTTTGAGAGAAAAATTAAAGGATTACCTCAAACCATACCCGACCTCGCGGCCAATTATATGAAAATTACTTTGACCTCACGGACCAAATCTAAATCAAATTATTGAAACCTAAAATTGCACCCACAAATAATCGAAAATGCCAAACTTAAAGATATTGCGAGCGAAATCAAATAATTGAAAATGAAAATCGCATCGGGTGCTAACAGTCGAGAAAATCTGTTTTTTTTTACAAATATTTCGCCAAGTGTTATTTCTGCAAAAAAATGTTGGTGCGTGTTACAATTTTGTAGCTCAGTCGTGAAAGTTGTTTTCTTAAGATTTACAGTTCATGAGTTATCGTAATTGTTGATCGAATAATTGTTGATCGTATTATTTGTAAAAAACAGATTTATCCACTTTTAGCAACCGATATCTCAGGAGGCCACCACTTTTCAAGATTCGACTAGAACAAGAGTTCATACCCACTATTGGAAGAACACCCACAAAAAGTACAGCCTTTATACTATAACGTAGGTCATCCAGCCGCTATTACACAAAAAAACTGTCCGAATGGTCGGTGTGCACAACTGAAATGTTTCTTTGGTTCCTTATAAAACAGATGAAACAAATTTCAAACCAGCTTTTCGGCCACTTCTCAACATTATGTAGTGCTGAATACTAAAAAATACTTGCTTTAAACGAAGTTAAATTTTTTTTTTTAAAACTCTATATTTTGAAAAAATTTAAAAGTTTTTTCATTGAGATTGGATCACGAGAAAAATTTTAAAATAGAACACAAGGAATTTTTATTAACCCTTTCGACCCGGCTGGGACAATATATCCCAATTTACATATATATATTGTCCCAGCCGGGTCGAAAGGGTTAAATAAATTTTAAAATATAAAATTTAAATTTAAAACAAAAACAAAAATATTGAAGAGACTTTGCTGGAATAAACCATTTACTAAATTAAGATATATTGAACGCAAAGAAAAAGTGCTAAATATAGACCAAAAGAAAAAAAAAACACATAAGCGGATATATAAGAAAAATTCATAAAACTAAAGGAAAAACAAAAAATCAATTTAAGAAGATAATTGGGCATTTCTGGAGCAATCCCAGATCTGATGGACAATCCCAGACCTCATCATTATTCTTTTGTTAAAAGGATCTAGATGGACGCAGGATCCTGTTTTACTTAAATATAATAAATGACACCATAATATGGAATATGGATTAGTAATATTTTTTCTTATTGAGTTAAGTTTTTTTATATAATTTTAATAGAACTTTAATGGAATTTGTTTTTTTGTATAACATATCATACATATTAATTCTTATTTTTCCCCTTTTGGCAGTTAATTAATTAATTAATAGCATCAAACCGATTTTGTGATCACAACATCGTTCCTGTTGCTGCAAATTTTGTAAAATCCTATAAAAAGGATCAACTACTGTAAGTAGTCTTATTATTTAATTTACATACTACATACTTCTAAAAACGTAAATTGTTTTCAAATTTGAATTATTATGAGGTCACAATTTAACTTTAGTACTTAGTACTATTTTGAAATCGAAAACTAAACTTAATTCTAATAAATGTCTTGGTGTTAAATTTGGATAAAACATGATTGAGTAATTTATTTACAATTTCGAGATGGGATAAAAAAAAGGTCTAAAAATTATGTAAATGTAGGTCTCAAAACTAAATTAGGGGCTATTTCTAATTTAGTCTATGAAATAACCAAGGATGGGGAGGGCATAGACATTGATGAATCAACATCTTCATTAATATCTATAAATCTGTTGGTTACTGAAGCTTTGTAGTATAATAATTAAAGAAATGATAAATTTTGCTAACTGGCTGTAGACCCACAAAGCCGGGAGTCTAACTTCTTTTGGTACAAACTCCATCTTAAGTAACCATCAGCCACGTTACAATTATATCCCCTTTATCCACTCCTAGGAGGTCCGTACAGTTATAACATTGCCTTTGGTCATATTTCCGAAACCTGAAGAAGATTACGGTAAAGTTCTTCCTCAAGCCCAAGGGAAAACGACCAAACTCTACCGACACATATACTTAATGTCATTCATACTTAAAATTGGTAAATTATGTTATAGACATATCAAAGGCAATTTACTTTTCGCCGGGGGTGATCTCTTACCCATGTTGTGTTCCTTAATAGTAAGTGGTGTCCATATCAATCTCTAAAGCAAAGGCTTAGACTGCATTTGTTGTGCTGAAGAAAAAGCTATTGCTGGCAAAATAAAATTTCAAAGCTTTGTGCCTTTGCAGAGAAACGCTGTGATATCACTGTTACTCTGTCTCTCCTAAGAATACTAAGGATTCCAAACTCTTCCAGTGACTAAGAACTTACTATATGTAGTTATCTCAATAGGGCTCTGATTGAGATATTGAGGTACTGACACTTTGTAATCCTACCATCTCTAATCTAGCTATCAATCTCTTACTTTCAATCTCGTATCTTAGATCCCAATAAAGTGGAATTTTCAACACCTCTCTTGTTTTCCAAATAAATTGCGTTGCAAAATATTTGTAAAGCACATCAATATACAAACGTACTACGTATTTTTTTTTTTTCACAAGCATACCGGACTGCTCTGCTGTTCAGCGGATCAGTGACAACGCGGGATACACGTTTTAGAGCTACAGATCATGACTGATCAACAGCTACATATTAAATCGAAATATGAACAAGAAACGAGAAAACGCAACACGAGCTAGGGGTTCAAGTGCAAGATTATTTTACATTTAAGGATAGCGATTGAGTCATCAAAAGAATATAAATGGTATAAACTGTTAAAATCGTTACAGATGCTACGGAAGGGAGTAAACTGTGCATAATTTGACCTACAATGTGACAATTTTAGAGGGCGAATGTGCCTTGAGTCTCTTCCTGGAACATTGAAATCTATTGATTGAAGTAAAATTGGTGAATTCGTTTCGCCTATAATAATTTTATGCAAAAAAGTTACATTAAGCATTACTCTTCTACTATTCAATGAAGGTAAACGGATTAGTTTCAAACGGCTTACATATGAAGGCAGATTTTGGTCAGGATTCCACGGTAGTCCACGAAGTGCAAATAATAAAAATTGTTTTTGGACTGATTCTAGTTGATCACTATAGATTGTATAGCATGGATTCCATACAGGTGATGCGTACTCTAGGATAGGCCTCACAAGAGAAGTGTAATGAAGTTTCGTTGTATAAGGACCATTAAATTCTTTGGCCCAATGCTTGATAAAGCCAAAAACACCTTAAGCTTTGTTAATGGTCAAATTTATATGGAATTTGAACTGTAGCTTTGGATCAAGCATGACTCCTAGATCATTAAACCTTTCCACAGCTACCAGAGTGTGACTATTGATGGAATAAGAGAAGCTTAGAGCAGATTTTCTTGAAAATGTAATTTTCTTACATTTATTTAAATTTGATTCCATGCGATTTACTTTATGTATATGAGAACATATATTAATAAGAAGTAAATGGTAAAATTACATATGTTAATGGTTCTGTATTAGAAGCACTGAAAAATACACACATACATTTGTGTAAATACACTCATATTGTACAAAAGATGTTAATTTAACAGAAGAAGAAAAAGAAAAAGTAAAAGTGAAAGTGAAAGCTAGGTAATTAAAGATAAAAACTTCCTGCATTTCAACCCCACTCCCACTTGCGAACACAAGACTGCGCTGCGGTGAAAATGAGTTTGTTTGCATGGTTTCCCAATGGGTTGATTATGACGCGAAAAATGAAAAACGTTTGAAGGCAGCTGCGGAAGGATTACAATAATAATTATTCTAGATAGCGATTATACACACATCGACTTACGAGTGTAGACATGCACATGAACGAACATACAGCAACGTAGGTACAAGTACTATTCGTATGATTTTGTCACACCAGCACAAAAACATTTCAACAAAACGCCGCACATACATACATAAATGGCTCAGTAGGAATTAAAGGTCTCAAGAATAATTTTGTGGTAAATTTGTAATTTAGTATAAAGCCGTGAGTATTAAGGTGGAGGGAAATTTGTTTTTTGCGATTTTCAAAATGGCTCACATGCGAAAAGATGCTCCATTATATTCTTAAGGGGACATTCGCTTTTGTAATTGAAAAGAAAAACACTTTTTAAAAATTTTATTATGAAAAAACTATTATATTAATTGACAAAACTTCTTTTGGACATTGTTAAATACTGTTTAAGAAATATGAAAAAATTTCTTTTTTCTATTTTTAGTTTCCCTTAGCTGCTGTAGAGGGCGCCATCCAAAACTTACTTTTTAAACTGGTAGGAAATTTTTCTCCGAATCTACTCGACCGATTTTAAAAAACCAAAGAGCATTCGATTACTCATAAAAAATATTAAGCAATAAGCCTCTGAAAGTTTTAAAAAATATCCCCCCCTTTTTTTCGGGGCTTTTTTTGAGGGTAAGTGCCTACATTTTTTCGCATATTTCATAAATATTCATACAAAAACTTCAAAATATAAAAAAGTATGAGTTTTAAAGGCTTATTGTATAGTTTTGGGTCTCAAGAATAAAATCTATTTTGAATTTTTCAAAAATCTGTTACAGGAGGTCTAAAATATTTCCTACCGTTTAAAAAGTAACTTTTGGATGGCGCCCTCTACAGCAGCTAAGTGAAACTAAAAATAAAAAAATAAAAAATTTTCATAGTTCTTAAACAGTGTTTAACAATGTCCAAAAGAAATTTTGTCAATAAATGTAATAGTTTTTTCATAATAAAATTTTTAAAAAGTGGTTTTCTTTTCAATTATAAAAGCGAATGTCCCCTTAATAAAAAATGTTATATGGTACGTTTTGATATTTTAATGTTTTGTACTGCCACAAAGATATTGAAGTTTTGAAAAAAAAAAAAATATTAAGTTGAGTTTATTTGTATAGGATAAAATCAATAAAAGAGCTTAAACGTGTCCAAATTGTGATTTTTATTATAATATTAATATATTTTAAACAAATTTGAACTCCTTTTTAATATTAAAAACAGGCATTGTCCTTCGTGATTCCAGCCATGTTTTGATGAGACCATCTATTCTTTCTGAACCACATACAGAAGCAACAGCTTCACTAACAATTTGATTTGAGTATGACCTTTTATTCCATGGCCCATTTAGAATATGTAAAAATTAAAAATCTCCATAGAGCCGCGCTCCTCCACATTGTGTACAATAGCAACTATATTTATGAATTTCATATGAAAAACATAAAAATTGTTATGACAGAAAATAATAGTTGCGCTGATTTATCAATCAACAAAGCAATGGTTTTCTAAAATGTTTAGTCAAAATACATATATGTATGTTCCATGAACACTTCTCTATGTACTTACCCGAAAATAAACAACTGTGAGCTTAGTTATTGCGAGTTGAAAGTTGTATGTTTTATTCAAACTTTTAGAGGCAAAAAAGGAGCTTAAAGCCGGTTTATTCGCAAGAAAGAGTTCTTTTGATTCACTTCTTCACCTTATCCCACTCAGAAGAAGCTAACAAACAACACCTCATAAAAAAATTTCAGTGCCAACATTTGGAAGTCGATTCAATATTAATAATTTAAAAATGCCAAGAAAAAAGGCGCGTAAGCTCGGTTTATTGGCAATAAGGAACTGTTCCGATTAAATTTTCTTATTTTCCAACTCTGGACAAATTGACGAACAGGCCTGATCAAACCATTTTAATTTCCAAGACTTCGAGGTAACTATAATATAGGTAATTTAAACATGCCTCGAAAAAAGGAGCTTAAGTCCAGTTTATTCGCAAGAAGGAAGAGTCTGGACTTTATTTTTATATTTTCCAACTCAGGAGAAGTGGACAAACAAAGCCTCATCAAAAAAACTTCAGTGTTCTAACTTTGAGTTTTTTCCTATATTCCCAGGATGTGTTTAAGGTTTGATTGACTTGTGGCAGTACTAAAACCCAAAATTTTTAAAAAATATTTATACACTTTTAAAAGGTGATTGACGGAACACCTTTTCCGCACTGAGCCGTTTAGAATATGTAAAAATAAAAAATCTCCATAGAGCAGCGCTCCATCCTAGTGAGTATAGTTTACACCGAATAAGCGGTACGGAAGCATTTAATTACTAATTCGCAAGAAAACTCTACAAATTTTACTTTGAGATATTTGGTCTAAACCAGTTTAAATGCAATAGCGCCAGGGAATACATATACCCGGACAGGTATAAAAAAGCTGGCTCAGAAAACCCTAACCTTGAACATGTGTTAAAAGGACAGAGGTTGGGTATGAGAAACGAAAATTAGAAGCTGCGAATGTTACACAGCCAGACGTTTGGCTAGAGAAAATCTGCATTAACAAAACATGGAGAGCTAACATTGAGAATATACAATTAAAAAGGACTCAAATCTAGCCACCATGTTGTAATAATTTTCACATGAAATTGCAGATATCAAACGACCTGTGTCAAAAATTAACTATGTTGTTGCAAGTCAACTTTTTTTTTTTCAATAAAACATTAAACTAACGTTAGGAAAAATAAAAATTTACATACCTTTATTTAAATGCAACAAAAATATCTATGTAGGGTAGAACGGGCTTAAATCGCCACGGGGTTAAACAACCAATTGCCTCTAATTTTTATACCCTACACCCAGGGTATATTCACTTTGTCCTTCCGTTTGTAACGCAGAGAAGGAGGCGTGGCAGGTATAGAAAAGTATATATATTCTTGATCAGCGTCACCCCCTGAGTCGATATAGCCATGTCCGTCTGTCTGGCTGGCTGGCTGGCTGGGTGGCTGGCTGGCTGGCTGGCTGGGTGGCTGGCTGGCTGTGTGTTGAAATACACTTTTTGGGAAAACTGAGCAAGATAATTCAATGAAATTTGGTACACTGCCTTCGTCATCAAAGTTAGCTCGGGGGATTGAAAATGAGCAAAATCGGTCAACGGACACGCCTACCGCCCATACAAAAATTATATTCAAAATGCAATTTTAGGAGTATTTTTCACGACAATGCAACCGCAATACATATA
Source organism: Calliopum simillimum (assembly GCA_951812925.1). Taxonomy (NCBI): domain Eukaryota; kingdom Metazoa; phylum Arthropoda; class Insecta; order Diptera; family Lauxaniidae; genus Calliopum; species Calliopum simillimum. Next base: position 162,369,396 of record OX638368.1, read on the forward strand.
AGTACTACGAATTGTAAGCGCAAGCTCTGATAAAAATTTGAGCGAATTCGGACAAGAGGGCGTGGTACCTCCCATATAAGCAGAAGCTTCAAAACGCTATACTGAAAGCGTTTTTTGAGATATTCGAACCAAATTTGACTCAGACACTAAGAATTATAAATGAAAGCTCTCAGCAAAAACTGGGTGAAATCAGACAAGGGGGCGTGGCACCTCCCATATAAGCAAAAGATTCAAAATGCTATACTGAAAGAGTTTTTTGAGATAATCCAATTAAATTTCACTCTGACACTAAAAACTATAAATGCAAGCTCTGAACAAAAACTGGGTGTACTCGGACAAGAGGGCGTGGCACCTCCCATATAAGCAAACTTTTCAAAATACTGCAGTGTAGGGTATTTATTTTTTGGCCAGGCCAAAATTTACACCCTTACTAGTTTTTAATAAAGTCGAATCGAACGACCGTTGGTACAGTAGACAGTGATCGATACAACGCAACTTTGGCAAAAGGTTCCACTACCGCATGTGTGTTATAACCTGAGTTCTGACCAAAGAAAGAATTCACGCATCCTCGCCACAATATTTTTAGTCGACAAAAGTTCAAAATTCCACAAATCAGTGAAGTTCAAAAAAAAAGGTAAGTATTTTCTAAGAGCAGAATTACTTACATGCTGAATCCAAATCTGTTTTTGGTTTTACAAAATTTAAGTTTGTTAAAAAGTTATTCGGCTTAAAATAAAAAAAAGCACGTGGGGTTAAATAACCAGAAGGATAAACAGGCATTGGTCACCATGGTATGGTCGGAAAAAAGATTCTAAAGTTGTTTTCTGAGCAAAAATCAAGACACGGCAACCAAAACAACACTCGTCGCTCCAAAAGAGATCGTCCAAGAAAAGTAGTATACGTTGAGGAAAGTGACGCCAGCGATTAATGAAGCTCAAGAGAAACTTTTTCAAGTTAATTTTGTTCTTTTGTAACGTTTTGAAAAATTCTGATAAAATTAAAACCCTTAAAATAACAATTTTGGTCACTTTTCTTATAAAAAGAAAGTTTGATTATTTTACCACACCAGGTGGGGTAAAACAACCATTTTTCACTTTTTGTTCAAATGCAATTACCGGATAAACAATGCGAGTTTGAAAAAAAAATGTTCGAATGAATTTTGTAACGAAGGGTTCAACAAACCAGGAACAGTTGAAATTTTCAAATTATTATCATAAACAAAGTTTTTACAAAGTTCCAAACACAAAAGTGGTTGTTTAACCCCGTTCTACCCTATGTATTTAAAATGTGCGATACTTCAGAATAGAAACATTCGATTAAAAATTGTGGAATATCTATTACTACGAGTTCATAGGCAAAATTTAATTACATTAACTACTGTAAGTGCCTCAAAATAGCAATTTTTGCACTTTGCAACAAAAGATATTTTAGAATCCTGAAGTAACAGAAAAGAACAAAATTCAGTTTCGTAATTTCGATGTCCAAGCCTCATTATCAGTCATACTTCAAAAGAGGGAAAAATAGTGATTTACTCTTGGCCTTAGTCTTCGCAATTTTTCAAGACCAAGACCACGGCGCTGATATAATAGTGATTGATTATCGCGACCAAGACCAAGACGAAATTGAGTATTTTTGAAACCCGACTGCTATGAAAAACTAAGGTTTAGACATTTTGAATACTCAACAATCTTTAGAAATTTTTCAAGACCAAGACTCAATTAAAACAAAATGTTTAGGCTTCTGTTTTTTACTTTCAAGTTTTTGTCATTTACGTCATTGCTGCCAGTTGGGGTACATTTTACGTATTTGTGTGTTTTTGAAAATTAAAACCTGCTGCTGCTGAAACAGGGTGTTAATTAAGTGCCAACATAAATTAAAACAAAAATAACAATAATTATTACAAGTTTCTTGCCGCAAGCAATTGAAAGGAAATTCTTTTCTCTTTACGTGTTACACAGCAGTAAAACTTTTTTTTTCGGAATAAGGATAATGTTTTTGTTTTCTAAAGAGGATTTACTTAACTAGAGGTGTAAAGTAATGAAGTGTTTTTGTTATGTCAGTTAAAACTTTTGTAGATGTATAGAAAAGGGTTCTTTAACAACAGATACTCCCCAACCAACAATTTTATAACCTTTTCAATTTTTAAGCTTGGGAAAAGTTAATTTTCAAATGTTTTCATAACCAATTTTCAAACGTTTGGAAAATATTATTTTTTTATTATTTTTAAAATTGATTTGCAAAGTTAAAATCAACAATTGGAAAATTATTTATTTTCAAACGTTTCAATAACCGTTTTCCAAACATTCGAAAAATTTTTTATTTTATTTTTTCAATGACTTATCGAGCTAAGTAAAAAACAAGGCATTTGAATCATAACTGGCACGTTAGGTCAGTTGATAAGATTGTCGACTAATAACTTGGAGGTCATAGGTTCGTTTCTCAGCAAACATAAATTTTTTTTTATTTTTAAATAAATATCAAAATGTTTGGAAAACGTTGTTTTATGAAGATAATAAACACTAACAAAATGTCAATTGAAAAGTTAAAAAAACAATTTAAAAATATTGAATAAAAAAATCTGGAAAATATTGAATAAAAACATTTATAAAAAGCTTGATCCAAATGATTTTCACAAGCTTGCTATGAAAGGTCCAGTTTCGATTATTAAATAATTAGAATTCAAGAATTTCCAAACACTTTGCAAGTTAATTTCCAAACGAAATGTTTGCTTCAATAAGCGTATAAGTTATTTTCCAAACGTTTTTGTTTGTTGTGTCTTCATCTGATGTGTATGTATTTGAATTTCTGAAAAAAGAAATGTTTACGCAATTAGTTTTTGATTGTGTGTTTAACACAATACTGAAACTTCAAATAATTTTGACACAAAAAATATTATAAATCAAAAAGGATCAATTGACAATTTATTTTGTATGTGTGAAATAACAAACAGTTGACCGTCGAAACAGTCCATCGAAACATTTTGATAAAATGTTTCTGTCATCATAAACATTTCTAACATGCCATATAGGGGAACTGAGGCTATTGTGGTATAGTTTTTCTTCTTCTTCTTCTTATATGCTGAACATTACGAACAGCATAAGTTGTGTTTTGATCTGCTCCTGCTTTAGAAATCAAAAACTGGTGAAAGAAAGAAAATAAAGTGGTGCTCCGCGGTTACTTACCTAGCTGACTATTGGTGCTATTGTTGGAGGCTGTCCAAACTGGTGGTCTGATCGGTGTATCCTTGATATTTAAAAAAATATAAATCTTTTCTTTTAAATAATTTTCCGCCATTTTCCTGACTTTGGAAAGTTTAATTCGTGATTTTCCATTAAATCCACGTAAAAAGAGATAGCAAAAAAATTTTAACAAGTGAAACTAAACAGCTGATTCGTTCTATTCTGCCATATGTACTGTTTGTGACAAATCACTTGCACTGTACGAACAAAAAGCTGCAAGGAGATTTTCCTATGCCGGTATTGCACTAACATTTTTATTTTTTTGTCGCACGATTTATGTACTGCAGCTATGGCTTGTTATAAATGTGAACTCGAGGTGGCGGACGGTGAAGATTATGCCGAATGTGATAGATGTGATTCTCTCTTTCATTTGAAATGTTGTAATGTGTCGAAAAAAGAAGCAAATGCGCGAAAAAATAGCAAGTGCCTAAGATTATATTGTCCAGAATGTTTTGTGGCAAAAAGTGATGGTACGCCTGAGAAATTGAAACAAATTCTAGATGTACTGTACAAAATCGATGTATGTGTCCAACAACAAAAAACATCAAGCATTGAACAAAAATTGACCGCAATAGACAAGAAAATCAGCAACGCACCTTCTAACACGAATAATGTGAATAATAGCAACGCACCATTATCGTACGCAAATGTTGCCAAGAGAAGTGTCAAGCCTGCCGTCGTTGTAAAGCCAAAGTCAAAACAACTGAGTTCAAAAACATTTGAGGATATTTCGAAAAACGTCAACAAAAATGAAGTAAATGTCTGCAGTACAAGAAACATCCGTGATGGTGGGGTTGTTCTCCGTTGCGAGAATTCAACTGAAACGATAAAAGTGAAACAAGCTGTCACCGAAAAATTGGGCGATAATTACGATATAGTTTTGCCGAGCATTAAATGGCCACGTATTAGAATCACCAACATTGATAAGGAAATTGATAATAAGTCCATTTTAGATGAGCTAAAAAAACACAACTCTGTTTTGAAAGAAATCGACATGCGTTTAATTACTGTGATTCTTCGGAAACGTTACAGTGCAGAATGGAAAGAAGCTGTTTTTGAAGTGAAAGCCGACGTATTTAAGCAGTTACTCGAAATCGGTATGTTGACATTGCCATGGCGTGAATGTAAGGTCTACGAGCATTTGCACATTAATCGCTGCTATAAATGCTGTGGTTTCTCGCACAAGTCAAGTGACTGCAAACAACAACAAAAGTGTGGTCGCTGTGCTGGTTCCCATAAACATTCCGAGTGCAAAAGCAAGGATTTATGCTGCATAAATTGTAAAATGACCAATGAAAAATACAACATGACCTTACCAACGAACCATCATGCTTGGAGCAAAGAATGTATGGTCTACAAGCGCCGTTTGGACTCACTGACAAGCAGAATTGAATACAACGATAACGAGTAGCAAGCAATTAATAAAATCATAGTCCTGTGCTCCAACATCAACGGTTTGCGAAATAATTTTACCGAATTGAAACATGTTGCTTTAAACCGCGTACCTGATATTTTCTTTCTGAATGAAACTCATGTAACTGAAACCTGTGATATAAGTGATCTAAAACTACGTAATTATAATTTTGTGAACTGTTTGTCTCATTCAAAACATACTGGTGGCGTCTGTGTTTTTATTCATAAGAAACTTAAATATTATAATATTTCCATGATAAATAATCAAATCGCATGGTTGCTGTCCTTTGAAATTTATATAAATAAGACACCTATTGTTTTCGCTGGTATTTATTTGTCGTCCAATAATGAAAATAAACAGTTGACAATAGATTTTGTAGAAAATTGGATTAGTGATATTTCGGCCGATAAACAATTTGTATTATGTGGCGATTTTAATATTGACTTATTGTCGCAGACATCGTATAGTCGTCGTTTATTAAATATTTGTGATGATAATGGTGTTAAAATGCTAGTCGATTCACCAACAAGAATAACTCAAAACTCCTGCACGCTTATTGATTTATGTGCCACAAATATTATAAATAAAATTTCGTGCAAAGTTTTATACGATGACCAAATATCTGATCACTCTATAATCGAAATTGTCATTAACGGTAAAACAGAAACACAAACAACAAAAATTCGAAAAGTGAGAGTATGGCATAATTATAATGTAGTTGATCTATGGAATTCTTTAGAAAATAAACTATACTCATGGCGGTTTGTGAACACCAGTGACATTAATACTAAAATGAATTGGCTGCTATATGTCATTAGTGAAGCTACAACTCAATTCTTAATTGTAAAATCAGTGCGAACAAAACAAGACTTTTTTGATAATGAACTAGAAACTATGCGCCGCGAAAAAAACAGACTATATAAAATTGCACAATATTCTACAGACGATTCACATACAAAATGGCATGAATACCGAAAATATAAAAATGCATATAAAAACAAAATCCAAACGAAAAAATACGAAAGTAACCAACGTAAACTTAATCGAGTTCAGGGTAATATGAAAGCAACATGGAAGGTGGTAAACTCAATTCTCTGCAAAGAAAATAGTGAAATATCAACAATCACAATAGGCGACGAAATTATTGAAGATGATGTTATCATTGCTAATGAATTCAACAAATACTTCGTTAGCAGTATTATCGAACTGAATGAAAGTGTACCACTATGTTTCTATGAGGAAGAAATATCAACTAACCTAAATATTGCCTTCGAATTTCGAGCAGTTACAATTTCGGAAATCAAAGCATGCCTAAAAGAGTTAAAAAATAATACGGATGAGTTCTTTTTAAATCCAAGAGTCTTACTAGATGCAATTTTTGTTGTTGGTCTACAACTTGCCACAATTATCAATGAATCGTTTACAACTGGCGTTTTCCCCGATGCTCTAAAAAAATCGACAATCATCCCAATTCAAAAGAAACCAGGATCAACACTCATCTCTGACCATCGTCCTATCAATTTGCTAAGCTGCATCGAACGTCTTATAGAAAAATTAGCATACAATCAATTCAACCAGTACGTAAAATCTAACAATCTACTCAACGACAGCCAATCGGGATTTCGTGCATCACATTCTTGTGAGACTTCCATAAATGATGTGTTATTTGAATGGCGCGGAGCTCAAGAACAAATTTCAAATGATTTGAATAATAACTTAGGTGTTCCACAGGGATCGATTCTTGGCCCTTTATTATTTATTTTATATATAAATAATATAGCTAGTTGTCTTAAATATTCTCAAGCTAAAATGTTCGCCGACGACACACTTTTCTATATAATTGCTGATAAAATTGAGGATGCCACTCAAAAAATAAATGCAGATTTAAATGCACTATTTAGAAAACTTTGTCAGAATAAATTAAAATTAAATGTAAATAAAACAAAAGTTATGATCTTAACTAACCAAAGGATAGATAAAACACTAGTCAACATATATATAAACAGCAATCGTCTTGAAATTGAAAATAAAATTAAATATTTGGGCGTCTTAATAGACGATGAACTAAAATTTGAAGCAAATGTAAATCACATATGTAAAAAAATAGGAGCAAAGGTTAGCGTGCTAGGTAGACTAAGAAACGAACTAAGCTGTAACCAAAAATTAAATTTGTATAAGTCCTTAGTTGAACCACATTTAACTTATTGTGCGTCAATTTTTTATTTGTCAAACACATCGAATATAATTCGTCTACAGAGGCTACAAAACAAATGTATGAGACAAGTGTTGAGAGTGGACAATTATTCAAGTAGTAACATAATGCTAAATACTTTAAACCTATTAAGTGTCAACCAAATTATTGTATTTCGAACACTAATATTTATATTTAAAATAATTAGGGGACTCGGTCCCAAATATTTGACTAATAAAAGTATTTTTAACTACCAATTGCGTAACAGAACACTAAGAAGTGCAAATGAAATCAGCTTAACAGACGCAACTAAATCGTGTAGCCAAAATTCGTTATTTTATAAGGGAATCAAATTATTTAATTCATTCCCAGTCGAAATAAAAAATCAAGAAACTGTCAATCAATTTCAGAAACTGTTAAAAATATATGTTAAACATAAATTCTAAGATAATAATGTAAATGCTGTTAAATGGATTAATCTAAATAAAATTATTATTATTATATCGATAAAGAACTATCATAGACTCTGGATCCTTTTTATAGTCCTTAGCGCGTACCATCAGCACATATCCGAAAGGCCGATACCAAATCCTGCACGGAAGACTGATGTTCTCGTACTTTTAATTAAAATTAAAATGCCTTTTATTTTATCGCGAACGATAACAATGTCTTTTTTTTTAAATGTTTTTTATATATATATATAACCACGAACGGTAAATGTTTTTTCTATATACTGTCAGCGTCAAAAGAAATTGTACACGTTAATATGTTATGTTTTTGTCTTTATTTTACTAGTTTGCTTTATCATTTTATTCAACATATTATGTTTTTTGAAAAATATATTGTATATTCTTTCATTTTATAAAAAAAAAAAAAAAACAAAAATTTAACAATAAAAAAAATTATAGAACAACAACTTAAAATACTTCAAATTCACAGCGTCAAAAGAAATTGTACAGTAAGTATAAAAAAATTATTTCAAAGAATTTTAAAGAGGTTAATATTTTGTTTGCTTTCCATTTGCGTTGATTACAGCTTGCAATCTTCTGGGCATCGATTCCACTAGGTTTCGGGTTACATCGGAAGAGTTTTTTTGCCATTCCTCCATTATCACTGATTTTAGAGAGTCTTTGCTGGTAATCGTTCTTTTTCTAATCTGACGGTCCAGATGCTCCCACAAATGCTCGATAGCGTTAAGGTCGGGTGACTGGGCGGGATGATCCAGCTGTTTTGGGGTATTATATAGCAGCCATTCCTTTACTATTTTAGCAGTGTGCTTAGGATCATTGTCTTGTTGAAAGACCCAAGTTTGATCCAAGCCCAATTTGTCGACACTAGGTTGCAAATTATCTTTCAAAATGGTGAGGTAATCTGTTTTATTCATAGTGCTCTCTATGAAAACCAAGTTACCTACACCACTGGCTGCCATACACCCCATACCATGACCGAACCACCACCATGCTTGACGGTAGATATTACATTTTGTTGGGCAAATGCTGAATTTTTGCATCTCCAAATTTTAGTTGGTGTTTTCTTACCAAAAATTTCAAATTTGCTCTCGTCAGTAAAGACCACATTATTCCAGAATGAATTTGGTTTATTTTGATACTTTTTAGCAAAATTCAGACGTCGCTGTTGATTGATTTTTGATATGAAAGGTTTGCTTCTTGGAACTCGTCCACGTAGTCCATTTGCATGTAGTGCTCTACGTATAGTACTGGAGCTAACGTTAACACCTGAGCGTTCTGAAATGTTCTCGGATATTTTAACAGCACTTTCAGTTGGATTTTGCTTCACTCGTCGCACAATGGATCGTATTTGAGTCGCATTTAGTTTACGGGGTCTTCCAGATTTGGGACGATTTTGTAAATTTTCGAACTTTTTGTAATTATCAATTAAATGTTTTACAGTATTATGGCTTCTATCAATCATCAAACCAATTTCACGCAATGTTTTTCCTTTTTTATAATATTTTAGCACAAGTTCGAGAACATCCAGGGAGGTTTGTTTACCCATTTTGAAAATAAATTTTGTTACTCAAAAATCTTCAGATTTGAACTGATCCTCACGACGTCAAGTCAATTAATAATTATTATAATTAGTTAATATTGCCTACAACATGATAAAAAGTCAAATCACTAAAAATAACGGGAATTTTTTACCGTTAAAATTCTTTAAAATATTTGGTGCACGTGTTGTACAATTTCTTTTGACGCTATTAATATGAAGATGTTTTTGTTTTTGTTCTATGAATTTTTGTTATTGTAATATTGTTGTTGTTTTTATTATGTACATTAAGAGAGGAGAAAATATATTATTAAAAAAACAAAAAATGTAAAACAAAAGGGAATTGCAAAAGAGTATAATTTAACTGCAAACATAGAGGAACAACGTGTACAACTTCTTTTGACGCTGACAGTATATTTAACCACGAACGGTAATAATATTCACCATTTTATTTTTTCTTAATTGAAATTTTGCGCGACAAGCGTTATAACTGTTCATTTAACACATCATGAGCATGTGATAGACAAAAAAAAAAGGCGCCTTGCAACTTGCAAGTCAAACTAGATTGATTTTAAGGTTAGGCGCAAAAAATCCACGAGTGACCTTTAACAAAGTTCCTTTATCACGTTTCCAAAAAAAATGTCTCAAGTTCTTTACCAACTCTATTGGTATCACACTTATTTTATAATAATAAAAACGCGTCAATTAAAACTAGAAACACTACACCAGAGGTGTGTACCTGGAGCAAACATTTTTTCATCTTGCTCCCATCTAAACTTGATTTTGAAGCCTTACGTCATGAACGTAAGGCTTGAGTTTTTAATTTTTTCAAATTTTAAGTTTTTCTAAACATAAGCCAACAACAATAAAAAGTACAAATATCCTGCCGTATTTAACGCGCAACTTGTTCGCAAGCGTCAGTCCAATTCTAGTTTTGAAGGAAACCAAAAAATGAATATCAGTAAACAACAACAATAAAATTTGCAGCAACAATTGCATACGCTGCTTTTCTACGAACTTCAAAAAATAAAATTCATTGCGAGCGACCGCAACAACAATTTCATGCAGCTTTAAGTCAAGTGAGTTGAAGCCTTTTTCGTTGCGATCGTCGAGCAACGGGAATTATTATTTTATCATTGATTTGTTGTTGTCATTGCATCCCTCAAATTTTAAATTTTTGTCTTAATTTATTTCGAAGCAGTCTTGGGGACTAACATTTTGCAAATTTCGTGAGCTAGCTCTTTTAATCAGCAGATTAAATATTTTAGCTACCTTACGTTACTTGTGTGCACACCTCTGCACTACACTAAAAGACTGATTATTAAAACTAGAACCACTACATTAAAAGACTGACAACATTAATCTGCACAAAATTTAAAAGTTCCTTAAACAAAATAACATAGTTTTTTCAGTTTTTTAATCTTTTATTTTTAAAATGTTAAATGTAATCCACGTCCATCTTTCTTTTTTTTTTTTTCACTGTTTATATGATGCTTTATTTAATAAACTTACGCGGTCAGCCGAAGAATCGTGGTATAGTTTTTCAATGTGGAATAGTCGCATATCCCCGTTTTGGGTAAGAACCTGTGAACGTCACTGCATTTATCCTGTCAGAAAACATGAAAAACCAGGGATGTGTTGCTGTCATACACCAAACAAAATTTTTCCGATGTCAGTTGAACGAAACGTAAGTCGCGTGGGGTTTGTGTTTTTTTTTTTTTTGTTAAGAAAAAGTTGCTTTTTGGTGAAGTTTTATTTATATTCGATAAAGGTAAGTGCTAAGTATTGCAAAATAAATGTTTAACTGTGTAAATTCACAAAGTTTCCCATTTTATTTTCAGAATTCTGTAATTAGTCGGAATTCGCTAATGTGGTATATGAATACATATTTCTTGTTATTATTAACATTATTTGATTGCTGTATCTTTTTTAATAAAAACTTTGAGTTTGAGATCCAATGTAAATGTTATTATGAACTTATTTCATACGCTTCAAATTTTAGATTTTATAGTATAAGTATACCTCATTACCCTACTTATATGTACCACATTACCCACCCACTTTGCAAGTACTGATCAGTATACAAACCACATTGCCCAACCACACATACCGCATTACCTGCCAACTTTTTGAAACCAGCTTTTTTGACTTTTTTAGATTTTGCTCAATAACTTTTTTAATAAAATTGCACACATTTCATTGAAGAATATTCTTTAGCCAATACTTCACTGATCAGCATAAAAAAATTTGGCTGAATTTGATCTAACGGTTCTCTTTCAACTTTCAAAAAAAGATTACCTATACCACAATAACATCAGTTCCCTATGAGTAAATGTTCATATGTGGCACTCCGCAGGAAAAGGTACCTTATCCTCACTAACAAAATTGCATATTACAGCTAAAAATAAGAGATTACGCAAATTTCATCGGTTTTCAGTTTAAGGTGAAATTCAGTGCTTAGACATGTTCTGAACATTTGACAATTGATTTGAGATCGATTACACTAGTCGACAAATAATTAAAAATTTTTCCTCAGTGAATGCCATTATTCATTTTATATGTAAAATGGGCTGCTGCTTCCGAAAATCGCATTATTTTTTTTTTTTATTTCGTGTCGTTTTCGAGATATCGGTCATTTTCGGTTTTCGGACCAAAAAAAAAAAAATAGTTCCATTTAAATACAAATATCTCAAGGACTAATGTTTGTATTCAAACGTTTTATATGTCATATTAAAGGTAATTAAATTACCTACAAATGACAATCACATCATTTTTTGGTTCGTTCGTTAGTTTCGGCGAAATAAATTGATTTCTAAAAAAAACATTTTTTTTTTTCGAAAAAATTAACAAAAAATCAAAATCAACTGCAGATTTATACAAGAAGAAATAACTTTTTTATGATTTTTTTTTTGTATCATAGACTATTTATTTGTGAAGAAAATAAGATACTACTTAAAAAAATCGATGGAAAAATGCAAAAGTTGTATACAATTCATTGAAAAGTTACCAAAATGCGTTTTTCCCTTTTTTTTTTCGTTTTTTTGTAATAAACTGTTCGATAATTAAAACTTTTTGTAAAACACATAAGAAAATCCAAAAAATTCTTAAAGTAGGCGTTAAAAAAAAATACCCGTGTCTCGTCGTTTTTCTCCAGCACGTCAGATTTTTTTTAATCGATTTTTGAAGTTTTTTAATCCACTGTACATGAAAATTACCAAAATAGCGCATTCTTGTGTTAAATCGATGAATTTAACTATATGATCCTAACATTTGAGGTGTATTATGTGTTCAGTAAACTTATGCAGGATATTACGAGGAATATTTTTGTAGAAAATTTTAACCCTCTAAGACCCTTACAAGTGGGTCATTCTTGTATAAATCTGCAGTTGATTTTGATTTTTTGTTAATTTTTTCGAAAAAAAAAAATGTTTTTTTTAGAAATCAATTTATTTCGCCGAAACTAACAAACCAACCAAAAAGTGATGTGAATATCATTTTTTAATTACCTTTAATATGACATATAATACGTTTGAATACAAACATTGGTTCTTGAGATATTTGTATTTAAATGGAACTATCTTTTTTTTTGGTCCGAAAACCGAAAATGACCAATATCTCGAAAACGACACGAAAAAAAAATAATGCGATTTTCGGAATCAGCAGCCCATTTTACATATAAAATGGATAGTGGCATTCACTGGGAATTTTGGCTGTAAAAATAGAAAAGTGATAAACTTTAAACTTCGATAATTGAATGGGTTTTTTGAAAGTGGAATAAGTCCACTTTTTCATAAACTGAGATATTAAAGGGTTTGCGTACGACTCAATTTAAAAATATTGGCAAGCGTTATAAAACTGGTGTTAAGTGTTTACCACTGTAAATTAATCAAATTTTGTTATGCTGTAAAAATTTTTACAAGTGTAATAGAAAATAGCTGAGTTTTTTTGGTCTGAATGGACTTATTCCACTTTCATTTATAATAAATTTGAAAATTTGATATACTTTTGTATGACTTATTCCATTTTTACTCACAAAATATTTTGTAAATTAAAGCAAAGGAAAATTAAAACTTAGAAAAATTTTACTTCAAAAACTGTTGTTGTTTCTTTTCGTTTCTTTTTGCTCAAGTAGGGTTCTGAAAATTAGTTACAACAACAACAAAAACAAAAAGTTCTTGTCGAACCTACTTTCGGAGATATAGACATCGGAAGATTGAGATATATCTTTATAAAAATTATTATAAGTTGGGAACCCCTAAGAGGATTTTAATAATGTTAGTGTCATACAAAAGATATGTTAACTTACTACAAAATCAACCTATGAAAAATTTTAATCCGAGTCGTGGTTTTAGAGGTATTGCAGATTTTCAGAAATTTTGACCATTTCTTTTTTTTTAAACCACTATTTCTCCAAAAACTGTATGATTAATGCATAGTTTTAGTAAAATATTACAAAAGCACAATTTATTTGCTTTCATTTGACATGTAATTTGTACCTGATTTCCTGCATTATCATATGTTTTTAAAGGAAAACAAAAAAGTGAACCAAAGAAATTTCCATGAAATTTTGAAAAATTTTACAAGAACAACAATAATACCAACTACAAAAATAACAATAACAGCAATAAAAACAACAATAACGATGCTTTTAGATAGTTTTCGATTAATTCCGGTTCCTTTAGACTCTTTCGATGTTTTCCAATAACTTACTGTTTTGTTTTCCTATGAAAAATACGTAATGCAAAAAATCAATTACAAATTACATGTCAAATGAAAGGTAATAAATTGAGCTTTTATAATATGTTACTAAAACTATGCATTAATCATACAGTTTTCGGAATAATAGTGCTTTGAAAAAAAAAAAAATGGTCATAATTTCTGAAAATTTGCAATATCTCTAAAACCACGACTCGGATTAAAATTTTTATGTGAGTCAATTTTGTAGCAAATTACTTTATCTTTCGTATGACACCAATATTATTGAAATTCTTTCAGGGGTTCCCAACTTATAATAATTTTTATAAAAGATATATCTCGATCTTCTGATGACTATATCTCCGAAAGTAAGTATGACAAGAACTTTTTGTTGTTATTGTTGTTGTAATTGATTTCTAGAGCTCTACTTGGGCAAAAAAAAAAAAACGAAAAAAAACAACAACAGTTCTTAAAGTAAAAATTTTCTAAGTTTTAATTTTCCTTTGCTTTAATTTACAAAATATTTTGTGAGTAAAATTGGAATAAGTCATACAAAAGTATAACAAATTTTTAAATTTATTATAAATGAAAGTGGAATAAGTCCATTAAGACCAAAAAAACTCAACTATTTTCTTTTACAGATGTAAAAATTTTTACAGCATAACAAAATTTGATTAATTTACAGAGGTAAATACTTAACACCGGTTTTATAACGCTTGCCAATATTTTTAAATTGATTTAAAAGCAAAACCTACTGTATAGCAGTAGATGAAAAAATGGACTTATTCCACTTTCAAAAAAATCATTTTTGTAAAAATGTTTTTCATGAAATGTTCTTTTGAGTAATTTTTTATGTAATCGTGGTCTAACGAGTCTGTAATTTTCAATATAAAAAGAGGACATATATAGCTAGCTATAACTACCATAAACTCAATTTTTCCGGAATTGGACTTATTCCACTTTCAAATAAACCCATTCAATTATAAATTCGAGTTTTTATTTTACGATTTCAAAATGCCATATTTTTGGAACTATCCAGTAGTCAAGGTGTCATTTTATTACAAATATTTGTTTAGAAAATCCAAAAAGTATTGGCTTTTCATCATGTTTTTTCATACCCTACACCCAGAGTATATTCACTTTGTCCTTCCGTTTGTAACGCGGAGAAGGAGGCATGGCAGATATAGAAAAGTAGATATATTTTTGATCAGCGTCACCTCCTGAGTCAATGTAGCCATGTCCGTCTGTCTGGCTGGCTGGGTATCTGGGTGTGCGTGCAAATACACTTTTTGGGAAAAATGAGCAAGATAATTCAATGAAATTTGGTACACTTCCTCCGTCGTCAAAGTTAGCACGTGGAATTGAAAATGTGCGAAATCGTTGAACGGACACGCCTGCCGCCCATATAAAAATTATATTCAAAATGCAACTTTAGGAGTCCATTAATTTTCGTCGGGCCTCAGATTAAAAAATTACTTAAGGATGAGTGGTTCAAATTGAAGTTAACTGTAGATGAAGAGGCAGCTTTCAATTCCTTTAAACTTATAGTTGATGGCTTTCTTGGAAACAAGAAAAGTGAAAATTATGTAGAAATCGTCGATGATTTACAGAAAAACTACAAAAAACTAGGTATATACTCACTTTTACAATTTTATGCACGGGTTTTTTTTTATAAAACAATCCTTTTAATTTTTCTTTACAGAAGACTTAAAATTCATTTCCTCCACTCTCATTTGGACTTCTTTCCACCAAACCTTGGTCATTTAAGTGATGAACATGGTGAAAGATTCCATCAACAGATAAAAAATATTGAGAAAAGATACCAAGGATACTGGGATGAAGCAATGATGGGAGACTACAACTGGTTTCTTATAAGAGAAAGTCAAAAGGATGGCAACAAGGAAAATAGAAAAAGTCTTAACCATTTTTAAAAATAAAAATGATAAAATAAAGTCTTTGAGAGATGTAAATCCAAATTAAAGAAAAGTTAGAAAAATTTTAAAAATAGGTGATCTCACTTTAAGGTCTGTAACTTTCTTATAAAACCATGGATTTTGCTTAAAATTTTTGCAAAAGTCAATGCTTTGCAAAAAAGGTATAAATTGTGAGGTCATTTGCAGATTCTTTCCTTTGAGGTGATAAAAAGACCACTAAACTACTACAAGTGAAACCCCATGCACAGATTTTCTCCGCATTTTCATAAACCTATCGACTGTTCAAAAGCACTGTGAATATTGACGAAAAGACGGCCGTTTTGAAAAATCTTATAAATTAATATTTGCATATTACGGAAATCTTTTGGAAAACGTTTGTTTTTCATCCACCTTTCTGTAAAAAAAAAAAAATTTAAAAAACAATATTATTTTGAGAAAATCAACATTTAAGATATAACATTTTGTAAATTTTCAAAATTTAAAAATGGAAATCAAAATAACATTTGAAATGCTACAAGAATCCGAAAACAAAAATTAAAAAAATTTATATTTGACTCAGAAAAAAAAATTGCAAAGTTTTTTCGCAAAAACGCTATTTTCACACTCTGAAGTTCCATGCCCATACCTTGAAAAAAAAAAGTTTTCCGCAAAACTACACCTTTTTAATTTAATTTCAGAATTTTTCATTTATATTTGAGAAATTTTCATTTATATTTCAGAAACTTTCATTTATATTTGAGAAATTTTCATTTATATTTGAGAAATTTTAATTTCAGAAGTATGCATTTTAATTTCAGAAATTTTAATTTTAATTTCAGAAAAAAATTTTGTTTAAGTTTAATAAGGTTTGTATGACAAAAACACTTTGCTTATTTTGATTTTTGAAGACAAATGGTACGTAGAGTTAACAAAAGGCATGAATCGATATTGCCCATTAACAGTATAGTAAGCGGAAAGTGAAAATCACCAGTTCAGATATTTAATTTCAAAGAAAGTCATGAGATCATACAATACAATTGCAATCAAAACTGAATAACACGTGTTGGTTATTGATGCATATACAATTAACTCTCCAACCGGCATATTTTCGAGCTTCAAAGCAGTTGCTGTAAATGACGATGTATGTTGCACAGCCCTAGCGCAGTCACTGCAAGCAATTGCTGGAATTTCTCCGTCTATTTGCTGCTCTAAATAAACAAGCCGTTGCTCTCCAACACCTATTCCGTGCACACTTGGAACCTGAATGTGTGACTTGACATGAGTCCTTAGCTTATATCAAATGGCTGCAATTGGGTTTAGCATGGGCGAGTAGGGTCCTAACTTACTATGCTAAGTATCAATGGACAATATCGATTCATGCCCTTTTGTTAACTCTACGTACCATCTGTCTTAAAAAATTAAAATAAGCAAAGTGTTTTTGTCATACAAACCTTATATAACATTTTTTCTGAAATTAAAATGAAAATTTCTGAAATTAAAATGAAAATTTCTGAAAATAAAATGAAAATTTCTCAAATATAAATGAAAGTTTCTGAAGTATAAATGAAAATTTCTGAAATTAAATTAAAAAAGGGGTAGTAATGAGAGGTCTCTCTACTGAGCACTTGGAACATCCGTAAATTTTTATAAAAATCTGAGAATCCAACTGCAAATTTTTCGAAATTTCGAAAAATTTGATATGGAAAGGGTCAGTAGATGCAAATTCTAATCAGAAACTTGGTTGGTATGGACAAGAGGGCGTGACTTCGCCCATACCCTCAAAATGCTGTAATGCATCCGTTATTTGAGGTAATGTAAATAAATTTCGCATATATACTTGGAATAGCCAACTGAGGAAAAACTAATCTAATTCGAACTTGAAGGCATGGCAACGCTATACAAGCAAAATTTTCAAAACAAAACAGTATAACGTATTTAATTTCTGGCCAAGCCAAACGTTACACCCTTACTAATTACTTCTCGTTTGTGTCCTTCGAGTTTGTAGTTTTTGATTATAGCTGATTTTTAAGAAACAGTCAGAATTGAGATTTGACTTGAAAAGGTGCCCAGAAGTATGCAACGTAACATTTGATAAAATCTTTACCAGCAAACCAAAAATTTTTGTCTTATGTGAGGGCACAACGTGTCAACAGAGTATGGCGTTTGGGGTATATCGTTCTAGGCTTGTCTTCTAAAAAGTATGCTGCATTATTTTGCATAGAAATTAGTTTTACGCTTAACGCCTAATGTATGTTATATTTTCAGGCGTTTCAATATTCTTTGATCATTCCGCTGGACATTTTGTTACATAAAGTCACATTAACCTTTGACTATGCAAAAAAATATGCATTCCGCTGAAGGGTTAATTTTTTCAATAAATTCTGATCTGCTGCATCAATGGAATTCCTTGTTTCGGATCATTTATTGCATGATACATTTGAACTCATCTGTCAAAACTTTTGACTTTTCATTTAAGTTGTTATGTTGCGAGAATGCAATGCTTTTAATATGATTTGTTATACACTAGAAACTTGAGAATTGTTGCTGTACGTGTATTCGAGTATTTTTTTTTTTTTTCATATTTATTTAGTACAACTGTTTTCTTGCGTGTAAATGAAAAATCAACAACAACAACACAACAATACAAGAACAACAGCAACAACTGACTACTGTAGTTGAAAATTATTATTGCGATGCCATCATTGTGGATGCTACGTTTTGAGGATATAAGACAACACCGACTCGAAATAAAATGGAAATGGAGAGAAAAAAAAATTAGAGAAAAAAAACAAGAAAAACTCAAGGGGGACAAAATAAAGCAACAAAATGTAGCATAGAGTGGGGCGCCCGCCAGACTGGAGCCAAAACTTCAATACAACTCCGCTCGTATTCATCCGTGCGCCACATCCTACGTTACTTGGTACAATAAACACTCGTAGTTGTTATACTGAGAATGTTGTTCCTGTTGTTTGTTGCATTGCTGTCGGTGTTTTGTTGTCAAACACCCAACTTCTTCACATTTAACGTGACTTAACATTTGACGCTTTTGTTTTGTCCTTATTAAGATTTTTGGGTTTTGCCTTAATCTTTCTCTGTAAGATTATGAAGATATAATAAAACTTTTAATTATTTCAGTATTTTTCGCTAATTGTGGATAAAATCTAACATTTTATTGCAATACAGTTGGGAGATCGTCCGGCGTAATCTTTCAATAATAACACTGTTCGACAATTTCGAACTTTTTGAAAAACACATGAGAAAATTCAAAATATTCTTAAAGAAGGTGCTAAAAAGAACACCTGTATCTCGTCGTTTTTCTCCAGCACGTCAGATTTTTTTTAATCGATTTTTGAGGTTTTTAATCCACTGTACATGAAAAAAACAAAAATAACGGATTTTTGTGTTAAATCGATACATTTAACTAAATGATCCTAACATCTGAGGAGTATCATTATGCAAGATATTGCGAGGAATATTGTTGTAGAAAATGGTAACCCTCTAAGACCCCCACATGCAGGTCATTTTTATCCTTTTCTTAAAAAGGTACACCAATGACACCTAAAACAGGGGAATATTGAGTTAGTATGTACTACAGAAATATTTGCTATAAAATTTCAAAAAAGTCGAAACTTTATCCCGAAACCCAAAAAATCGTTAAAATCAATTAGGACTTCTTACAATCAATATTTTCCAAATTTCACCCCAATGTAAAACTACATTTTGGATAAAGGTCGTTCTCACAAAATCATAACAAAATCACACAAGGATTATTTTCTCAGAACATATTAACCCATTATATCCTGTTTTAACGGTCTTTTTGACCCCTTTTTCTAAAAACTGGCTTACAATATGTTAAAGAGTTCTGCTAAAACATTTTACGAAAAATTTTACTAGGAGTTACCTAAGATGAAAAATTCTTTAAAATCGAGGAAAGCGCGGCAGGGATGTAATATGTAAATATGCAATTTTAAAAGTCCTAATTGATTTTAAGGATTTTTTGGGTTTCGGGAAAAAATTTCGACTTTTAAGTGTTGAACAACTAACAGTGAAATTTTATAGCAAATATTTCTGTAGTGCATTCTGACTCAATACTCCTATGTTTTAGGTGTCGTTTTTGTACCTTTTTAAGAAAAGGGTAAAACTAGCCCACATGTAAAGGTTCTAGAGGGTTAAAAAGTTCCATAAAAATACTCCTCGTAATATCCTGCATAAGTTTACTAAACAAATTATTCACCTCAGATGTAAGGATCATATAGTTAAATGTATCGATTTAACACAAAAATGCGATATTTTTGTTTTTTTCATGTAGTACAGTGGATTTAAAAACTTCAAAAATCGATAAAAAAATATGACGTGCCACACAGGTGCCAATCGAAGTAAAAGCTGGCCAAAAATGTAATTCTGAACGTAAACTTTTGAAAATCAGTTTTTCGGCAAGTCGATTTCACGATTTTTGGCCAGCTTTTACTTCGATTGGCACCTGTGTGCGTGGTGGAGAAAAACGACGAGACACAGGTGTTCTTTTGAGCACCTTCTTTAAGAATATTTTGAATTTTCTCATGTGTTTTTCAAAAAGTTTCAAATTGTCGAACAGTGTAATAGTTAAGATGAAAAACATTGGATGAATAAAAACTTCCATACAGTTTTTGGTAAAGCTGAACTCCTAAATATTTGATGTCTCTAAGTTTTTGGGGAAATATTTTTTTTTATAAACGCATACTTATTAAATGAACTATTCCCGGTTTCAGGTAAATTAGCAGTTTTCCAGGGCTAAATCCGCTATCTTGTCAAATTTATGTATTCCCTTAATTTAAATTCTACTCAGTCTGCTGATGTTTCCATATACTGCAAACAGACATATCATGTCCCATGTCCCGCCTCCGTCCATCTCATCACATTGTATGCCATCCATGCAATTTCTCAATTACAATATAATTTAAACGAAATTTACTTAGACGTTAACCCTATTATGATGGCTTTCGTGGTTAAACCAATACCACTCAGCCAGCCAGCTACTTGCTCCTGTTATATGCTAATGGTAGCAGAAAAAACCAAAAAAAAACAAATTGCAACCCGGCACATCAGACGCCAAACAAAATTCAAGGATAATCACTTTATTCAGACATTTAATGTATAAAATGGCTCTTCTTTGCATTAGAATAAGATGAAAAAAGCAAAAAAGGTGGACCCTCTCCAAGGTTACGTAGAGTTCAACTTGGTGAAGTGTTAGGTAAACCAAAGCTTTTGGCTGTTGACGCACGTTGTAAAACCATGTCGTGCCAAGCTACTCTGATGCCACTGCTACGATGCTACCTACTACCAACAATATCGAGAGGATGATGATTATGATGATGTCCTGGCACCATGATGCTGTGGAACTTTTCACTTGGCACTGCGTCGAATGTCTAACACCGCGTACGTGATATGAAACTTAATGTTTCAATTAGAGGTGAAGTTTTGCACGTAAATCCAAAGAGAGAGCAGCAGCAGTGAGCACCTCAGCGTGTGTGATTGTCATACCTATGTCAGCACTTATCAGGATAAACTTTTTTATAATGATCTCTTGTGTGGTTAACAAGAGAGTACTTGGTAAATTTTTCACAACGACTAAGGATGATTTTGTTGGATTTGGGTCGGGAGCTGCAAAGTGTTTTAATGTAAGCGGTATTTGAAATGGGATCTAAAGCACTTTAGTTAATTTGTTTACTCAATGTTTTTAATCGAAAGTTCAGATTTTACAAGCATGAACTTTTGAACAAGTTTTAGGAGAGTTGGATGGGAGTAGGTTTTATTTTCCTTTCAAAAGTAGCCAGAGCAAAATAGTTAAAATTTAAAGAAAACAAACAAATTCAAGTGTTCATATTCTAATAATAAAAACAAAATCGATTTTATTTTAACGTTTTGTGAATTTCAACCCAAAAAAAAAATCAGCATCAAAAAAGTTCAGCCACCGCCATGCCTCTGCAATAAAGTAATTCTCCAGGACATCCTACGACAAATTACATTTAAAGGTATTTACGACTGACTGACGTGGAAGACAGACAACATGATTGATGACGCTATGTACATGTGAGCACATGGTGTAGCAATAGTCTTAACA
Source organism: Calliopum simillimum (assembly GCA_951812925.1). Lineage (NCBI taxonomy): Eukaryota > Metazoa > Arthropoda > Insecta > Diptera > Lauxaniidae > Calliopum > Calliopum simillimum. The sequence continues at coordinate 162,390,955 of OX638368.1, forward strand.
TAATAGATGAAGAGCATTACACCCAATGAAAAATTGTAGTAATGAAATACATACAAACAATTTCGTTAGAATAAGTGTGAAGAATAAATACATGTGGATGCTAATCTTGTCGAAATGAGTATTGTTTCTTTAAGTTTTTGAGTAAAATTTTTTCTTAACAACATTTTTCTGAAACAAAAAAATATTAAATTTAATTAAATTTTTAATCAATTGGTTTAAATGTCTTTATATGTGAACAGTGCTTAATTATGCCTAGCAAATTCAAATATTTTGGTATGTTTTTAGTTGCAAATTTTATTCAAAAACAGAATAAAAAAGAAATATTAAATAGTACTAAGGAGAGAGAATGTTTTTCACATTGTGGATATAAACACCGAAGATGCTAAAAAGTTTAGAAATTGTATTTTTTTATTTTTATTTCACAAATTTTTTTTTTTTTTTCGTTGGGTGTGCTAAATATAACCATATGAAAAGAAATAAAATCAATACAAATATTTAGAAAAACGATATTAAAGTGGAAAATAAAACCTTTTGTTAAAGTTGTTTTTATGGTAACCTGACCTTTTGAACGCTTTGTTACGCTTTTTTCGATCCTATATTTCACACATGCTTAAATCAGAATAGCAATGTTATCCTTTCTCTCAGTTATGGACAGGAATTTAATGTATGCCCCGTTTTCTGTTGTCCATTTCATTGTTGCGATTATTTTTTATCATTTTCAAACATGAGTGGTTTTTGTTGAAAAGCTTTTTTTCTATTTTGTTTCATTCAAGGTACCCGCACCTTTGTTTGAGGCATCAAAACCCACATCATACAAGTTAACATCACCCACACTTATAGTCTCAAACTCATGCCTTTTAAAATTTCAATTGAGCAAAAGTTATTTTTTTATAAAACAGAATATATGAATGTATGTATGTGTTAAATTTTTTCAAACCTGAGAAAATGTTTGAAGAGAGATATAAATATAAAGCGTATAACTATTAGATTGGCACATTTTATAGTCCATTTTATACACGTAGATGGCCTTCGATTGGTGTTGGGGTAGTGTATGAATACAATTCATTATGGATTGTCATGCCATATTATTGTGGATTTTCTGTACAAAAAGTGCGTCGGAGCACTACTTACTCAAAGCGGCTAAGGTTGGTGACGTGAAGAAGGTGGCCTTCACACTTTACGGTATGGGTTAATTCACTCAGAAGTAGTTCAATTCAAGTTGTACACTTGGAGTGTAATATTTTTATTCACCAGTGTCCACTACAACTAGGTTACTCAAATTTGCTAGTTTTGGGGAAAATCAATTAAGAGATTTTTAGAAATTTGGTTTTAGACTTTTCAAGTTTAGCTAGTTTCTTATGCAACGGCGCCACTTCAGACAAAGTACTCAAGAAGAATGTCATAGACCACTTGTCCCAAAAATTATAATTTAAGAGATAGCTGATTGTAGTATTGAGGTATACAACCGAATGAATTACATCGATTTTCTACGTATTCTGACATGCTGCAGTTTCGAATTCTTTAATTTTTTCGCATCCATTTGTCGTAGTTATTGGACCAAGGCCATAGCAGTCTTGGTCTTGGTTTTGAAATTGAGTCTTGGTCTTGGGCACTAAGTCTTGGTCTCGGATTTGATCTTGGTTTTAGAAAAAGATTGTTGATTATCCCAAAATTTCCTAAATGAGTGATGATTTTATTCTTGAAATGTGCGTCTTCAAATTATATCAGCATCTGGGTCTTGGTCTCGAAAAATTACAAAGATCGAGACTAATTTTCCACGTCACTATCTAAAATACAAAAATATTGGCTATACGCGATTGGTTTGAATGATGTTTATTATAAATTTGAACAATGAATTTCATTGCATATAGGCTTATCACAATTTGTCATATGTGACGCAGTCTGACGAAGTAAAATTTTTAGTACGACAAAATTTAATGCTTAGCGATATTTTCCCAAACGCTATTTACACTTCAAAACGGACTTCAAGTGGCTCTTGTTGACATATTAATCCTTATATAGTAAAAAAAATTCTTTTGTGCAAACCTTAACGAATTTTTAACACGATTTTTTAACTCGAACTGAATTATCTTTTTTGAAGTAAAGAATTCAAAATGCCATAACTTCATGAATTTTTAAAACTTTTGCGCGACTGATGTCTATCGAATTTTGTTTTTATTTACTAAGATCAAAAATTTTACCACTGGGAAGGTAATTATGGCTTCGTCAGACCAACTTAAAAATGTCATTTGCGAGATATCAAATTGAAAGTTTGACTATGTCCCAACCACATGCAAAGAATGGGTTTAATTTGTTTCCTGTAGGAGCCGTATTTGTCAGAATTTAAAGATAATCATCACCATTGACTGTTTTCAGCAGCAAAATTAATCAAATAGTTTGAAAATGTTCCATAATATGCACTGATTAAAGTAAATTCTTGAAACTTTTTTTTATTTACTACAAAAAATGTCGGTTGCAAAAATGCCTCTATAAATCCAAAACTATTCCTTACCAAAATGTTTCAATAACAATCATCAAAATTCTGCAATGCAAACTACTACAAAACATCACACTTAAGCTCCTGATCCTTTTAAAATCTGTGTGTTTTCAACGCTTCGATGATTTTCGCGCACAAAACCAAATAACCAAAAAATTCAATAAACATTTTGAATAAAATTTTATTAGCAAACACAAGCAAAATATGTGTGCTGAAATCTGAAAAACTTTATCCTTTAATAAACAAAATTCCCAAATACAACGCAACAAAAAAAGCGTACCCATCCACGGAATAAAACGTTAAAATAGCAATTCCAAGTGAAATCATTAAAGAAAATCTCTGGTTGGGGCTAGGCCTCAGGGCCTGAGCAGAATATAAGAAGAGAGGGTGGGTGAGAGTGCCTTAAAAAACACGATAAGGCGTTCGGTTTACTATTAATTAACCCTTTTACGATTTCATAATGTAACACACAAAAATCTTTACAAAGTAATGCGCGCGAATGGTTTTCGTACCTCCCATACATTTTCTTTGGCCTGAGTTCGAAAGTTTAACTGTAGCGATGCGGCGCTAAAAAAGTATATGCCATGGCAAATAAAATTTGCTTCATTATGAGCCAAAGCCACAAGAATGAAGGCGAAAAGTAAAAATTTATGAACCGTTTAATTGAATAAATTAAAGAATAATAATACCTAAGGAAAATAAAAAGCTTAATCGAAAAGACAAAGTTGTTTCAGAGGAGAGAAAGAACCACGAATAAGTTTAATGAGAAATAAACAGATTTATGTCGGATTGCGCGATGAGAAAATTAAAATTGAAATTCTCTCAGTACCGCGCGGGAAAAACTGTTGCGTCGCAAGTTGGTGTAGCTTTTCAGCAAATTATGCGAGGGGAGGGGTTAATTTTTGTCACCATATTTTTTTCTTTTTGTATGTGTTTTTTAGCGTTGTTTAAGAAAGTTGCTACTTCGTTTTTTGAACATGTACGGACCCATAAGTCAAATGTCGCAAAAATGCTCTTACGCGCATAAATCACAAGGAGTTAAACACATCCTGGCGTTGATCTATAAATTTGTACTCCAAATGCTTGTATGCCAGTTTGACAACAACAGAAACAACAGACCAGAATCTTTTGCTGTATATTTGTATTCCAATTGTCCCAGTGAGCTCGAAGCACAAAAGTTGGTGTTTAATCAAAATTTTTATAAAATTATTCAGAAGGAGATATTAAAACATATCATGACTTACCGATTCTAAAAATATAGCTCTGCAGTTAAAATAGCGTTGTCTGAAAAGAAAGAAAGATTTAATAAAAAATGGCAGGTCTTGTCAAATTAATTATGTATATTTAGTATAATTTAATCTAAGCCAAATCATTTTATACTTCCCAAAAAGTGAGATTCTCTGAACTAAATATTACTGCACTGTAGTCAAACAAACACTAAACTTGTAGCTGGTTGCAATATTGGAATTTTAATGAAAATTTTGTGCTTAATAAAGAATCTATGTGGCGAATTCAAATACATACAACAATATACGAACTTTCTCCATGATTCTAGTAGATGCAGTTTCACCTAATACTCTTTCTGGTTATCGTTACTTTATAATTTCACAACGTCAATGCTACAACTAGGTAATTCCAAAATTATCAAATTTTCATGGTTTTGTGCAAAATCCTGTCGAACCAGATCTCTCTAAAAAGAGAAAACAAAACAAGAAAAGTCGAAATTCAGTTTAAATTCAAATTTTTAAAAATATTAAAATTGAATTATCTCAAAAATTTAAAATTGGAGTTACCTAGTTGTATCATTTACGGGACGATTTGCGTTGGCGAAAATTCCTTTTTTCTGTATCGTTTTCCGCTCACTGGGTTACAGAATAAAATACAATGCCAAGATTCGTTTTTCGCCAATTCAAGCCCACATCCTGACCCACCTATGGATCATTGCAAACAACAAACAAATGCCAACCTTCAAAGTGATACTTTGTATGATTTTTGCAAAAATATGGCGCAAGTGTCTCTCACATATTTGTGTGCTTATGTTGTACGCATCACACACACACACACTTACACATGCACACGTACACCCTGCATAAAAGCTAACAAGCACAATAAACCAAAAAAGCCCATAAGTCAAAATTATCAACAAGCGGCCCTGCCTGACTGCCTGCTTGTGTGCTTCTGTAGCCTGATGTCGTTGCATGTAGCCTGGCGCAGAATTAGAATTACGACTCAGCTACAGCACGGTATGGAACACAGCACCATCTACGTCTAAAGATGCTAAAGATGGATTATTTCGCACCACTTCAAACCTAAATGGCGAGAACAAAAACTGTCACGCACGAACCACGAAACATTGCGAAAAATCTGTCTTTGATGTCATAAATCAATTAGAGGAAGAAAGAAGTGAGTGAACGAGAACGCAATATGTATTCCACAGCATTGTGTGACGACGGTAAATCTTCTTTGCTACTTGTAGATTCGGTCCAAAGTTCTTCTTATGATAAATGCTGGACATATTGATGTTTTGTTTTATCGTAATACTTTTCATTCAAAATGTAGGATACAGAAAAACAGGATTTTGAAGAAAAAAGAAATCACAAGTGATATGTATGTAAATACCACTATAAATGTAAGTTATCGTAAGTCTTAGATCGTAAGTGTTATTTAGTAATGTACAGTCTCTTACTCAATATAAGTTTTTATTCACCAATTAACATTCGTTTCAATAACACGTAAGAACATTACATTTAGCGACGAGTTCGGTCGAGTTCCACGTGCAAGAATAATATGTATATATCTGTGGCCGCGCGGAAAAATCAGGTAATTCCATTTTTCAAAAACGGGATAAAAACGCGTTTAACTTTTTTGATTAATTTAGCATGTTATTTCATTTTTATTCGTTTTCTGGGTTAAAATAACGTGGGGAAACTCTATTTTGAATGAGAATGAAGATTTTTTAAGAAATTTCACTCAATTTTAGGCACAAATACAGCTAAACATGGTCAGTTACCTGGTTTTTCCGCAAAAATGGAGTTACCTGGTTTTTCCAAAAAGATGTTCTGTTTTCAATATATGAGAATGTTACAACCCAACGAAGCAAAAAATTACTTTGGGCGCATAGCGTAGTTCAATATCTTTCTAAAAATGGTTCAAACATGAAAATGTGTTAAAAAATGCTTCAGTTATGGGCCATTTTGTGGTCGGACCATATTTTTAAATTTTCAAAAAATCATACCAACTAAAAAGTACTAAAATAGTAGTAAATTAAGTACTTTTCATCACCTACGAAAAATTTTTATTTTAAGTTTATAGCCTGATTCAATACCCTTCTAAAACAGGTCTAAACATGAAATTCGGTTAAGAAATGGCCAAGTTATTGACAATTATTTGAGGAGAGTTCGTCACATTTTACGGATTTTTCCATTTTTTGCGCTCCACAATTCAATTCAATTCAATTCAATTCAATTTTTATTGGTAGTACCGTAAGACACAAGTCTCATAAAGTACTTTTTACATATTTGGAAAGTTTTACAAATTATTTACTTAGAATATAAAACTTAAAGTATAAAAATAATTTAGAGATGAATTTAATTGATTTTAACTTTTTAAAATATAGATTAAAAATATTAATAGCAATGAACAAAAAAATAAAATAAGAACTAAAACATTGAAAAACTACAATGAACAATCAATTTGAAATATTGTAAAACCTTACGACTGCCTTTTTAAAACACAATTTACGATTTTCTGTTTTTATATCCCTTGGTAACGAATTCCACAATTTCACAGCATTAACAAAAAACAATCTTGACGAGATTAAAAAATTAAAACTAGGTACAATTAAATTATTAGTACGGCTTGATTGAGCAAAACAAAACATTCTGTAAAGGTATTCCGGAGAGCGTGTATTGAGTAGTTGGTGTAAAAAAACAAGATTACAAATATCTAAATAACATTTAATATCACAGTTTAGTATTTTTATTGCACAGTCAGATATATGGTCAAATTTTCTTTTATTAAAAACATATCTTGCACAATTGTTTATCGCCAGTTGTAATTTATGCTTGGATACAGAGTCAATGCTGCCGTATATTTGTGCACTATATGACACAAGAGGAACAATAAAAGTTCTTACTAATTTTAGTTTTGTATCTTGTGGTATGCATGATGCTGTCATCCATAATTTACGCAGAACATAGTAAATTTTCCCGACTGTAGCATTTATATGATCCACGCAACTCAGTTTTGAATTTATAACGAATCCCAGGTTCTTCACGGTCTTGACTAATTTTATATCTTCTTTGTCAAGAGTTATTGGGGAAAGATTATCTAAGACATGCGAGCGGTGAGAAATAAGTAATGCTTGAGTTTTAAGTGCATTTAGCTTAAGATAGTTTTGCTTGGACCAAATATCAATACTATGGAGATCCTCATTAATTCTATATACTAAATCCTCAAATAGACCAATTGGCCGGGACAAATAAATCTGTGTGTCATCGGCGTATAGGTGTATCGAGGAATTTTTGCAGCAAGTGACTATGTCGTTAATAAATATACTGAAAAGTATTGGGCCCAGTATAGAGCCCTGAGGAACACCAGACAGAGTATATTTTAGCTCAGACGTTGAATTTTTTGTTAAAACTCTCTGCTGACGTTGTGTTAAATACGATTTTAGAAAACTTATCGCTGAATCACTGAAACCAAAATAATGCCGAAGTTTTTTAAGTAAAATTTCGTGGTTCACTGTGTCAAAGGCCTTTGAAAAGTCAAGCAAGACCAAGACTGTCACTTCATCTCTATCATATGCTGGACGAATATCCTCTAGGATTTTGAGGACTGCCGTTGTGCAGCTATGTCCGGCTTTATAGCCTGATTGGTTCTCAGACAGTAATTTATTAACAGATATATGATTAACAATCTGTACAGCAAGAAGCTTCTCAAAGGCCTTCGACAGAGCAGACAAGATACTGATAGGACGGAAGTCTTCAGATATGGTTGGGTTATTCTTTTTAGCTATCGGCGTTACATTTGCCACTTTCCAATTTTTAGGAAAAGTAGATGTCGTTATTGAGTGGTTAAAAATATGTGTTATAGAGGGGACTATCAATGGTAAAATAGTTTTAATAAATTTTAAGCTTATTTGATCATCACCAACAGCGTTAGATTTAACTGAATTAATTGCTTTAATAACTTCATCAGGGCTAACAACTTCAAAAGAAAACTCATGTCGAAGCTTATGGAAAAGATTAATGTCAGGGACATAAGAGGATCCATCGATACATAAATTTGAGGATAAGAAATAATCATTCATAGTATTAGAATCAATAGTACACTCCATCGTGTCCTTTTTGAAGCCAAACTGTTTCAAATGCTTCCAAAATGTTTTTGAAGGAAGACTTATGTTTAATTTTTTCTCGAAGAATGCTTTTTTAGCATTTTTCGTAACGACATGTACCCTATTCCTAAGAATACAGTACGCCTCCCAGTTTGCCTGGCTTTGATTGCGTTTCCAAACATGGTAGCTCTTATTCCTAATTTGGATAGCATTCTTCACTTGAGTCGTATACCACGGTTGTTGACCATTTTTAAGTCGCACAGTTTTTATTGGAACATGTTTATTGAATAAGTATCGTAGGAGCATCATAAAACATTGTAACTTTTCGTTAACGTTGCCATAATTCCAGCAATCATGCCAGCGCAAAGCATTAGCTTCAGCATATAATGAAGCAAAGTTGATTTTTTCAAAATCCCTGTAGGAAAAGCTTTTGTCAGCATTATCCCCAGAAAAATTTATACTGTAGGTAAGTAATAAGAGCTCATGATCAGATACACCTGCCATCGGAAGTTGTTCAAAGTGAGAAACGTACGATTTATCTGAAACACAGATTAAATCCAACAAACTTGGTTTACAGCCAGGTGAAAAACGAGTTGGCGAATCGTTTATGACATTAAGGCCACATGAATGAATAGAGTCATACAAAGCATTTGAACGTGTATCATTAAGTAGCATATCAACGTTAAAATCACCACAAAGTACAATGTGCTCGTATTCAACCGTAAAGTTTGATATACTAGCAAATAAACTGTTTAAATCAATTGAGCGATGTGGATTGTAAACACAGATTATTAAACACTTGTTTGTATTATCCCCTAATTCAACACCTAAAAACTCGACTTGTTCGGACTCATTAGATTTAAGAACCACCTTAAACTGCAAATGTTTCTTGCAATATATTGCTATTCCACCTCCTCTCGTATCTGTTTTTCTATCATTTCTTATGACATTAAAATTTTCAAGCGCATAAATGTTATTCTCCACTTCATCTTTAAACCATGTTTCACTCACACAAACCACATCAATTTTACTTTCATGCAGAATATGATTAAAATAATCAATTTTGTGGGAGTTTAAGCTACGCGCATTTATACGACATAGCTGAAACCCACAATGGTAATTACTCACAAGCCATAAAAAAAATCGCAAAATTTTTTTTCCCATTTCTCAAAGACTAGGCATGAAACAAAACCATGAACCAAATTTCAGCGAAATCGAAATCGGAATTGTATTTGGATTTCTGTTGAATTTTCTAGTTAAATTAAAAAATTTATTGAGTTGCCTGGTTTTTCCGCAAACGGTATGGAGTTGCCTTGTTACTTCCCAAAATATATCATTTACGCAATTTTTTGTTCCTTAATAACTTGGAAATGATATGCATTATTAAAATTTCGCTCTGATAGAATGATTGTAAATCAAAAAAACATTCCATTTTTCATGGTTTTACCATTTTCCAAAAAAATGGAGTTACCTGGTTTTTCCGCGCGACCACAGATATATACGTGATATAGTTACATAAAAGTTAAATTCCTAAAACTCGGTAGAAATAAAAATAATTCGTTAAAGTTTATAAAAGTAACTCGGGTACTTATTGACATTTTTTTAATAAATGTAAAACAATTAAAGTACAAGAAAAGTGATCAAAATGACAGAAGTTCCAGTAGCCATAATTGGTTCCATTGAATCATATAATGTAGGCGATGATTTCACGATGTATATAAATCGTATTAACCACCTTTTGTCGCTTAACAAAATTACCAAAGACAGTGATCAAATTTCATTTTTAATAAGTCATTAATGTCATTGTTGGCACCAAAAAGTGAACGGGAATTTAAATATGCTGAGATCGTAGATTAATTAACGGCACATTATAAGCCAAAGAAAAACATCATTGTCGAGAGTTTTAAGTTATTCAAACGGGATCAACAAAGCTCAGAACTGTTATCTTATTATATCGTTGAACTAAACCAACTAGCGCCAGAGTGTGAATTTGACACGTTTTTAGACAGAGCATTGCTGATAAAGTTTGTATGTGGTTTGAATAAGAGCATTCAAAATAAATTGCTGAATGAGAGTATTGACACATTCGATAAAGCATGTCAGGTTGCGTTATCAATGGATATTACTCGAAATAATGTGGAGATGATGAAGACTGCACCGATCTATAAACTAAACTGTGAGAGAAGTGAAAACACAAATTCGAAACCAGATTGGAAGAATAAAGGAAGAAGCAGCAGAAATTATCAAGAAGAGCGTCGTAGGCGAAGCAAGAGCCGTAATAGAATTGTATGTTATTTTTGTAAAAAGCCTGGACATATGGAGAGAAACTGTTGGGTAAAACAAAATTCAGAAAAATCTCATGAAAGAAAAGTGTTAAATAGAAAAGTAAATTTTCTGTGAATAATATTGATTATTGTAACTTAGGCTATTCAGGCGAAGATTTGAAAAATAATTGTAACCAAAATGATTGTAGTTATTTGTATAATATTGTTACATGTAATTCTACAAATCCATTAGAAGTTAAAATATCACTGGAAGGAAAATTATTTAATATGGAAATTGATACGGGAGCCTGTGTTTCCGTATGTCATATTTCTGATTATTTAAAATTTTTTGATCATATTGAGTTACAGAAAGTGTGTAAAAATTTAAAAGTTATTACAGTTATTATTGTTGTGCGTGTTGTGTATAAAATCGAGTTGTTTAAATTAGAATTGTTTGTGTTGGATTCCCCCCATAAATTTAATTTGATGATAGGTCGAAATTGGTTGAAAACTCTTGTTCCTAGTTGGCGTGAAATATTCAGTGAAATAAATAATGTAAGAACAATTGAGCCAAATTTGAGTTTTGATATGGAAAAGTATAAAAGTTTATTTTCGAAAAACAACGATTCTTGTATCAAAAATTATAAAGCAGAGATTACTATTAAAGATGAGTACTACCCTATTTTCGCAAAAGCGTATTCAGTTCCATTTGGGTTAAGGAATAAAGTAGAAGATGAAATTAATAGATTATGTAAAGAAAGTGTACTTGTTCCTGTCGTTAGAAGTAAGTGGGCAAGTCCTATAGTTATTGTTAATAAAAGGGATGGATCTATTAGATTATGTGTTAATTGTAGAATAACAATTAATCGTTTTGTTGAAATGGAACATTATGTTATTCCACGAATAGATGACATTCTAGCTAATTTGTCGGGGTGAAAATATTTTTGCAAAATTGACCTCACAGGTGCATACCTTCAAGTAAACGTTTCTGAAAGATCAAGAGAACTTTTGACTATTAACCCATTCCTCGCCAGCACTTAGTTTTTTGAATTTGATGGTGAATTTTTGTTTGGGGGGTAAAAGAAGGTTCCTGAGTTCAAATCCGGTTAGCTTTTTCAGCGACCACGCCCCATTTTTCCATGGCGCCCTGATACCATATGGCATCACTGGCGGGAACCTCTTAGCAAAAAATTTACTTTGAGTTTTATTTAAAATACGCGGTAGTGTGATATTTGATTTGATCTATTCGATTAGATCCTTCCATACATTTATTATATGGTTCGACTGCCTTTAGACTTTCGATCATTATACGCTTCCATTCTGTTCTACAAAAGAGCGTGGCTATCGATTTTAGATCTCTTCCATGTGAAGTAGAAGCAACTAAAACGCAATTATTATCATTCGAAGAAGTTTGGCTCGAATAAACTGTTTGCATGAGAGCAGTCTGAAATACGGTGTCATGGACTCGTCAATTGATGCTCAGGGTGATCGGGATCAATGTGTTTTTCAGTGTAAAGTGAATAAAACGGCTTATTTGATTGAAACTATTTCGAGACATGCCAGCAAAAATCGTGGCTTTAATGATCCACTAATCTTCACGATTAACTACAAGCATTGTAACCAAAGATAAGCATAATCCCAATAGTTAGATGTATCCACAATCATTTACAGCACATCTTCATAAAAAAAAGGCTCGAAAAATTCATTTGACACCTAGGCGCATTCACACGGGGTGGGTTTTTTGGAGTTCAAACCCCCCCAAGTAGATATTTTCCCCATATAAATTATTTATGAATTGAATTATTGAAATAAATGGAAATTAATTTACCTCTAAACTTTACATAAGCGGTTCCCGCCAGTGATGCCATATGGCACACTTAAAATATATTCAGGCCTATCACTTAGTAAGGAACAACTTATGAAAAAATATAAATGCACTTTAGAAACTTCTGTATTACTCTTCAATTTGGCATAATTACTTTTTTCAAAATCGAAATACAAATAAATAATTTTTTGCAACTCGCCGACGTGTCGATGCCAAAATCGATTTTTTTCGAATAATTTTTCAATGATCACTTTCTCTCCACTCACGCTTGAAAAGTTGATGGAATATTTACGCGTGGAATGCATCAAATGATAGATCAAACATTTCTACGCACATAAAAAACAACAAGCCTGCGCGAAAAAGTTACAAAATGATTTTGGTGTACATTCGGGTAATGCACTTTATCTGTGCCGTATGGCATCACTGGCGGGGATTGGGTTAATACACATATTGGCTTATTTCAGTTTAAACGCCTTATTTATGGTTTAAAAACTGCACCGCAAATATTTACAAAAATAATATGTGAAATTTTGAAAGCGTTAAATAAAGTGCAGGTCTATTTCGATGACATCTTGATAGGTGGAAGTAGTTTACAAGAATGTAAGGAAAATATGTACAAAGTTTTTGATAAGTTACTCGAGTACAACGTAAAAGTTAATTTTGATAAATGTCAGCATTTGAAAAAGGATATTGAGTACTTGGGATATTCAATTTGTGGTGATAGTGTGACTCCATCAAAACAAAAGGTCAAAGCTGTTATGGAAGCACCTGAGCCGAGAAATAAAATGCAACTAAAATCGTAAAATTTGTCTTCTGAATTACATTTGTTATTTGATCTTACCAATACAAAATGGTGCTGGTCAGAGGAGCATCAGGAATCGTTAGAGAAAAGTAAGAATTTAGTTGTGGATATGGGCACTTTAGCTCACTATGATCCTACAAAGCCTATTATAATATCTTGCGACGCAAGCCCTTATGGTGTTGGCGGAGTTTTATCGCACTTGCTAGATGGTCAAGAGCGACCTGTTTTGTTTGTGTCTAGCACATTAAAGCCTGCTGAGCAGAATTATTCTCAGCTTCATCGGGAAGCTCTGGCTATTGTATTTTCGGTTCGTAAGTTTCATGAATATGTTTATGGTCTGAATTTTACAATTGAAAGTGACCATGAACCGCTAAAAGAAATATTTTCAAATAGAAAAGATTTACCAGCAGTTACGTCTAATCGACTGCAGCGTTGGGCAATATTTCTTTCCAATAAAGTATAAAAAGGGTTCTCAAATGTGTCATGCTGATGCCGTGTCACGTCTTCCATTACTAGAAATAATACTGATAGTATAAATATGTTTCAATTAGTTGACGAGTTACCTCTGAATATTGATGAAATTCGAAATGAATCTCAAGAAGATTCACAATTAAAGATGGTGTATGATTTTATTATGAAAGGTTGGCCTAAAAGTATACCAGATGCAGTTATAAAATTTTATCAAAAGCGATTGTCATTAGGTACGGAAAATGGATGTTTGTTTTATGGTGATCGTGTAGTTATACCTCAATCTCTTATTAGTAAGGTACTACATCTTTTACATAGTGATCACATAGGTATAGTCAGAATGAAATCGTTGGCGAGAACATATGTGTGGTGGCCAGGTATTGATTATGATATCGAACAATTTTCAAAATCTTGTGATACATGTGCAGTAACTCAAAATATAGGTAAACCAAATTTGTCATCATGGCCGAAGCCAAATTACCCATTTGAGCGAATACATATTGATTTTTGCAAAATTGAAAATGTAACGATTTTGGTAATTTTCGATACATATTCAAAATGGATTGACGCGAAAATTTTAAAAACTACAACTGCCAATGTAGTTACTGAAACTTTGCGGAATTTTTTTGCAACTTTTGGGTTGCCAAAGCAATTAGTGTCAGATAATGGTCCGCCGTTTGGATCCAAAGACTTCACTGAATTTTGTATTTTGAGTGTTATAGAATGTTTAAAATCGCCTCCGTATCATCCACAATCGAATGGTAGTGCGGAACGTGGAGTGCAGATTGTTAAAAATTCTTTGAAAAAGTATTTAGTTGATCCAAAACTAAGGAATAAATCTTGGGATTTTAAGATAAATAATTTTTTACTTAAATACCGTACAACACCAACTATTACGACAAAAGTATCACCAGCAAATATGATATTTAAATATAAGCCAAAAACCTTGCTGGATTTTGTGAATCCTAAAATAGGATATGAGAAGTTAGAATGCAATGAATTATGTAAATCAAATCTTAAAAACAATTTCGTGAATAAAGAAAATATGAGAGAATGTAAACAAGTTAATAAGAAAAATTTGGATAAAATTATTGAATATAAATCAAATGAAATAATACTTTATAGAAATATTTTCAACAATTATTGTAAATGGATACATGCAAAGGTTATTAAGAAACTTAGTAGTATAAGATATTTGGGGTGTATTTTCAAAAGACCTCAATTTATCTCAATTTTTTAGCTTATCTAATTCAGCTAGCGTCTTTCAGGCGGAAGTTTACGCGATTCTCAATGCCTGCAGGCTAGTAAAGACCACAAACCTCAGCCTTAGACAAATAGCGATCTTTTCTGACAGTTAGGCCGCTATCAAGGCGCTGAACTCCGTAACAATAAAATCAAAACTGGTTGAGGAATGCAGAAAAAATTGAATCGAACTAGGGCGTCAATCTGAACTAACTCTCGTCCGGGTTCCAGGTCATAGGAACATTGAAGGTAACGAAAAGGCTGATGAACTAGCTAGACTTGGCTCCTCTCTAAGCGGGACACATTCTGAGTGTGTATGCACTCCGATAGGTGTGGTGAAGAAAGGAATTTTCTCGCATTTCCTCACCGAAGCGAATGTTAGATGGAAAGCTCTAGAAACATGCAGGATCTCCAGAGCAATGTGGCCTTCATTTAACAAATCAAAAACATCAGACCTGCTATCCAGAAATCGTACTGATATTGCAAGGATTGCTGCAGTCTGCACTGGGCACTGGGCCATCGGCAAGCATGCCAAAAGACTGGGTATCCCCTTTAATTCTTTCTGTCGAAGTTGCTTGGATGGCAACGAGAAGGAATCTCTCGAGCACTTTCTATGCAACTGTCCTGCTCTAGCTAGAGCCAGGCTTAAATCTCTAGGAAAACCCTTTTTCAACGATTTGAGTGAACTCGCCGATATTGAGATTGGCTCCCTGCTCAACTACATTAATAGAACAAAATGGATATAAATATTTTTTTTTTTTACAGTTTGCTTTAAAGGATATCTAATCCGGGCCATGACAACCCCTCCTACCATCCAGCCGATCACTTATGTGGTATTAAAAAGGCACTAACAGTGCTACTTAGGCTTAGCATCGTTTTACTAAGCCACCACTCTAATCTAATCTAATAAGATATTTGATTGATATACATAAGTGGAAGAAAGAGAGTAGCGCATATAAATCAGATGAAAATATATGTTGGAATAGTTATGAAATTTAATCCTCAAGTTATAACTTATAGTTCTTATTCAAATTTAAAACGTAAACGAACCGAAAGCTCTAATATAGATGCTGAATATATTGGAAGACGTTCTGAACGAATTAAAACTAGAAAACAATTTGAAGATAAAACCTGAATTTGTAATCTTCATATTTTGTATAATATTTGTAGTATTAAGAACTTTTTGCAAAACGTATTAACATCAAATTCATTGAAATTTGGGAGAAAATGATATGTATGTAAATACCACTATAAATGTAAGTTATCGTAAGTCTTAGATCGTAAGTGTTATTTAGTAATGTACAGTCTCTAAAGCCTCTTACTTAAGAACATTACAACAAGTTCTAGAAGTTTCAATGTATGATAAAAACTTCCCAGCTCGTTACGTTAGTCTTGAGAAACTGTCAAGAGGTCATAAGTATTTTTCAGAAATGCTGTTTTTAATCGTGATGAAAGAAGAACTTGCTGAGCGATCTATTTCTAGCTCCCTAGAATAGGTTAACATCTAACCATCAGTTCAAAAAAGAAACCAGAGTCAAACTCGGAATCAACTAATGAGGGTTTTAATTTTGACCTGTCCAAAAATGAAATACCCTACACTGCAGCATTTCTTAAATACTTTATCATTTAGTTTTTCATCGGAGCTTCCACTTATTATTCCTAGTATCTCTGCGGAATTTTGCTTACACTACAGCATTTTGAAAATTTTCAGTATGTGCGAGGTGGTATCATTACACTGTTCGACACAAAAAAAAAAAACATATGAGAACATCCAAAAAATTCTCAAAGTAGACGTTAAAAAAAATAACCGTGTCTCGTGGTTTTTCTCCTGCACGTCACATTTTTTTTTTAACCATTTTTTAAGTTTTTTTATCAACTGTGTATGAAAAAAATAAAAATACCGCATTGTAGAGTTAAATCGATGAATTTACCTATATGATCCTTACATCTTAGGTGTATCATGTGTTCAGCAAACTTATGCAAAATACTGCGGGGAATATTTTTGTTGAAAATTTTAACCCTGACTCAATTTTCCCCGGTTTTAGGCGTCATTTTAAGAAAAGGGCAAAAATGACCCACATGTAGGAGTTAAACAGGGTTAAAATTTTCAACAAAAATATTCCCCGCAGTATTTTGCATAAATTTGCTGAACACATGATACACCTCAGATGTAATACAAGAATGCGGTATTTTTTCATATACAATGATTTGATTTTGAGTTTTTTGGATTTTCTCATGTGTTTTAAAAAAAGTTCGGAATTGTCGTACAGTGTTATCTCAAAAAACGCTTTCAGTATAGTATTTCGAATCTTTTTCTCATACGATAGGTACAACGACCTTTTATCTGAATTAACCTAGTTTTTTTTCTGAAATTGCACCTGCCATCTATCTCTATTTTCTATACTAAGTATTTACATACAGTGCTGTGCATAACATTTGCAACCAAAAACACTTGAAACTAAATCACCAGTTTTCGGGCACTAAAACAGATGCAAATAAAATACTTGGTATGAGGTTTTATGTCATTTATATTGTTGTTTATAAAACAAAAATAAAAAGTCCATACATCACTAATACAAAACTAAAACTTAAGTGCAATATAAAAATGTATCGGTATTGGCTGTGCAAAACATTTGCAACTATTAATCTTAATTAAGAATTAATAACTAAAACAATTAATATTTAATGGAATAACCCCTGTTTTTTATAACAGCAGTGCATCTTTTTGGCATGGATGCGATAAAACTATTTTCAAATAAGTGCGGAATGACCTGCTACCGTTTTTTAACTTCATTAAACAACTCGTCCTGTTTTCTAAATTTTTGATTGCATAATAAGCAATGTATTTTCGTGACTTGACGATTTGATTGGGTTTAGATCTGGCGACTCCGCGGGGCATTGATGAACATCAATATTTAGTCATTTTATCCAATCTTTTACCACTTTCGACGTGTGCTTAGGGTTGTTATCATGCAGGAGTATCCATTTTTAGTGTAATTTTCCAAGTTGCATATGGCATCATAGTATTTTGTAGTATGCCTTTATAATCATTAGACTTCATTATGCCTTCAACACTTTGAATTGGACCGATTCTTTGCGCAGAGAACCACCCTCAGACCATGATGCTACAACCCTTATGCTAGATAGTTCCTCTTGTATATTTCGGGCTTAGTCTTTCTCTCCTTGGTCTTCTCACAAGACTTTTACCATCTTTCCTGACGAGTCCAATTTTAATTTATGTGGATCAAGTGGTAACAGTTTTATAAGAAGACCAAGGAGAAAAAGGCTAAGCCCGAAATATACAAGAGGAACTGTCTAGCATAGAGGTTGTAGTATCATGTTCTGAGGATGGTTCTCTGCGCAAGGAATCGGTCCAATTCAAAGTGTTGAAGGCATAATGAAGTCTAATGATTATAAAGGCATACTACAAAATACTATGATGCCATATGCAACTTGGAAAATTACACTAAAAATGGATACTCCTGCATGATAACAACCCTAAGCACACGTCGAAAGTGGTAAAAGATTGGATAAAATGACTAAATATTGATGTTCATCAATGCCCCGCGGAGTCGCCAGATCTAAACCCAATCAAATCGTCAAGTCACGAAAATACATTGCTTATTATGCAATCAAAAATTTAGAAAACAGGACGAGTTGTTTAATGAAGTTAAAAAACGGTAGCAGGTCATTCCGCACTTATTTGAAAATAGTTTTATCGCATCCATGCCAAAAAGATGCACTGCTGTTATAAAAAACAGGGGTTATTCCATTAAATATTAATTGTTTTAGTTATTAATTCTTAATTTAGATTAATTGTTGCAAATGTTTTGCACAGCCAATGCCGATACATTTTTATATTGCACTTAAGTTTTAGTTTTGTATTAGTGATGTATGGACTTTTTATTTTTGTTTTATAAACAACAATATAAATGACATAAAACTTCATACCAAGTACTTTATTTGCATCTGTTTAAATGGCCGAAAACTGGTGATTTAGTTTCAAGTGTTTTTGGTTGCAAATGTTATGCACAGCACTGTATATTAATTTGCTTATATGAAAACCTTATGTAACGATGCTTTGCAAAACATACCAAACCGATTTTAAGAATTTTTTTTTTTATTAATATATGTGCTAAGAAACAAACCTAAATTATTACTTTTTTGATTTTTAAGAGATAAACCATTCTTTTTGTATGAAGTTGTTGAAAAAAAATTGTCTTTTCATTTCTTTCATTTATGGTTTTTCAATATTTTTCCGACATTTTTGGATTTATACCGATGATTTTCGATATTTTACAATACTTTTAGAGTTTTTCCGATACATTAGATGTTTTCGATACACTTGGATTTCTACTGATTTCTTCGATGTATTTCGAGACATCAATACTTTTACCGATATTTTAGCAGTTTTTCGATATTTTTCGACTTTTACTAATTCCTTCAATGTATTTCAATATTTTTCGATATTTTCGGAATTTTACTTATATTTTTCGATAAATTTTTACATTCTCCTGAGAAATCGGAGTATTTTAATATTTTTCGATACATTTGGACTGTTTGTTAGTTGTGATAATTTTATGAAAATAAATAAAATAAATATATTGGAGCTTCTGTTTGTGGCACATTAGGCTCATTTTCAAACCAAGAGCTTACATTTAGTGTTCGAAATAAAAATATTATCACAATATATAACATGATTCTCTCAAAAATATTTTTTTTTTCCTTTTTTTTCTGACAATTGCTTAAATTTTCGCAATATCACGCATAATTCCAACTTAAATTTATTGAACTCCATATGTTTAACTCTTTGGCATTACTATTTTACTTTCTTTGATCTTTGAGTTCTTTATATTCTTTGCACTTTTATTCCTTAAGTAAGAATTTGAGCAATACCGAATTTATCACGTTTCCTTTGCAAATATAAAGTTGCTTGTCAATTGTAATACTTATGTTGTTATTGCAACAACTTATCTGACACTACCCCTTAAAATGATGTTCGCATATTCCCAATACAACAATTGTTGCAGATTAAAAATACATCACACACAACAGCAGCAATACCACCACTTGTCGAAAGTGTGCAACTTCAATTATAAGGTCATCAGCAGCTGCTATACAGGAATAGACCATCTAAGCGTCCGCTCCGCCTTCTGAAGTATCTCATACCTTCACATAAAACAAATTTATCTCACATGATCCACGTGAGGAGGGTTTTGGGTCGCATTGACTTGATTTCGTTGTTGGGGGAGGGGGCTTTATAAAAGTGTGTCGAACACGATACACGGCAGTAATCGAACTGCTATGAAAACAATTCCTCTTAAATGCCAAACAAAACACAAACTGACTGACCAAAGAATAACATTTTTCTCTGGGGGACAGCCATGCGGATGCTGATAGACGATAGCTTGCCGCCACATAGTTCAAAGTTCATTTGTTGAGGAGGAGTTGAGAGTGCATCCAAGGTAAAGGACTAATAGGGATTAAATGGATGTCGAAAAGGCAATTAGATATACTTACACATACGTACATGAAAAATTAATGCTTCGACTGTGCGGATGTGAGTAAATAAGTTAGGAAAGTAAAGAAAGGAAACAGTGTATAGCGATAGTGAAGGAGTCGAGGCATCTTCGAAATTGATTTTGAATTGTGCGCAATTTTTCTTTTTCTTACAATTTATTAACTGAAGTAAGGAGTCAAATAAAAACAACAGAGAAAGGAGCAACAAATTAAGTGAATTCGGTGTGAACGTTGCTATGCAGGTTGAACGTTATTGAAGGAGTAATTGAAGCAGCGCCTCATTAGCTTGGCGAGTTTGAACACCTTAGGGAATAACTATGAACATAGCTGTGTTGTATGTGGAGTGAATTTAAAGTAACACAATTCCACTAGTGATGTTAGACAAATGCACCATTTTAAGCAAAAAAAAATATAAGACAATAGCATTTTTGTTTCGAAAGGATAATTTGTAGTTGTTGCACCCATTTTGTCTCAAAGTAGTCATTTTCCTTGCTGAATCGAAATAATTTTATGCTTCAAAATTATTTTCCTGTTAAATCTGTCACACCCACAACCCTCGAGCATTTTCGCTGCCTTTTTTGTAAATCCCCTAATTAAAACTTCTTTAATTTTTGTAATGAGCAATGAAAACAACGTGTTGCCTGCCATTTCGCTGCCATGATAGCACCAGATTTTAAACACAAAACCGTCAGGTTAAATTAGCCATCAAAGTAATGAAGGTATCAGCGGCAGCAGGGCTTACGGGAGCCAAAGTTAATGCAAAAAAAAAAAACAAAATCAAAAGGTTTAAGTTTAGAAAAGTTTTTCTTTTCAAGAGGGTGGTAAAAAATATCTTATCGCTGGACTTTTCGCACTCTTTTAATCTTTTTTTTCTTCCACTACAAAAGTGCTTTCATTTCAACAATTCGTCAATTAAAAATCAACGTTTTTTTTCTTTCATAAAAGAAAAGGGTGATTTTTGTTTTCCTTTTTGTAAAATAAAAAAAAAACTAGGAACAAGGCTAAAATGAAAGGTGCATTTTTAATGATAGACGGCTGGATCTTAAGCGCTTAAAGATGACCGTAGCCAATTTAATTTAATTGGGTTTTTTTTTTGCCATTAGATGCCTTTATTGTTAAAATTGTCACTTTAATGCTAAATACTTAATAAAGTTTTTCGATAGATATGCTTAGCTGAAAGTCGCTTATCCATAATAATTCAAGAAAATTTGAATGTTAAGAAATTAAAAGTCGTGCTGTTTGAAATTGGTTTCTCTTACGGAATTTAACAATCAAAAATGCTTCCAAACCAGGAATATGGACGGTTTCGTGAAATTTTCTTGAGACAATTACTCTCCCGTGAAAAATTAAAGTAGTGAGCAGCGTTGAGAAAAGCCCCATCACTTTAGTTTTACGAAAAATAAAAAAGTCACAATAACACTAGTTTATAAATTATTAAAAAAAATTTTCAACTGTAGGTGCCACTACGTATATTCATCGGCTGCTAGTTCCGAAAATTATATTATTTTGTTTTTTCTTCCACGTCGTTTCGAGATATCGGGCATTTTCGGTTTTAAGACCGAAACAAAAATATGGTTTTACTTAATTACAATCTCTAGATCCAATATTTATGTTTTAAAATACTATATGTCAAAATAAAGGTTATTAAATTACCTATAAATAATTTTCACAACGTTTTTTTTGGTGGTTGTTAGTATCGGCAAAATAAATTGATTATTAAAAATTAGAGCTGCGACATCGACCGGAAAACATAGATTTTTTGAACATCGATGTTTTCTGAATTAACCATCGATGTTAATGAAACATCGTCAAAAATAGATCGATGTTTGGCAACATCGATTACTTTTCTAAATCAATCATTCAAATATGTCTCAAATTTTTATTTTGTTTTGGCATGGAACAGTAAAATTAAATACATACGTTTATAAATGAAAAAAAATTGCTTCGGTCTTGAAGTTTTAGTCGAGGTGGCATTTTGTTTTTTATACTATAAAAAGAAAAGTTTACCAAAAATTTTTTTGTACTTTTGATTTGCTCATATTTAAGCAATAACAATAAAAAGTAAATGCAACACAAAATTAAAAATAATTGTAACATGTTGCAAACCATTTTTTCTTAACTAATTTGAGGTATACCAATGATTACGCTCCCAACAAAATTGACTGAGTTATTGCCAAAAAAACGTTTGAAATTTCAAAAATTTTATACAATTTTTCATATCAACGTGCAATATTGCAATAATGATGATGAGAAGTTGCACAGAGCATATTCGAAATGCTAAAAATATAAATTTTAAAAAATATATGCCTAAAACAAAGTTTTTCATTTGACATTCCTTTGAAATATTGTAAAAGATTTGTGAAATTTCAAACTTTTTCCTTCTATAACTCAGTCAATTTTGTTTGGAGCAAATCATTGGTAAACTTGTTAGAAGCAGCATTAGTCACTCTTTGTAAAAGTGGAATAATAAAATCGATCAATCTTGCTATCGTGCTATATAGTGCTAACTCTACACCTATACCAAATTCCATAAAAATCGTATGCATTATTTTCGCCATGAGAGCGTTTTTTCCATTTAGGGGAGTGGCACTGCCCACTGAAAACATAATAGCCATAAAGAAAATCAATCAAGTCTGTTGAGATTTAGGTATAGAAACAGGGGCTGAATCGATTTCGTTTGCCTATTTATATATAGATATATTGAAGTATATGAAGCTATTACCTCGAAAATAGAAATTTCCGAATAACTCCGGAACGGCCCCAAGGAAAAAAAATTGCGTTTTTCTTGATCAGCGACCTCAAATTAGTTTAAAAAAATGGTTTTGTAGTTTTTATAGTTATTGCTTAAAAAAAGTAATGAACAAATTAAAAGCACAACAAAATTTTTGGTAAACTTTTCTTTTTATAGTATAAAAAACAAAATCCCACCTCGACCATACAAATTCATTCATTCTAACAGAAAAACTAGGTTTTCATGTTTTTGATGCCCTGGGAGCTCCACTATATGCCTTAAATCCAATTTTCATTATTTTAATGAAATACTTAATAAATATGTTTTTTGAAACTTAAAATTATTTATAAAATTTCAAATTGAGAATTTTATGGATAAGGGCATTAACCTTTGTCTTTGAAATCTTTTTTCGATCTGTCAAGAAACAAGAAAGTTATAGGCGTTTTGTAATTCAAAGTTTTTGGGAAATCGAAAAAAAGGACTCCTACTTAAAAGTCGGTAATTTTTGGGCTAGAAAAATGTTTAACTATTTCCGGACCGCTCCTGAACTGTTGAAAGTTTGTAGTTTTTTTGCAGATTTGTGCTTACCGATATAACATTTCTATTCAAATTTGTTTTCAAAAATTAATCTTTTTTAGTTTTATGTGTGAAAAAAATGATGGGACATTTTGAATTTTTTCCGAATTTCCAACATCATATTCAATCACCTCGAAAACCACCTCAGTAAAATTACACAGTCCTACATGGGTTTTCCTCTCAGTTTTAAAAAGCGATTTGAGTGTGCTGATTACGAGAAAAATAGTGAAAAAATTCCAGCACGTCACAATTTTCAGTGATTTAAGATTTACTTAAGTGCCTTTTTTGTATGCCTATACTACTGAACGTATCAAAACCATATTTGCACCAGATGTTTTTTTGGTGCTCCAACACATTTATAAGAAATATGAGATCGTTTGGACAAGGGGGTGTTGCACCCCTCATACAAAAAAAACTCAAAATAATTGAAAATTTTATTTGAGTCGCTCCTACGCCTATACCAGTAAGTATATTGAAACCATATTAACAGCAGATATCCGCCTGATATTCCGACAGATTTGTCTTGACAATAGGGGTAATCGAATAAAAGTACGGTGCGCTCGGTACGCAAAGAAAACACACCAAAAACAAAAAAAAAAAAAAGAACGCATATCTACTTACTTGACCTGCATTAAGAAACTTGATATATGGATGAATATTATGCATAATATATATCTTGATCGTAAGGGTATCACCAAAAAAATATATGGTTCAAGAATGGTTTAAATATGTTGAGTATTTTAGGCGTGATATTGAAGAGTACGTAAGCTCAAACGATTGAATTGATAAGTTTTCAAATGCTGCACAGACGAACAGGGGTACCCCTCTTAAAATTACGAGAGTGCTTTTTAATGTATTTTTTTGTGTTGATCTCAAATCCGTTTACAGAGTTGCTCTATCACGTCCGAATTTTGAGAAAATTTAAAATAAGAGTGAAAAACACACGATTTTCCATTATTTTCTAGGTTATGAAAACTGAAATATCTCAAAATTCTGACGTGATGGAAAAAAACCAAGTTCAGATTCGTGATTAGGAGGTCTTAAACCACCATAATTGGCTTCAAAAATCAAGAGAGGAGAAAAAAGTGTCGAATTTGCAGGCCTGTGTTATTTTCCATTTTTAAGTACACGTTTTAGAAGAATTTGTAGGTTTTCATTAGGGACTAAAAGAAAAAAAGTTGAAACCACTTAAATTTGAAGTGTTGATTTTTATCTTAATTAAATTAAGAACAAAATGAGCCGTATCCGATCCAAATTAGATATGTTTACCTAGTTTGGCTGAACTATTTTTATTTCACAAATGGTTCCAAACTAAAGACTAAAACATTTTAGACCAGAAATATCAAATCACTCAGGAAAACTGACTTAGTACTTTTCACTTGTATAGGGACGATATATATTGTTCCATTAAAACAGTTTTTCTACGTTTTCTTCTATTTTAAGCAATAACTCCTAAACGGTAAATAGTGTGTGTACACATGTGCGTTATCATTTAGAGATACAATTCCCTATAAGCAAGTGGTTTTGTTTTTTTTGCGCAACACACCGTTCATGAGTTACACCAATTTAAAAATCAACAAATTTGTATAAAAACTCATAAGCCGCATATATACGCTACCAACATTGGCAGTTTTCTAATTTAGATATTTCCTAAGCTATAACTCGTGCGAAAACAATTTTGATAGGAAATTTTATAAGCTCCAATATAGTCTACCAATATTTTTCTCCTAAAGCAACCGTTAACGAGCAAGGGCGTATGCAGGATTTCATCTATGGGGGGGCCAAACTCAAATTTTGCGAATCTTTTTTTTTTTTTTTGAGAAATTTCAATGTAAGAGCTGTATATTTTTGTGCAATAAAATAGTAACTTATGAAGGTACTTAGATAACTTTCTAAATAAAAATTTGCTTAGGTAAATTATCTTTTAAATACATATCACATTTCTAAACTAATTTGAGGTCGCTGACTCCAAAAAACGCATTAATTTTTTTTTCCGAGGAGCCGTTCCAGATATAATTGACACTTTCGATTTTTGAGGTTATAGCTCTAATTTTATAAAAAAATATTTCGAGAAACCCAATTTTGATCGAATTTTTGTATACACTATTTTAAAGAAAAGTTCTTACGCTTCTTTTAAATGTATCAATTACTAAAATTCTTTTCAAATTGGCCGAGTTAAAGTTAAAAGTTAAAACTGAGCGAAAAGTTAATTTTCATAGCGATTTTTTACAATTTTGCAATATTTTTTATATTTTTATTTATAAATGTATTTAATTTTAAATATTTTAAGCCCAAAATTACTAAAATCAGATCATATTTTAAAAAGTTATTAAGGTTTCAGTGAAGTAAGACCATTTTGATTATTTATCGGAAAAATAAACAGGTACAATAAACTGGGTCGATTTTGTATGAAGCAAAAAAATTTTATAATGTTTAAAATGCTTAGAATCGTACAAAGAACACGTAAGAATTTTTTTAGAGTTTATGGAAATTTTTTTTTTTTTTTTTCTTTGACCAATTTTTGAAAAGTTAAAAAAGGTCTGAAAAAATTTATAAAATACTTTGATACTTTGAACGATTTTAAGCCTTATATATTTTATTCGTAAAAGCCTTCCTTTTGAGTAAACGAATGCTTTTCCGACCACGTAATTGAAAAACATAAAAAAATCGACTTTTGGAACCGGATATTATCTTTACTACCTGCACAAAAAATTTTGAATTTTTTTACGCAGCATTTTTTGCAAAAGCATAGTCTTTAGTTTTAAGCAGCTTTAGGTATTCCTTCTGAGAAGAAAAAAAAGTTATGAACAAAAAACATTTTTTTGTACCTGTTTATTTTTTCGATAAAAAAACGAATAGTCCTACTTCAGTGAAACCTTAATAACTTTCTAAAATCCCTGCAAAAAACGAGTACCGGTTGTATTTGAATTTTTTACATTTCTTTAGTTTTTTATTTCCATTTTTGTTTCACGTACGAGTATCTGGAACATTTCCGGTATTTTCTAGGTATTCGTACAGCTATTTTTTTCTACATGTAGTTTTCTGTCAGTTTTTAAGTATTCAAATTTTAAAAAATTAAAATTGTTTTAAAAACCAAAACTGCTTCTAAACGCCAATATGAGACCACAATATAATGTACCGTCGAGAGATAATCTCAATGCAGGGTAAGTAGTACTGGGTGATGCAAGTCTTTGAATTAAAAAAAAAAATATAATCACCCTACATTTGTATTCTTTCAGAGTTGCTTGCAATTCTTTTGCACATTCAAGTGTCTGCTCTGCAAAGATGATGTTGCCTCAGAATTGACCTAACTCAAGACGTTTCCTTAAAAAGTTAGCTTATGGTGAGTGTTTCTTACAAAAAGTGGCCTTCTGGCTCATTACCCATATGTGCAAAGTTTTACTTTTTTTTCGGATTATTCTTTACAAAAGGTGCCTTAAGCTCATTGCGGAATAAAGTAATCGTTTAGACGTTACGGACAGTAACAGCGATTTTCCCTTTTAAAAGCTAATTTTTGAAACTACAACTTTGCACATTTCATATGTTTATCTCGTGGGCAGTCTAATGGACATAGTCGTGGACCTAAAAATTAAATTTATTTCAAATTCAAAATTATGGCCCTTTTTGCGGTTATTTATTTGCTATAAAATCTATTGGCCCTATCTTCGAAGCTTAGAAACTGATTTAAATAAAAATTTCACCATTTGATTGCAAATGACTGAAAATTGATAACACACAATTTGATAGTAGTTTTGATGAAAGGGCCAATAGAAATAAGGTTATAGGTTATGGTGTAGGCTAAATTGTAAATTAATTACTTCCTAATACAATTTACAGGTACAATGGCAGCCACAGAAGCCATATATGAATAATAGCTATTTGGAAGTGAGTATTTTAATACAAGTGCAGATCATTGGTCCTCTAAGGCCTTAACAACTATTGGAAAGCACTCATATCTTTGTTGGTTCTATTTTGACTAGTTTTTATATAATATAATTTTAATTTCATATATTCAAATTTGTAATTATTAAGCCTTCAAGGCCGATAAAATATGATCACTTTTATTGTGAAATAAAAATTTCGCATGGAATTATTGACGTTTTTGGTTTTTCTGGGATTTTAAACTTGATTTTTATTAGCATACCTACAAGATACAGTACCGGTACGCGTGCTTAGAAACGTACCCGGATTATTGTAGATACGTATAACGAGTATAGTACCTGTATGCGTATCTAAGTATTTATGCAGGGACGAGAAACCGATAAAATACAAGTATTGGTACGGCAAAACCAATACCTGTATTTTTCCCGACAGCAATGTAAACGTTATTGAAAGAGTATGGCAATTTCTATGTGATTTTCAAAAACAAACAAAAAAAAAATACGTGTTTGTGTCCCCGATACATACGCCGTTTGTACCTAGTACACTGTTTGCAGGGATATTATTCGATTTTACTTTCAAATTGTTTGCAATTAAATAAATAAATAGTATAGTAAAGATAAAAAAAGTGTATTTGCATAAACTATTGTCCAAAAAATCGAGTTTTATTTGGCTTTAATATGAAAAGTTGTAAAAACTACTGTAAAAATGAATGAATGTGATATATTTGTAACTCTAAAGCTAGTGCTAGGGGGGGGGGGGGCAGCTGCCTCCCCTTGCGTACGCCCATGTTAACGAGATATGTATTTGCAAAAAACTGATTTAAGGCGCCAATTTTTTCCATTTTTAATAGTGAAACATTTTTCAGGACCATTAAAAGAATTTTGAATGCGCATTGTTTAAACAAAATTTGTGAAAACATCGAATAAAAACATCGACGCTAAAAATCGATTTTGCAAAAAAATCGAACTCCAAACATTGATGTTAAAAACAGTCGAGGTTATTGTAAAACATCGATGTTTCATCAACATCGATGTCGATGTCGCAGCTCTACTAAAAATAAATTATTTTTCTTCGAAAAAATTTTAAATAATCGAAATCAACTGCAAATTTATGCAAGAAAAAAATTTTTAAAAATCATTTTGTATTTTTATATGTGCCGTTAAATATCTATCTACATTGAGAAAACTGTATGATTATATGCATCAAAATTTGGTAATAATTAACAAATAATATATTTGATATCAGCGAATCGAATATATGATATTATTTAATGAGCGGCATATTCAAGCAATTTTATTGGTTCAATCGTATATTTGTTAATAATTACCAAATATATGTTTGAATATAAAGACCTTTATTATTTTTTATTCAGGCCTTTATTATTATTAATCTTTTTATTAATTAGGAACTAACATGACAATATTTGTTTGGATCACGGCGACATCATAAAATATAATATATGCTAAAAATTAAAAAAAAACTTTTCTCTGAAGCTGCAAGAAAATAAAAAAAAAAACAAAAAAAAATTTCTGTCTGGGTGGGGAGTGAACTCATTCCCCCAGGACATTTTTTGTTCTTTGTTAGATGCTACCATATACTTACCAGCTACATTTGTAACCTTGGTTCAATGCAATCGTTAGAGGGAATCCATGTATAGCGAATTGGAACCTTGCCGCATGTATTGAATTCTTTAAACTTCTGGACGCAATGACCGAATGTTAATTACTGAATCTTACAGCTAAACAATCAGAACTATATTATAACTAAAGATGTTCTACATATTCAAATTGAAATATGAAAAAGTTATAACAAATCACAAAGTCAATCAAAGTGTAGTAATAAAATAAAATAATTATTTAAAAAAAAAAACACTTTTTTGTCTGGATTCGAACGTACACACCCCCACGATATCAGTCAAACGTCTTATACATTCAGCTAACTCTGTCTACATTTGTATTGATTTTTATTTTAAATTAATTTTAAACAAAAACTCAAACAAAAAATTTAGCAAGTATTGATTGTTTTTTATTACTTATTTAATATAAGTTGTTCTGAAAATAATGTCAGTATATTTTTGACGTTTTTCAATACTTTTTTGATTTTTTGGATGACTTTTTGCTTAAAATTAATGTAGATAGAGTTAGCTCAATGCATAAGACGCTTGACTGATAACCTGGGGGAATAGGTTCAAATCCCAAACAAGAAAGTTTTTATACCCTACACCCAAGGTATATTCACTTTGTCCTTCAGTTTGTAACGCAGAGAAGGAGGCGTGGCAGTTATAGAAAAGTACATATGTATATTCTTGATCAGCGTCACCTCCTGAGTCGATGATGCATCGTGAGATAGCAATGAGAACGTAACGCCGCGTATTTTGCTCCGCAATAAATCGTTTTACACTGGTGAAGTGACTCTTTAAAAATTTTTATTCTTGGCCAAATATCTTAATAAAGTCTATTAGTCTTGTATTTAATAATTTTGTACTGGCCACTGAACTTTAAAATACATTAAAGGGAAAAATTAAAACTTAATAAAATAAATTATTACGAAAAAAAAAAAAAAATTACACACAAACACACAAAATTGTTGCTGAACGTTTTTATTTGTACTATCATGTCGAAATCAAACAAGATCGATTGCTGCGCTCTGCTGTTGCTACTGGCTCTCTGAGTTCGATGACATTGGTAGAACTTTGGGAGAGGTTTGATGCACGGATTGATGCACTGGAAGAAAAGATTACGACACAAATTTCGAAGGAAGTTGAAATTGTTTTTAAGAGGCTGACGGATTTGGAAGCTGTTTTTGATGCCAAACTTGAAACTGTGAGAAAAGATTTTCAGGATTTTAGTCCTAAATATAAAATTTAAATACGCTTCTATTGTTATAACCGACATTTCTCTATGATTTCTTGTTCCAGAGATATAAGGGTGTCCCATAGTTCCCGCAAGATTTGAACTTAGCGCGATTCATGCGGTGAAGTGTTATGAACCAAAAGAAAAAACAATTTGACAGCTGACACTAAAAGATTAGTAAAAATTTATGGAAAGAGGAGATTCAACGCTGCATCAACGAAATCGAGCCACATTATTGAAAAGTAGTTAATCAGTTTTTAGGCTCTCTTGAATAGTAGCCAATTTCGAGTTAGGTTGTTTTGTGACAAATATATTAACTTAACTACCAAACTACTTAATATTTGCAATCCAAAAATCTTGCTTGACGTAAACATGATTTTTTTTTTCAGTGCTTGTTTACGTTTATGATAAAAACTTTAAGCTGATTGAAATTCACTAATGTCTTTACATAGAAGAGTCCTTTACAAAGAAAAATATCCTTTTGTTTTAAACATATCAATTGATATTAACCTAAGTGAATTATTTCTTTAGTTTTGTGCTTCTTCTGCACTGAGAGGACATTAATTATGTAAATATTGCAAATGCAGTGTATACAGTTTCAATAGGAAGCCACTTAAAGGCGGAGTTAAGTTTTTGCTCATGCCAACAATTTTCGATTTATTTAACCCGCTTAATCAACTTGAGTAGTCAAAATCCTTTACTGCTTGGCAATTCCCTCCCCTAGCAGAACTACCCTTTACTCTGAACAACAAATATCCTTTGTCCTTCCTATTGGTACCAAGAAAAGAAAAGCAAGAAGAATGAGACAATCTATCAAGATAATTGATTGCTTTCGATTAGTAACGAATTTTGTAACTGAAACATTTAAACAAATCGGCGATTAATTAAATATTTGCTAAATCTTCTATTAAGCGTGATTTCCTGTAGCGGAATCATTGATAAACCATACCAAAGGATAGTGTGCATGTTGTTAAGGTGTCGGCGAAGCTGAAGGACATTGTGTGCAGCTATTTAATAGTCTAAGTTGCTAATTTATCTTGAAGTGCCAAGGAAGAATGACAAAGGGTTTAATTAATTGAGCTCATTTAAATTGAATTTAATGAAGCAATCGGGTATTTTGTGGCTTTGTATTGAAATAAATCGAGGTAAGCTTCGAGTTCAATAAGATAATTTTAAAATGTTAATTATTACAATAAAAGTTTGATTTTTCACATGACGAAGTTCAGATTTTATTTTTGTGAAAATTTAAAGCTCAAAAATTTTAGTATCAGCACATTTTCAAAAATAAATTAGAAAAATTCCAATGAAATCCAAACCACGAAGCAATCAAGGTAATTCCTCTTTTTGTTCCAATTGAGTTAAGACCACACCACCGGAACAAATAAGTAAGTAAGTAAATACCTCTTCAGTTTCTTTTTTCTCCAATCTTTCGTTGTACTTTTATTTCTTTATAATTCGTTTAAAAGCTCCCAAACAATATGCAAGTAAGTAGCTCAATTTCAAAAACAAAGTCCAACCACCCATTTTCAGTTTCCCACTCGCGGGACTGACACGTTTGTTTAGTCTTAAATACACATTAATTCAGGAATTCAAAGAACAACTTAAGATATGGCTGCTGTTTTTGACAAAAGCCACCATTTCCACGACGAATCACTGCCAACTACAGAGCGTCCCACTTAAATTGGAGTTTGAAAATGAGAAAAAAAAAAGAAGAAAGCAGCCGCATAACGAAGAAAGAAATCAAGAAGCTCGAAATTAAATTAAATGCGCTCAGTTTACTTTTTTCATTCCTACCTATGATGGGTCGTTGTCGGCATCGTCGTCGTCGTTGTTGGGGAAGAATATGGACAGACTTTTAAGTTGGCGTTTGGTGCTGTAGTTGGTTGGCACGACCACTGTTCTCTCATAAGAAAAAGCAGTGCGACGCTTTAGTCTTTGCTACCAGTCAAGAGTCATAATGCAGAAGAAGAAATAAGTCAGCAGCTACCGAAAAAAGGTAACAGCATTAAGATGCCATGATAGCGGAAAATAGAAGTTACTACTTCAGTGCAATGTTCATTAATGTGTGTGAGCGCATATAGGGGAGAGATGGGACTTAGTTCATGACATGAAAGTTGTATTACTTATTTATAAGTACATAGAAGGATTTACCTCAGATCGAGTTTTGATACCCAAATCAAAATTATAAATTATAATAGGTCTGGAGTAATGAATTGGGTAACAGTTTAAAAGTGTTCTCAGTTCCTCTAAACTATGAGCACTTATTATATGGAAAAAATAATGCCTCTTTTACTATTTTGCCATTTTTGTCAAGCAATTTGCTAGTGTAAATTGTCTTGCCTTTTATGTTGTTGTAAATGAACGATTTGATTTTAGTGAGTAATCAAGCAAAAGTTGGGTAGATTTTAAATAGTCACCAGTATGTTACTCCAGATCGTAAATACCCCAATTTTATTCTTCAAAAAATTACTTTTCTGTCGAAAATATTGGGCCCACTTTCCGATCATTGTATAATATTTATGTTCGACAAATCCACCAAATCTTATCAAAAAGCATTTAAGTGTGTAGTCTACGAAATTTCATCAAAATACTTAGCATTGAAATTCTACGAGATCTAATAAGATGAAAAATGTGTCGTGACCTTCAAATTTTGCTCATAAATTTACTTCAAAGATGATACTGAAAACAAAGAAATCTATTCTAAAATGCGCAGATATTCTCCTCAATCCCCACCAAAATCCTGTATTTTTTATATAAAAGTTTTATATTTAAGAACTCGAAGCCTATCAATAACAATATGTGTTCTTTCAAAAAATAAGCCATCCGACATGATACAACACAGAGAAGCATAAAGAAGACGTAGCCAAAAAATGGTCGACAGAGAGTATTGATACGCTTTGTTTTTATTGAACGCGAACCAATCTTTTTAATAAGTTTAACACTTAAAGGAAACAAATTTTGAACGAGGAAATATTTAATACGATATTTATATATAAATTAGATAATAGAAAGGACGTTATGACACCATCTTCCTTAATAAATCTTTCGAGCATACTAATGTAACGGTATATTCGTGTAACAGCAATATGGGAATATGTTTAAGACTGGGAATTACTTGAGTTTTCTGTAGTAATTTATATGTTTGTGGTGCAGAATCTGATAGTTGGTTGAGTGTCTAGGCGCGGCAGTTTTTAATGAAAATAATAAAATGTTCAATGTAGACTTAAGGAAAAAATGAAAGCAAAGGTAGCATTTCAAAATTGGAAATGCAGTAAAAAGAATTTAAAAATTCTATTGCATGAAAAATAACCATGGAAACTATAAAACCTTAAGGGTCATGCAAGATTAATAATATCCCATAAAATATAGAATGTCGTAAGAAAACAAAACAGATAACTTTCGTTCGATTTCAGCAAGACCCCGTTCATCACCTTAATGACACGATATAAAGAAATATAATGTCCTGTCAATAAATATGAAATTGGAAACGTACGCAAAAGAAAAAGACGATCCAGAAGAGGTGAAATTTACAATTTCGATTTGAACCACAAAATTGAAGTAAATTTATTTTATTTATGACCGACCGACCATTGAGGGAATGCCGAAGTGTAAACGTACGCTCAAATCCAGAACTTAAATAAATTACAAGGTTAAGCATATGCCGGGCTATAGGAAAAGGGTTACCGCACATACACATGCACACGCGCAAACACCTACAAATAAAGATTCCCTCGTGTGTGGTCAATGAAGGAAATATGATTTGGATGCTATTGCTGCTATCACTGGTCATACTTTGATTACATTAAGGAAAGAAGAACAGGCGTAGAAATATGGCAGAGAAAGAGAGTAAAAAAGTGCTTACCGTGAATTTATGTGTGGAAAATCATAAAGCATTGATGCCTGAACAGGAAATTGAGTTTTCGTTATGTTTTCGTTTCCCTTGCCCATGCTATTGGCCAGAAAGGATAACATATTTATGTGATTGTTCATGTGTGCAATTTCCTTTTCTTGAAGTTGTGCTAAGGCATAATAAAAATAAAATCCAGAAAGAACACATATATCGGTATGTTTTTTCGGCAAATCAATAAAATTAAAGAGATTGCTGTAGAACATTCACTTGTGTATCATATATTCAATCACTCATTAATCAAAAAAAGTAGTTATGTACTTCTTCGTTAAAAAAGTACTGGAATGGGTACAGAAAATCAAATTATATTTAAACTGAATGGCAAAATAAACGTGTCCTCCTGCCAGCATTTGATTTGTTTACAATTTTTTGTGTGCAGAAGTCACTTGATACCACCGTGCCAATCAATCATTTTTGTTGCTTAGCGTAGCAAAATGTCAACATGTCAATAAACGATATAACAGCAACAACAGTAAAACAACAAAAACATTTAAGCCAAAATGACAATGCCACAAAAACTATTTACTTTCACATTTAGCTGCGTACTCGCCGTGATATCAAGTCAAGTGCAGATATGCCTGAAGATAAAAAGTGTACACCTAAATACACAAAAATATATTACCTCAGACAGGATATCAAATATCCTCATCCCTCATCATCGAGTGAGTCATGTTTTGAGCACGTGCAGATAATTACAAGTGTTAATTCTGATGGATGATTTATTTCAAGTTTATAATTTTACAAACTAAATGCATATGTATACATATATTCAACGAAGGAGCTTTTACTCAATTGCGGGTACTTGCTCTTTAAAAATGCAAATTCTGGAGCCTATCAGATTAAATTTTGCCTTTAAATTATCGGTATCAGTTTTAAAGCATTCGACTGCTGGATGGTGATGCAATCCAAATCAGCTCTTTAAAATATGTATAATTTGAATTTGATAAAATAACCTCATATTAATATTTACTTTTCTGGCCTTATATTTCAACTTTATTGCACTGTAGTCAAACCAAGACTGAACTGCTTCATCATAAGCACTTCGAGCCCTTACCGCCAAAAAGACTTAACTGACAAAAAATAAAATTTTACAGGAGAAGGTTTTTTTTACATATCTGTGCATTTAGTATAGCTATTACAGTGAAATTTAGTATGTAAGCTATATTTTGTGGTATGTAGACATGCGATGCAACTAGTTTCATTCACCTATTTATAATATAACGGCGATTTTTCAGTGTTTTGTCAGTTAAGTCTTTTTTTCTTTTCCAGATTCCCCATCTGATCTACAGTTTTCGTACCAAAAAACATTTGAGGTCACATATACTATTAACCCGCATCAAGACTTTTTAATAAATTTTCCCTTTTTATTACATTATTTGCAAATTATTTTTGACACAAAAACAAAAAAAGACTTAACCAACAACTCGCAGTCACAAAAAAAATAAACAAAATACTTCGAATGTCGGTTAAGTCTTAATTGCTTTCGCTATAACTCCGTAACGGTACTTTTTACAGTTATGAAATTTGTAGAGAAGATGCGTATGGACACGAACTATAAGTTTTCATCAAAAAACGAAAATCCGAAATCGTGTCAGTTAAGTCTTTTTGGCGGTTAGGGCTCGACTTGTTTATTCTATCTGATTCCGACATTCGAGTAAGGCCTCAAATCTGCTTTACCTAGCACAAGCTACATTTGCCTATTCATTGTTTTAGATTGTAGGCATCTGACATAATATTGTCAGCTGTTCTCGTAGTTTCTTTCCTCCACATTCACAGGTTGCACATACTTTTAATTTTTGTATATTTTTTTTGCCATAATTATGGCTTACCAGCTTCCAAAAAAGCTATGCGTACTTTTAGGCTTTGATATTTTGCATTTGTGTCACAAAATATTTGAATCGATGAATGTTAAAGTTCCACATTTTACAATTTTTCGGTTTTCCTTTTTTGGCGTATTCTTCTTGATGACATAACCCCACATGCATTTTTATAATAAAAAAGTCAGTCACGCCAGTTTCGTAATCCGTGTGTATTCTATTACTCTTCATTTCGGAAACTTTTTGATGAAAATGCCCAAAAAACCGATTTTTCCGATTTTTTCTAAATTCAGAGTTTTTCGGAACAAACTCGAAACTGTTTAGAGTTTTCGTAACGATTTCGTAAAGAATATTCTCTGGAGAATTTCTTTAACTTTTTCTTTCGAATTTTCGGAACAAACTCGAAACTGTTCACAGTTTTCGTAACGATTTTCGTTACGAATTCGTTCAGAAATTTCGTTAAGTTTTATGCTCTTACAATGTTTCCCATCTAATATTTTTATTAAAAATATATTCAAATAAAATAAATAATTGTCTTCCAAAAATCTTTCATTGAGTGCAGAAACCCCACATGTGTATAAAAAAAATAAACCTTTTCCAACTAATGTATTTTAACCAAGAGTTTTTATTGTTGTCAATAGTTTGATCTTTCAAATCAGTTTTTTTTAAATAAACAGTTTTTTTCGAAAATATGCATCGTGTATAATATGAAGGTTTAACATTTATCATCATAAGAGTTATCTATATATGAATACGCAAGACAAAAATTTGTCCTACCTTTTTCACTATGTTTGAAATGGAGCACGACATTGAATTATATACCATTAGAAAGGTATTTGTGTGTAACCGTGCACAAAGCTTAAACTATTTATATATTTTGCCATTAAGTCAGGTAAAATTAAATGCAAATTTTTCAATATTAACAACGACAAAATACCCGGTCACACAGAGCTGGAAAGAGGATACAGCACAAAGAGGAAGACAAAAAGCTGACTTCATGTTTTTTTTTTTCTTTTTGTTTCACATTCGTCATTGTACGAGGGATGATAAATGAGCTTTTCTGGTTTGTACGAAATAGCAAAAAAGTACTAAAACTGTCCAAAAGAACCAAAATTATTTAACACATTTGTGGTCAAATTTTGACCATTGGGCGATTCTAGTAAGTATTATTGTTCGATAGCTCATGCCATCTAGCTTTTTATATTATTATTGAAACTCATATTAGTACTTAAATAATTGCTGTTTTGTTTCGTTTTCAACATTTGCCAGTACAAGCCACAGTTAAACAAAGTTTTGACAAAACCACAATAACAAAATACAAAAACATTTCCACCGGGAAGTGCAATACATTCATCACTTAAATTAATTTTAATGAGCACCAAATTTTATTGTGCATAACAGGAAGAGCAGGAAATTTAAATTAATTATAACATCCGTTGGCCAGAGAGAGACAGATAGGGCCAAACATAACATAATACGAGAACAACAACAACTACAACAATGGCAGGATGAAGTAATTTAAATTTTGTAAAATTAAAACATTATTAAAATGGCCGTCGTCCAACAGCAAGCTAAACGGCAACACTATCAGGAACACTGTAAAACGGAAATTCCTCTACGACAAACGGTTAGGTGAACAGCATACATAATAAAAATCAACCCTGCAAACAATGTACTAGATACAAACGGCGTATGTATCGGGGACACAAACACGTATTTTTTTTTGTTTGTTTTTGAAAATCACATAGAAATTGCCGTACTCTTTCAATAACGTTTACATTGCTGTCGGGAAAAATACAGGCACTGGTTTTGTCGTACCAATACTTGTATTGTATCTGTTTGTCGTCCCTGCATAAATACTTAGATACGCATACCGGTACTGTATCGGTTGTACGTATCTGAAATAGTACAAGTACGTTCTAAATATGCGTACAGGTACTATACTCGCTATATGTATCTGCAATAATACGGGTACTGGCCTAGTATGTATACTAACGAAATTCCATATTAAATTAATGCAGTATTTATTTTTATTTTAAATAAAGTTCACAATACATTATTTTTTACAATTACATTTGGTCTAATGCACTTTCTACCATTAGCTGCTCCGTTGAAATATTTCAATCACCTTCTCTGGAACTATCCAGTTGGCAAGTTCTTGCACATTAAATAGGGTGGAATAGGATGGATTTCACCAATACTTTTGATCTTTACATTATCGATGAGATGCTCTTCATAGCACATCCGATAAAGTATACGCTCCGATGAGAACCGTTTAAGTAAAACAGCAATAAAAAATGCATAATATTCTAATTTAGCTTTATGAATTTAAGGCAATATCAGCTTTGCAGAGCAGACGCTTGAAAGTGCATAGGACCACAGCAACTCTGAAAAATACAAATGTAGAGTTATTATATTTTTTTTTAAATTCAAAGATTTACATCACCTACTACTACTTACCATGTATTGAGATGATCGCTCAACGGTATATTATATCGTTGTATTGACGTGAAGCAGCAGTTTCGATTTTTTAAACAAATTTTAATTTTGTTTTTAAAATTTGAATAGTCAAAAGCTGACATAAAACTACATGTTGGAAAAATAGCGGTACGAATACCTAGAAAATACAAGAAATGTTCCAGATACTCGTACGTGAAACAAAAATGGAAATAAAAAAATAAAGAAATGTAAAAAATTCAAATACAACCGGTACTCATTTTTTGCAGGGAAGTTTATTAAAATGAAAATGAAAAAGTTTTTTTCTACTTTAAATTGTTCGCTCTATAAAAAAGTTAAGAGTGCAGGTTCGGGAATTTTCTGTTGCAAAACTTCTTAGAAGTTCAGCCACCTGCACAAGTTCTCACAAAGATTTCGAATTCCTACCTCAATGGCAGTGGGCTCTTTGTGTGCCCCCTCGAAATACCTAAAAACATATAAATTTTACAACTTTTTCTTTTCGTTTTTGTCGTTTTCTTTTACGGCAATTGGACATCATCAGGTATAATTTCAATTGTATTTCCCTGCAGACCGTTCAATTCTTTTCCAGCAACAGACATAAAATCCATTTGCATAAACTTTTATTTTCATAGCTAAAATAGGAATGGGCACTCCCGCTACTACTACCCTCATGACATTTGTGATTTGATTTGATGTGGCTAAAACAAAGAATGCTGGGGGCGAGTATAAAACGTAAGATATTCAACGCAGCTGTTTTAAATCCTATACCTTTCTAACTGTTAAATTTTATGCATCGCAAGACGATGACGATGTCGCCGACTACAATGAAACTTTTTCTTCATTTCTGCAACAATTTCGCATTTGAATTTGTATAAAATTGATTTTGTTGCCGTCGTCGACAACATTGGGGCCACCTTTGACCCGTACCGTTTTGTACGGTTTTTGTTTTTGCTTTTTTCTACAAAATGTTGTTTCACCTTTCTTCTTTTCCTTAATACCGTTGACGTTGTAAAGGATAAGCAG
Source organism: Calliopum simillimum (assembly GCA_951812925.1). Classification (NCBI taxonomy): domain Eukaryota; kingdom Metazoa; phylum Arthropoda; class Insecta; order Diptera; family Lauxaniidae; genus Calliopum; species Calliopum simillimum. The sequence goes on from OX638368.1 coordinate 162,430,153, forward strand.
CTTGCTTTGTACATAGCTACTACTTTTGGAGTGAAAAATTACACTGTGCTGTCGGAAATTCTAACATTGATGAGTTCCATGTAGTAATCATAATTCGGGCACGCTGAATTCTATGGTCGTAGTCATTTTTATGGTTTCGGTCTTGTTTTCGAGAAATTCAAGTTTGAAAATTTGACTAAAAAAAAAATATATAAAAAACAGGTATTTTATTCCATTTCAACCATTACCTATAACAGATACCTATTCAACCTATTAAGTGTTCACACCTACAAAAAGTACAGCAAAATGCTAAAAAAATCTTTTTTAGGAAAAATTTTGTATGTTTTACATGGAAATATTTGTTTTGTCAAATTTATTGTACTTCTGATGTTCCTTGGCTAAGGCAATCGACTGTCGCTGCGAAAACTTGACGTCGTGCAATCATATCTAAAAAATTTTGCGTGCCTTCGATGTGGTTGCATTGTGGAGTTACATTAGATAGTTGAAACCATTCTCCAGATGGTTTTTCAATGCTCTCCAATGATGGTTGCAAATATTCACTCATTGGAATTGGTCTGATTAGAATGGGAATATTTCCTGAATGCGGAAATTGCAACTGAATAAATTTTGTTTGCTCCATATTCTTATTGATATTTATACCCTACACCCAGGGTATATTCACTTTATCCTTCCGTTTGTAACGCAGAGAAGGAGGCGTGGCAGATATGGAAAAGTATATATATTCTTGATCAGCGTCACCTCCTGAGTCGATATAGCCATGTCCGTCTGTCAGGCTGGGTGGCTGGCTGGCTGGCTGGCTGGGTAACGGCTGGGTGTGTGTGGAAATACACTTTTTGGGAAAACTAAGCAAGATAATTCAATGAAATTTGGTACCTCGCCTCCGTCATCAAAGTTTGCTCGGGGGATTGCAAACGAGCAAAATCGGTTAACGGACACGCCTACCGCCCATACAAAAAATATATTCAAAATGCAATTTCATGAGTATTTTTCACGACAATGCAACCAAAATACACATAAATACTACAAATTGTAAGCGCAAGCTCTGAGAAAAAACTGAGCGAACTCAGACAAGACGGCGTGGCACCTCCCATATAAGCAAAAGCTTCAAAACGCTATACTGAAAGCGATTTTTGAGATATTCGAACCAAATTTATCTCAGACACTAAGAACTATAAATGAAAGCTCTCAACAAAAATTGGGTGAAATTGGACAAGGAGGCGTGGCACCTCCCATATAAGCAAAAGATTCAAAATGCTATACTGAAAGAGTTTTTGAGATAATCCAACCAAATTTCACTCACCCACTAAATATTATAAATGCGAGCTCTGAACAAAAACTGGTTGAACTTGGACAAGAGGGCGTGTCTCCTCCCACACAAGCAAAAGCTTCAAAACGCTAGCGATTTTCGAGATATTCGAACCAAATTTAACTCGGACACTAAGAACTCTAAATGAAAGCTCTCAACAAAAATTGGGTGAAATCGGACAATGAGGCGTGGCACCTCGCTTACAAGCAAAATTTTCAAAACACTGCAGTGTAGGGTATTTATTTTTTGGCCAGGCCAAAAGTTACACCCTTACTAGTTTTTTGTTCTGTTTAATCTATTACTAGAATTCAAGCACGCATAACATTCTTCTGGATCATGTTCCAAGCTTCCTGTACATATAATAGACGGGGCCCATTCTACATACACTTGCGTGGTTTCCCACCACGCTTGCTTGACGGAATAGTAAATTTTCCTCAAACATTACTCTGTTTAATTTGGCACGTTAATAATTTTTTTTAGATTTTTAACTTTAATATGACCAACCGATAAAATAATCCACTGACATACGAATAAATGACTGCTTTTTGTTGTTTGATGTTAGAATTTCATAAAAAAATCAAGAAAGAGTAGGTATCAAAATTAGAATAAATTTGTAAAAAAAACTGCTTTTTGCGTGTAAAAAACTCTAAATTTTGGCAATAAAGAAAATTTTCATAACATTTTGCAGCACCTTGGTGGTCGTGAATAAGTTACAAAAAGAAAAACATTCAACCAAACTGAATAGGTATAGGTTAGGGTGGGCCAAATTGTATGGACGAAATTTTATCGACCTCGGCTACCCCCCTATGTAAAAGTTCATTCAATTTTATGAATATTTACCCAAAGAACTATACCTCTGCGTTCAACTTTTGTTCGGCGCATTTTTGATCGAAAATTTTACCTTTTATTAATTTTTTTTTTATTTTCATACTTCAACTTTAGTTCGGCGCATTTTCGATTGAAAATTTTACCTTGCGTTTAATATTTATTCAATCGAATATGCGCCGAACTAAAGTTGAACGTAGAGGTATGGTTCTTTGGGCAAATATTCATAGAATTGAATGAACTTTCAGCCTAGGTTGGTGTCTTGTTTGAAAAAATTCATCCATAAATATGAATGGTTTATTTTGAAAGTCGGTCATAATAATCGGCTATATGACCCATATCACTTTTTTAAACATACAGCATCAATTCCACACCATCAGGTAAAATTTTTATGTAAACAGAACCCAATTTAATTGATTACTGACAGAATATTATCCAAATCATATAGTGACATTACTTTTGTCTTTATAAAAATATTTAAAATTTAGTATGAAAATAAAAAAAAATATTGACGAAAGGTACAATTTTCGATAAAAAATGCGCCGAACTAAAGTTGAACGCAGAAGTATAGTTCCTTGGGCAAATATTCATAGAATTGAATGAACTTTCACATAGGGGGGTAGCCGAGAACAGTTTTCAAATCGGCCCACCCTAGTATAGGTATATAGGTACAAGGGAAGAAATTGTTGAAATGGAAAAAAATACCTGTTTTTTATTAAAAATTTTTTTTTTTAGTCAAATTTTCAAAATTGAATTTCTCAAAAACAAGAGCCAAACCGTAAAAATGAGTATGACCATTGAAATCAGCATACCCGAAATATGTTTACTACTAGGGTCCCATCAATGTTAGAAAAATAATTGCTCCGTTTCGAGCATTTTTATTTTTCTTAAGTTTGTAAGAAAAAATTATTAAAGAAACATTTAGTATCAAAACTATCTTGTAATTTTTAGTTAATTGAAAATATCGATATTCATGCACACTTTCATATCGCTCAATGGATAATTTTCATATTTCGAATATTAAATCGGTTTTGTTGTGTGGGTGCGAAAGTTTGGTAGCCTCCAAATACGAATAATAAACGAGATCAAGCTCCACAAATCGGGATGGATGGGACATACTATCCGGAAACCATACAGAAAGTTGTAGGAAGAAATAGACAGGATGCAAAATCTTATTCAACCTAAATGGACAGGATATCAGTCAAAGCAGATTATTTTCTTACAATGTAAAGAAAAAAACGTACCAAATTTTAAAATCGTATCAGCTCAGCAAAAAACTAATTTTTTCGACCTTTGACCTAGAATATCTCGAAAAAGGAGCTGATACGGTTTTAAACTTTGGTGATTTGATAGACTTTAGTCGGATTAGGTTTTGCTTCCTGCCTACTGTGAATGTTTGGTTCCTTCAATAAAATTATTTCGGAACTATTAGATAATACATGGAAAACAATAGCTTACACACACTGGGCTTGAACAGTCGATAGGTGTGATGAAAGTGTCGACAAAATCTGTGAATGGGGTTTCATTTGTACTTGTTTAGTGGCCTAAAAAATGTAAACCTCGAAATCGTAGCTGCTCATTTTCGCGGAATTTCACAAAAATACATATCCCATATAAAATAAAAAAAAAATTGAAAAAAGAAACACAACAAACATATATAAAAGTATTTATTTTAAATGTATTTTGCAATGCGAAATCCGAATCCGGCATTGGAATTGCTGTATCTCATATGGTTTATGAGATATCCTAGTCCAAGCAAGCAAAAAATACCGTTTTTGCTTTATTTTGAAGCTATATAATTAGAATATAGAGCATTCATATGTAGAATCCGATGCAATATCTATAAGTTATAATCTTTTTATTTAAGACCTAAGTCAAATCATGTCAATAGCTTTATTTTTCTCCGAAATATCGTAGACTGAAATAATGAGAAAATTAATTTTTTGCACTTTTTTAACTTTTTAGGTTAGCATATCTCCATTATGCATAAGTTCACTAACTTTCATAATCATAGCTTGTATAACTGCAGTGATATAGCAATTTTAGTATCTTTTCCATATGAGGAGTGCAACCCCCGTCCCCCGCAGCGGTATCTCACCCCCTTAAGAACCTTCTACAGACCATAACAAACAATTTAAAAAAAAAATTATTTAAATCCGCCGTGTAGTTTCCACGTCCATAAGCTACATACGGACACCATTTCATTTTTATATATATATATATACACAGTTTGTCAAGAATGTCTTTTTACATTGCAAATAAATTCATATTTTCAACTTATTAAGCAAAAAAATCGTACTTCTTACATTTTTGCCAAAGTTTTTTCATGAATAATAGTTGCTTACTATATTTAAAAAGGATTCGTGAAAAAAATTTGCAAATTCAATGCAAAATAAAGAAAAAATCAACAAAACAAATAATACTCAATTTTTGAAGTGTCAAGAAAGTCTTTTTACAAATAAAAAGAAATGTTTTTATATTAAATTTTTAGTACCTTCCTTGTTTACAACCATCTTTGAATGACCACCAGAATCATCTACCACACATTGAAGACGTTTTCACATAGAAGGAACCAACTTTTTCAGGTTGTAATTACTCGGTCTTTTCCAATAATGTATTTTCAAATGATGTTCGGTATTTGGTTGTCTTTCAGCAACCTTTTTCTTTAAATAGACCCACAAATTTTCGATAGGATTATAGTCGGGACTTTGGACTAATGCATTCATCACTTTGTCACAGTTAAACCGAAGCCACATTCGCACCGTAGTCGCTTATGCTTTCGATCATTACGCTGATAGAATTTGAAACGGTGTTTTCAGTCCCTGATAAACCCAAATTGTCAAGTTTTTTAATGTGAAATGGTTAGATATTCTTTCGAGTTTATGGTTGTGTCTTTAACGGATAAGTTTCTACTCCTCTGCCACCTCCAAATCATAATACTAAATTTTAAATTTTAACAGTCGTACTAATGTTGGGATGTTAAAATTGAAAAATTTAGTATTATGACTTGGAGGTGGCAGAGGAGTAGGCACTTATCTTTTATAGACACAACCATGAAGTGGAAAGAATGTGTAACCATTTTGCATTAAAAAACTTGACAATTTGGGTTTATCAGGGACTGAAAACCCCATTTCAAATTCCATCAGCGTAATGATCGAAAGCATAAGCGACTATGGTGCGAATGTGGCTTCACTTTAATTGTGACAAAGTGATGGATGCATTAGTCCAAAGTCCCGACTATAATCCTATCGAAAATTTGTGGGTCTATTTAAATAAAAAGGTCGCTGAAGGACAACCAAATACCGAACATCATTTGAAAATACATTATTGGAAAAGACCGAGTAATTACAACCTGAAAAAGTTGGTTCCTTCTATGTGAAAACGTCAACAATGTGTGGTAGATGCTTCTGGTGGTCATTCAAAGATGGTTGTAAACAAGGAAGGTACTAAAAATTTAATATAAAAACATTTATTTTTATTTGTAAAAAGATTTTCTTGACACTTCAAAAATCGAGTATTATTTGTTTTTGTTGATTTTTTCTATATTTTGCATTGAATTTGCAAATTTTTTTCACGGATCCTTTTTAAATATAGTAAGCAACTATTATTCATGAAAAAAAGTTTGACAAAAATGTAAGAAGTACGATTTTTTTGCTTAATAAGTTGAAAATATGAATTTATTTTCAATGTTAAAAGACATTCTTGACAAACTGTATATACAAGATTATAAATTCGAAAGTAACTCTGTCTATCTGTCTTTCTGTTTGTTACCTTTTCACGCCTAAACCACCTAACCAATTTGGATGAAATTTTGTATGGAGATAGTGAGAGACTCTAAGAAGGATATAGGATAGTTTTTACCTCTAACATCATCGTTAAAAGGGGTGAAAAGGGGGATGGAAGTTTGTATGGGGAATCAATAACCGCTGAACCAATTTAAATGTGATTTAATATGGAGATAGCCAGAGACCCTATGAAGGATATAGGAAAGTTTTTATCCCTAAAATCATCCTTAAAACGCTGAAAAGGGGGATGGAAGTCTGTATATCGAATCAATAATCGCTAAACCAATTAAGTTGAAATTTGGTATGAAGATAGAAAGAGACCCTCGAAAGGATATAAGATAGTTTCTTCCCCTAAAATCATCCTTAAAAGGGGTGAACAGGCTGATGGAAGTTTGTATGTTTACATTTTGAAAGATAAATAAAATTTAAAAAATAAATAAAATTTGAAAGATAAATAAAAACAAAAACGCATTTCTGTGTTAAATGTGCCCAGTAGGAGGAAGAGCGATCCAATAGGTACAATATTAGGCCTTATTTGAAAGTCAGTAGTCCTGGTGTCTTCCCTTCTTTCTTCCTTTCTTTTGTACACATGATGCCATTGGACACCAAGGCCTAGCACTCACGCTTCTGCAAAGAAGGCAGCAAAGCAGGCATTCTATGAGTGCTTTTAATAAGAAAGGACAGAAACAGGCATGCTATCTTCCCTCTTTTGTACACATGTTGTCGTTGCATGCTTCCACAAAAAAGGCAGTGATGCTGGTCATCTATGATCGCTTCTCATGTGAAAGGGCAACAACATATTTCGATATTCGTGAATATCGACATGTCCTATATTAAATGTCATTGCTGTATACTGTACCGTACAAATCCAAAAATATATACCAAGCAAGAGAAACTTAAGTAGTAGATACTTTTATTAAATATATTGAGAATCATAAAGTCTGAAGAAAATCTACAAAAAACTTCTAATATAAAAGGACAATAGCAAGTAGTTAAGCAAGTGACAAGCTTTCTTATAGATCTGTTTATGGAAGGCATCAACATGTTTAAAAGATCTTAAAGAAGGCAAGAAAGAACAAAAACTGTGACATCAGGATCTGAAATATAGTTTAAGAAGTAATTGCTTTGAAGTAATTGCTTTGAAGGTAGGCAGGTGAACTACTCAGATAACACAGTTCTTCAATGGTTTTCCTCTTTTAATTTTAAAAAGCAATTCTTATAGATTTTAGTGAGGTGAAAAATAGAGGAAAAATTCTATCACGTAACAATTTTCAGTAATTTAAATTTTACTTACGTCATGTTTTCGAATATACATGACTACCACGCCTATACTACAGAACATATTAAAATCATATTTGCACCACCTTTTTTTTTGTGCTCCAAAAGATTTATAAGAAAAATGGAGGTAATTGAAAAGGGGACGTTGTACCTCTCATACAAAAAAAAAAAAAACACAAATTAATTGGAAAGTTAATTTGAGTCGCTTCTACGCATATACCAGTAGATATAATGAGATCATATTAACACCATATATCCGCTTGATATTCCGACAGATTTGCCTTGATAATGGAAATATTGAATGAAAGTACCTACGGAGCGATCGGTATAACAAAAAAACGTTAAATATTTATGATAAGATAGCGGAACCCAAGTATTAGCAACAGTATCGTTACACTGATTTCGAAGTTTTACGTATGCTGTTTGACCTCCGTTTGCTGTGCTCTTTTACGATACAGAAAAATCAAAAATTAAAAAAAAATTCGTTAAGGATTTTTTAATTGATGTAAAAAAATATTTCCTGGGATAGTCCTTAAACAGGGGCGTGGAGAGAAAATCCGGGCCCAAGGGTAATTATATACCGGGCCCCACTAGTAGCTTTTTTTTATTCGATAGTAATCCACAGGATGCCCAAGAGATATGTGAAATGTGCAAATTTGTGATTTTGTTTGCTTTCCGCCCATATTCATAAAATAAAAGTCAAAAATAAGATTTCGGCCGGTCTTCGATCAATGCTTGAAAAATATACTAAAAAAAGCCAAATCATTTTAACTGCCCGAACTTCGAGACTATTGGTTTCTTTCTCAGATTTCATTAAATCAACTTTTGTAGAGTATAGAGATTTTGGTCCAAATATTAAACTTGATGCTGTTTTGGAACAAAAATACAAATTTTTTAAGAAAATTTTCATGACTAGAAATTGATTTTTTGTAAATTTCAAGTGGCGAAATATTTGTTCTGGAAATCCTATGTTGTAATTAAAAAGAAAAACGTAATTAAAATTACATACTAGTTTTTGGGGTATGGATCTGTTCTCAAAGTACTGATTTTGTCTTCAAAATGAGCTATAAAATGATCTTGTATAATTTTCCTTTCAACAAATAATATTTTCCTGAAGGCAGGATTCTGTACCTTAAAATTTTTAAGTTTTGTAGCGTGTAAAAGGTTATTAATTTTATAAGTTTTATTTTTTTTAGTTGAGAGCAAAGATGGGCGTTGGTTCTAGATTTAATCATGACCCGTAGGGCTCTACTTACCAGCGCACTATGGTTTTTTTTGGACTAAAAAGTGCACACAAAAATAATTCACTACAAGGACCCTTTTTTTTTTAAAAAAAAAATCAAAAGCAAAATTAAATGTTATACATTGAGCTATCTGACAAGATGCCCGCTTTTTCTAGCATTTGATCCACAAATTAGGGACAGAGGTCGAAATCTCATAAATTTAAAAAAAAGCGGTTTTTCTGTTTAAAAATGTTAGTCGCATTAAACGCAGGAGTGATACATGAATAAATTTATATGCATTCAATGAAATCAAGCAAGAAAAAATTAATTCATTATAAAAATGGGCAGTGCGACGCCCAAAAAACAAATTCCTGATATCTCCGAAACTATTAGACGCATATAGATAAGACTCGGTATGTTTGTAAAAGGCACAGAGAGAAATTATATTTATTAGAAAAGTGGGCGGTGCCTGTATTAATTATCAAATTAAAGACTTTATTTGTGTTTTAATATAGTTTAATTTTATTCTTGTGCTGTTCTATACTCTGTGTTAAACTTTACTAAACTAAAACTTCTCGGCATCTCCTTTTACAATGGTATTTATGACAGATGCCTAGTGTTGAGTGACGTTATTATAATTTAGTGTTAAGCAATGTTTACATTTATTACAGTGCCACGCCCCAAAAATATAAAACACACCATATCTTCGAAACTATTTGACCCATGTGGATGAAATTCGGTTTATATACAAAAGTCATGAAGACAAATAATGTCTGCTGAAAAAATATGTGGCACCACGCCCACAGGCAATGTTACATGAATGAACTTGTTTCCTGTAGAACAGAGTTTCAATTAATAAGGATATGTTCATTGTTGGGTGTGGTACCGCCCTTTTTTTCAGCAAATATTATTTGACTCACTACTCTTTATATACATATAAACCGAAATTCATTGCTGTATCTCGAATAGTTTCGGAGATATGATAAGTTTTATATTTGTAGGGCGTGGCACCACCCATTTTTTTAGTGGATATTATTTCTCTCTGTGTCTGTTACAAATATACCGAATCTTATCTATCTGCGTCCAATAGTTTCGGAGATATAACGAATTTGTTTTTGGGGCGTGGCACAGCCCATTTTCACTTTGATTTAATTTCATCTTAATTGATTTGATTTAATGCACATAAATTAATTCATATTTCACTCCTTTTTAAACAGAAAAACCGTTTTTTTCAAAATTTATGAGATTTCGACCTCTGTCCTTTATTTGTGGATCAAATGCTAGAAAAAGCGGGCATCTTTTCAGATAGCTCAATGTAAAACCTTTAATTTTGCATTTGATTTTTTTAAAAAAAAAGGGTCCTTGTAGTGAATTATTTTTGTGTGCACTTTTTAGTCCAAAAAAAAACCATAGTGCAGCGATGGGCTCGGGCTCTGAAATCGATTTTCATGCGAGCCCGTACCTAATCACAAAAGCCCTTAATTTAGAGGCCCATGAGGACCCGTAAATCATACGAAGGTTTAGAAGCACGAACTTGGAAAGAATTCTGTTATTAAATAAAAATATGGAAAATTATGTCTATGTGAAGTGTTTAGAATGAAAATGGAGTAAGTTAAGTCAAACAAAAAAACTTATTAGATTTGTCCAAAAAGTTAGCAGGCAATGGTATCACTTTTGTTTTTTCTCGTTTGAAAAAAAAAAAAAAATTTTGCGGGCCAGGGCTTTTTCTCAAGTGCTTGTGTCGTGTTCATTGGTTGGGCCCGTTTCCTCTAGTTGAGCGTAAATATCATTTCGCAAGCTTGCAAAATACTGCTATAAATTTTATTTATGAAGATTTTGTTTCTGCTTAAATCCGGGCCCTCCAAAAAACTCCGGGCCTGGGGGGAATCCCCCCCTTACCCCCCTCTCATCAGGCCTGTCCTTAAATAAATAAATCTCACCTATTTACTCACATTTTAATATGTATGTATGTAGAAAGTACCTTTTCACTTACAATTTTATTAATTACTTAAATAGTATGAAGACTGATTAAAGATGTTGAAAGTGAAAAAATAGGGTATTCGAAGTACTAATACTGCGCCGACGAAGTCGAGGGTAAAAGCTAGTTTTTTATAATTTTTTCTTAGCTTTTTTTGAACTTTCTCTCAACTTTCTGCATAAATGCAGTTGTATATCTATATATATAAAAATGACTGTGTGTCTGTGTGTCTGTGTGTCTGTCTGAAGCATTATCACTCAGAAACCATTCATCCAATTGAGCTGAAAATTTGGAAATGAGTATATATTAGGTATGGGAATGTTTTTATGCTATACACGAAGTTTTCCGAAGACCACCCGAAGGCTTAATAGTCAAAACGAAGAATATCTAGGTATACGAGAGGAAAAATATCTATGGCAAGCTTTCAACAAGTTGTAACCGAAGGTCACCCGAGGGCTTCATAGTCAAAACGAAGAATATCTAGGTATACGAGAGGGAAAAAATCTATGGTGAACCATCAACAAACTTCAATTGATAGTTTTTTGGAACACCCGATGGTTCCCGAAGACCACCCGAAGGCTTCATAATCAAAACGAAGAATATCTTGATACACGAGAGGGAAAAAATCTACGGTGAACTATCAACAAACTTTAACTAATAGTTTTTTGGAAAACCTGAAGTTTGCCGAAGGTCACCCGAGGGTTTCATAGTCAAAACGAAGAATATCTAGGTATACGAGAGGGAAAAAATCTACGGTGAACTATCAACAAACTTTAACTGATAGTTTTTGGAATACCCGATGCTTCCCGAAGGTCACCCGAAGGCTTTATAGTCAAAAAGAAGAATATCTAGATGTACTACAGGAAAAACATCCAAGGCAAACTATCAACAAGCCTTAACTGATGGTTTCCTGGGACACTCCAGCTATGCCATTGCCAATTTTTAGGATGGTTTGAAATGAAATTAACTTTCTCAAAATACCTAAATTTTTATTGGTGACGTGGCAGTGGCGTAAATCAAATTTTTATCCCTGTATACCTTCTAAGCTATTGTGAATCAAAAAACAAAACAAACATGCCTAGCGGAGCGGGCAAAGAAGGCTAGTATGTAATAACATGATCTGCATGCTGTGGGGCTCGGACAACACAAACATTTAATAAAAAACAACCAATAACCAACAAATTTAATTATAATAATTTTTCAATCTAAGTTTGAGTTGACCTTTTGACAAGCTAATGCTTTATACTTCGCAATGATTTATAAGAGTTGTCATGCAATTAAAAGGGGCTGAAGCCATATAATTAGTTCTACTAACCGGTTGATAAAATAATTGATTAGAGTTACGATTGCTTCTTCGGTTAGTATTAAAATAAATATATTTAAGAAGCTCTGGTGTGGCAAGAGACCATGTAATAAGCTGATGAAGATAAAGTATATCCGCTATATTTCTACGTAACATCTTCAAACGATCCTCATAAGGAGGAAGGCTTAAAGAATCCGTCCAAGTAAAGCCTTTAAGAGCAAAACGAACAAAATTTTTTCGAATTCTTTCAATTCTGTCAATATAGTACAGTAAAGTTGTCAAAAAATGTATGAAAACCTAGAGAAAATTGCGCCCTGCAATTTTTTTTGCTTAATGTTTTTAGGACCACTTAAAAAGCTTAACGTCAAAAAGGTGACCTCGCTCTTGTGCGCATTAGCCGATATCTTGATATATGTTTGACTCAATTTATTTCGTTTCCTGTTGGTCAAACAGAAAAATTTTTCAACAAAAGTTCCGGGCAATAAAATTCTACGTTTTTTTTTACCTGGGACGCGATACCCATAAGTTGATATTTTGAGCGGTAGAAACCGCCAAAGTTACAAAAAATCAGTTTTTTCCATTTTGACCTACTGCGTGTTGTATTTTCAAAAAGTTGTGATAACATAATTTGAAGCGCTTGCAAAAACAAACAAAATAATTTTTAAATGAAGTCATTGCCTCAATTGGTTCTCAAGTTATAGTACAGTAAATATGTCCTAAAATGTACGTAAAAATGTAAAAAAGACCCCCCCTGAGCGTCAGCCACAATCTTGAAATATTTCTGATTCGATTTCTCTCGTTTCCTATTGGTCGCACAGATAAAAAATTTTTAACAAAAATTACGGGCAATAAAGTTTTAAGTATTTTTGATCTGGGACGCGGTATCCATAAGTTGATGTTCCGACCGGTAGAGGCTGCCAAAGTTACAAAAATAGATTTTTAACCATTTTGACCTACTGGGTGTTAATTTTTCAAAATGTTGGGACCACAAAATTTTAAGCTATTGTAAAACAAGCAAAATAGTTTTAAATAAAATGATTATCTCAATTGGTTCTCGCGTTATTACAAGGTAAAAATAAAATGCGTGTAAAAAATTAATTTTTTTTTTTAAATTTATTGCTTACGTTTTTTATCTGAACATTGATCACATAATACTTAAGTACTCGAAAACCAATTGAGATAATCACTTCATTTAAACACTATTTTGCTTGTTTTTGTAAGCGCTACAAATTATGTTATCAGCACTTTTTGAAAAATCGACACCCAGTGGGTGCAAATGGAAAAAAACTGATTTATTGTAACTTTGGCGGCCTCTACCGCTCAAAATATCAACTTATGGGTATCGCGTCCCAGGTAAAAAAAACATAGAATTTTATTGCCCGTAACTTTTGTTCAAAAATTTTTCTGTATAACCAACAGGAAACGAGATAAATTGAATCAAACATATATCAAGATATCGGGTAATGCGCACGGGTAGGGAGGTCACCTTTTTGACGTTAAGCTTTTTAAGTGGTCCTAAAAACATTAAGCAAAAAAAATTGCAGGGCGCAATTTCTTCTAGCTCATCGTACAATTTGACTGTACTAATATGTATGTGGAGAACTCTAACAATAGAGATTCTACTGTAATATTTTTTGTAGTTTTGTCGCACTCAATTTCATGCATAGAAATTTACTTTTGCTCTCTTGGTATGCAAACCGGTTTTTTATTGTTGTTGCTAAAGCATAAATTTTGTACATAAAGTAATTTCGAAAATCATTTTTGAACTAAATAAATTAGTAGAAGATTTACGCTCATTAAAAACGGAACACGCGTTCTTATTAAAATAAAGTTAAATATTTTCCACATTGATGACCCCCGACAACAATTAACAAATGACATCTGCCGATGATAGCCTGATTGATATGACTACTCCGCTCAACGATAGCTGTGTTGAGTCCGAAGGTGCAGTAGGGAACCACCGATTGTATGCTCACAGGGAAAGCGCTGTCCCACGTATTCCACTACCAACAATGTCGGAAGGGAATATTGAGGCATATTTTTATGCATTGGATTTTTGGTTTGAAGCTTCAGCGGTAGCAGATGACGTCAAGAAATTTAGCATCGTGCTTGCCAGCGTTCCGCCTACAAAGCTTTTAGAACTACGCCCGATAATTAAAGCTACGCCATCAACAGATAAGTATGCTCAGATTAAAGCGAAATTAATCGAGAATTTTGCTGATAGCCAACAACGCCGACTTCAACGAGTTCTTCAAGAAATGCCACTAGGGGAGCGCCGGCCTAGCGACTTATACAATGAGATGAAACTTGGAGCTGGAAGCACGCTTAGTAATAGTATTTTACATGACCTTTGGGTAAGCAGATTGCCTCCATTTCTGCAAGCTGCAATGATAGCAACGAATGTGGAAATCGTCCAAAAACTTAAAATTGCAGACTCAATAAGAGAATCCATCGGGATGCATAACGGTTCGGTAAGCGAAGTCTCATCGTGTAATGTGGTCGAAAATTTAAAATCGGACGTAGCGGAACTTTCTAAAAATCTTCAAAGACTTTTGAAGGGCACTGAGCGTTCAAGGTCGCGTTCAAAATCTCGTTCAAAGCCACGCTATTTTAAAAACAACAACCATTCGGCAAACGGTATTCTATGTTGGTATCATGAAAAATTCGCCGAAAGAGCAACAAAATGTCGTGCACTATGCACATTTTCGGAAAATAAAAATAATTCACAATAGGCCAGCTCTGCTGATATCGTTTCAGAGTTTGGCAAACACTCTGAAAATCCTAAAACATTTCGGTTACGTATTTTTGACACTTTAACAAAAATTAACTTTCGCCCGAAAAATTAACTGCAGCTCGCTTAGAGTTTGAATCGTTGCTCAGGTTAGGCATCTGTCGTCCATCTTCTAGTAACTGGGCAGCCCTCTCCACATGGTGCGTAAGCCAGATGGATCATGGAGGCCATGTGGCGATTATCGCGGTTTAAACGCGATAACCGTTCCCGACCGTTATCCGCTGCCTATCTTACAGGACTTCTCTAACGTCTTGGCTGGAAAATCGATATTTTCCAAAATAGATTTACAGAAGGCGTTTCATCAGGTGCCGATTCACCCCGATGATATTTGTAAAACTGCCATTACGACCCCATTCGGGTTATTTGAGTTCACGCAGATGACTTTTGGATTGAGAAACGCTGCTCAGACGTTTCAAAGAATGATAAATTAAGTTTTTCAAGGTCTAGATTTTACATTCACCTACCTCGATGACATCTGCGTCGCGTCACGTTCAATTAAAGAGCATAAAGATCATCTTTACCAAGTTTTTATTCGCCTAAAAGAACACGGGCTAACAATAAATGTTGCTAAATCGGAATTCGGCGTATCCGAACTGAAGTTTTTAAGCCACGCTATTAATTCGCAGGGCATACGATCGCTGCCCTCTCGTGTGCAAGCACTACTTGATTTCAAACGCCCAAAAGTTGCTAAAGAGCTAAAGCACTTTTTGGCCGTACTCAATTTCTACCGCCGTTTTCTACGAAATGCGATGCAATTGCAGCTACCACTTTTTAATATGGTTCCTGGTAATCCACGAAACGACAACACACCTTTATCTTGGAATGAAGATACGATAGCTAAGTTTGAAGCTTGCAAGCACCAACTCTCAAACTGTGCTATGCTAGCGCATCCCCATCCTGATGCAGAACTTTCCTTGTGGGTAGATGTGTCCAATTTTGCAGCTGGTGCAGTCCTGCATCAAGTTGTTGACGGAACTTTTCAACCTTTAGGGTTCTTCTCCAGAAAATTTAACAAAGCGGAATCTCGTTATAGCACCTATGATCGAGAGTTAACTGGACTTTACCTTTCATTGCGCCACTTTAGGTACATGGTGGAGGGTTGCATATGTCATGTGTATACCGACCACAAGCCATTAATCTACGCTTTTTGTCAACGTTTGAACCGAGCATCTGATCGGGAGGCACGACAGCTCGATTTTATTGCACAGATCACTACGGATATCCGCCATGTAAACGGCGAAAGCAATATCGTAGCAGATTTTTTATCTCGAGTTGAAACCATAAACGCCTCACCAATAAATTATGATGATCTCGCAGACGATCAAGCCAACGACGAAGAGCTGCTCGCGTGCCTGTCTGGTAAGGTTAAGAATTCACTCAAATTATCAACATTTTCTTATCCTTTCAGTTCAAAGAAAGTTTACTGCGATTCAACAACAAATCGCATTCGACCTTTCATCACGCGAAAATTTCGATCTGCTGTTTTGCATGCAACGCACGATATGGCTCATCCAGGAATCAAAGGGACAGCTCGTCTTATGTGCGAACGATTCGTTTGGCCGTATATTCAACGCGACAGCAAAGCATCTGCGCGCAACTGTGTTCAATGCCAACGCAACAAAATTGTGCGTCACAATCGTTCTCTACTAGTACGCCGCGAGCTATAAGGCCAACGATTTGCAAACATTCACATCGACATTGTTGGGCCTTTCCCTATATCTGATGGAAAACGCTACTGCTTAACAATTGTTGATCGCTATACGCGGTGGCCTGATGCAATACCAATTTGTGATATGACAGCTCCAACGGTGGCTCAAGCGCTTTTAGAGGGATGGATTTTGCGGTTCGGTATTCCTGTGGATATCACTTCAGATATTGGGCGTCAATTTGAAAGTGCTCTTTTTAATCAATTGATGAATTGCCTTGGAATAACTCACCTGCGTATGACGCCGTACCATCCACAGTGTAATGGTATGGTAGAGAGGTGGCACCGTACACTTAAATCGGCCATTCTCTGCCACAATATTGATCGATGGACTTCATATCTACCAATTATTTTGTTGGGCCTAAGATCTGCCTATAAAGAGGACTTAGGTGCAACTCCCGCTGAATTTGTATGTATATGGAATGAATCATCGATTACCATCAGAATTTTTTGTCGGCAGCAGATTAAAACGAAACTGTACGTCAACTCCGTTCAACAACGCGTGATTTACGACCTGTTGATGCCGCTTGGCATACCCCGGCTAAAGCTTTCATTCACTCCGAGCTTGAATCATGCGAATATGTTTTCATCTGGGACGATTCTGAGCGGCCATCGCTCTCTGCACCCTACAAAGGGCCATACAAGGTATCGAGGCGTTCAACAAAATAGCGCGCCGGCAGCAGATGAAAACGAAACTGTACGTCAACTCCGTTCAACAATCGTGATTTACGACCTGTTGATGCCGCTTGGCATACCCCGGCTAAAGCTTTCATCCACTCCGAGCTTAAATCATGCGAATATGCTCTCTGCACCCTACAAAGGGCCATACAAGGTATCGAGGCGTTCAACAAAATATTTTGTCATAATTGTCAAAGACAAGGAGGTCACAGTTTCGATTGACCGTCTAAAACCAGCTTTCATCGCACCCCTGGCTGAATTCTGGATGGGGGGTACAGTGGAGAACTCCAACAATAGAGATTCTACTGTAATATTTTTTGTAGTTTTGTCGCACTCAATTTCATGCATAGAAATTTACTTTTGCTCTCTTGGTATGCAAACCGGTTTTTTATTGTTGTTGCTAAAGCATAAATTTTGTACATAAAGTAATTTCGAAAATCATTTTTGTAATTAGCATAAGAAAGAATTTGAACTAAATAAATTAGTAGAAGATTTACGCTCATTAAAAACGGAACACGCGTTCTTATTAAAATGAAGTTAAATAATTTTCCACATGTATATTATAAAATGGGGACCAAACTTGGCTAGCGTACTCTAACTGAGGACGCACAATTGTGTTATATAAAGTTACCGTTACTAAAGGGCTATTAAATTCTTTTGCCCATCGTTTAATAAAGCCAAGCAGTGATGAAGATTTTTAACAAAGATAATATTTGTATCCCAAAATCGATTTTTTCTCGTATTTCACTTACGCGGTCATAAAACGATTTTAAACTCAAAAGCAAGGCATCTAACGAAAAAAGTGTATGAGGCAAAAAATACTTGGAATTGTCCAAAGAATACGTGTGAATTTCTTAGAATTTTGAGAATCGACGTGAGTTTTTTCAGAATTTATTTTTTTTTTTTTTTTGACCTAGTTTTGAAAAATAATAAAATGGCTCAAAAAATTCTGAAAAAATTCTTTTAGAAATTACTTGTCTCGGTTAATTTTTATGCTAGAAAGATGTTTTTTGTAAAGTAACTATGGTCCAGATAACAACTGTGCTAAGTTTCAAGTCCGCATAAATTTTTTCGTTTTGAGATGTTTAATGCTTCAAAATTCAAAACTCAGCAAAAAGCATATGTCATAGTAACTGTAAAGAAAAGGTAAGTACCAAAATCTGCTCAAAAATTGCTCTACCACATAGAAAAAATGTCATTTAATCAAAAAAAGTTGGTTGGAACGAAGGTTTTTAGTGACATAGGCCTGCTTTTGATTTTAGAATCATAGAACGAAATTTACAGTATGTATTCTCTTTAAACTTTGTCGCGATCTCTTTCGAAGACTTTGATCTCTCGCCACGACTTTCCCGATTCTTGGATTTCCTTATCTACCGACCTTTTCCAGTTGGTTTTCGGTCTACCACATCCTCTACTGCGTTATGGATTCCACTCACTTTTAAAGTTTGACTAATCGGCATGAATGCGTTACTTCGAATCCCAATACCCAGTTTTCTAAGGCTACAATCATACAAACAGAATTGTCATTCAACTAGAATTTGATAAATAATGAAGTTTTTTTAATTTCAACCAAAACATTATAAATAAAGTGTCGGTCTTATTTGCTGGCAGCATGTATCCGTATAAATTAAGCACTTGATAATTTGCTGTATGAAGACTTAAAATACCCCATGAAACACAAATTTTGCTGACAGTTTTCGTTCTTTGTCCAATTTTGGACCCTTAACGAAAATTACACAGGTATTAAGTTCAATAATACAATAAAAATGAAATAGAACGAGATAAATTCATTGGTCAATTGGACTGGTCCCCCGCACTCTATTTTCTGCTGGTTATAAATTATTCTACAAATGTCCCAATCCCTTTATTATTGAGCAATAAATCTTTTGTGTAAACGTTTTGCAAGGAAAAGACCAATAAATTGTAATTTTTGTGTGCCTTTGTATTGGCGCAGTGCTTTTGACTGGGGAATGCGTGAATGTATGAGTGGAGAAGTATATTGGATTCGACCATTTGTGCGTTCCTTTGTCATTCATGGTCATCAATGATGATTGAGTTTTCGTTTTTTCTTTCGAATTTCGATTGGGTTCTCCTCATCCAAATGCAGGTGTGACAATAACAGTAAAGAGTTTCTTAATGCAGCCCATAAATCTGCAGTGGACTGAAGCATAAGACAACTCGACGATAAATACAAATGAAATGATAAAAGTTCTAGCTTGTTTTGTGAAAGTTTTTGCTGTTGGTGTCTAGCGCTTACCTAATGATTTTTTTGAAAAGAAGATTTACGTGCAGCGATAAAGCAGAATTATGTTTAATTTTATGGAAACAAGCAAAACCAGTAAAATCGATGAGGTGTCAGAAAAAAATCCAAATTTTGAAACATCAATGCTTAAGATATGACTTCATCTTTTAACAGCACCGTTTGTTTCTTGGTTCCAATCCAACTTTGGACTTCCCTTCCTCCTGCAACATTCATTTTAAGTAACAAGTACTGTCAAGTCTATTAGGTGCGGTTGTCCGCATGAAAATGCACTTGCAGCGAGAGTAAGTAACAAAATGCAACACTCAAAGCCATTGAGAAAGGATGTCACATCCTTAAGAATCCTGTCAACGGATTTTCTTCAATACAAGAAATTCAAAAAGAAAAAAACTGTCTTTTATTAAAGGATAGACAACATGAGCATGTAGCCTAAAGGGTGGGCGGTCAGACAACAAAGTGCAAAGAAACAGGATGTTAATTTTGTGAATGTCTTCTTGGTTGCTTCTCTGATCTTCGTTTTGGTAACAATGTGTGAAAAACTTGCTAAGAACTTGGCTGCCAGCAATATTTTATTCCTTGGAAATGAAAAGACGAAATTCACATCAAAGGAGGTGCAGAAGTTTCGCTGCTAAGATATTGAGCAGGCTTCTTGAAAATGTATGCGTGTGTGCATGTGGAATGACCTCAAACTGGCCGGCGGGTAATTCCATTTCATATGTGGTTTAGCTCAGTTTGGTCAGCTTTGAGTTTTATTGAGTTATGCCAGCAAAATTTGTCAAAGAAATTTAATTAAAAAGTTATATTGTTTCCGCTTTGATTGGGTTTTGCATAGCAAGGATATGAATTACATTTTATTGGTGTAAATACAAATGAAACAAAATAGAAAGCAGCATCATTTCCTGCTGGAAAGTAAAGTGAATTTTATTAAAATTACTATTTGCATATGTACAAAATTTTCCAAATCTCTGCCGAAAAAATAAAAAGCTTCTGTCAGCATAGGTTTCATTTTATTAAGAAGCTCTTGAGGATGATTTGCCGAAGTGGAACCCTTTTGGAAGGCGTTAAAAAATAGTTACCACATATACGCTGTAATAGACATATGTTGGCCAAAACGTGTCACATCAAACGGATTTGATTAAAATCTAAGTTTAATGGAAAAATAAAAAGAGAAAAAACCCCTTTTCTAACGATATCACAAAATCAAATAATCCACATACCAAAAATTCCTTCAATCAAATCAAAATGAGCCAATATTCTTTCATTTTTTGAAAGTCATCATTGTACAGTGGGACATATAGTAGACGGATTTATGTTGTCAAGGTGGTGAATATCAAACACTTGGCTCCAATTAAGCATTCTATTGTGCCAATCCTGTAATTAAATTTAGTATTCAAAAAAGAGAGATGTTCAGAAGCTTTCTGAGCTGAAATGGTTTTGTTTTTTAATTTATAAAAGTTCTTAAGGGCAGATTTCCTAACGCCACTCACAAATTCAAGTCCAATAAAAGTTTTAGACGTACAATCTTTGGCATGGCTTTCTGATCAATTTCATTCCCTATATATTTTATGTGAACAAAAGCGGACGATAGTGTAATAAGCCCGTATTTTAGACTGCCATGTTCTATTCTTAACATTTAAGTTATAAGCTGAGTATCGAGCCTTATAATCAAAGAGTGGTGAATTTGTGTAGATATACACTAGGGATGTCAATTTTCGGGCTTTATTAATCCCAGGATTTTCGAGATTTTGAAACGCAATTCCAGGATCCCGGATCTAAAGCATTTTTTAAACAAATCAAAAATAGTTCTGTAAAAAAATTGAATGTTTTTAAAACAAAGATTGTACATAATTTTAAATGATTTCAATTAAATTCAAATGAAAATGCCTTTCATTTTTAGATTTTTTTTTAAAACAGATCTTAAAAAGAAATAACGCCCTTGAAAATTCGACTCCCAATTTTGATCGAAATCTGATATGTACGTGTATGTATACAAATGAACAAAAGCATTTTTAAGCATCAACAATCTTAGGTTGAATCATGCAAAGAAATTAGAAGCTTTTTAGAGATAATAGCCTCGATCCCCTCCATTAAAAAATAAGTGAACTTAAAATTTTTTTCTGTTCGCACTTTTGGTTAAATTTCTGCAAGCCCTTTGCAAATTTTATTTTACATAAATTATTGGTTCTTCTGAAACTTGTTTATTGTTGACATTTGCGTTACTTTCAGAATAAGACTCTTCCTCTAATAACCTGGACAAAAAGGTTTTCAATCCATTCAAAATAACATTAATGGAAGCTGCTTGACAAAATGGATTACTTGTTCTGTAAATAAGTATTATTACAGTCTTCTGAAAAAGCAGTAAATTGGCAAAATTTATTCTTTTAAGAATATTTACATGAACTTATGGATATGTTTGTAGATTATAAACCAGAGTACAGTTAGAACACTACTATAGGTTTCTGAAACCAGCTAAGGCTTGATAATCGCCGAGTTAAGAGCACCGCCTGATTTTCAAAAAGGAAGAAAACTATTTAACATGAAATATTTTGACTTTGAAATTAAAGTTTATATAATTGAAAACAAAACAACTTCACTTTTTTTACTATTCACTTCTTCTTCTTCTTCTTCATGAAAAAAGGTTGTAAAAAAAATATATTTTATGTGTATTTAACCACTGTAAAATGATTCCCCAACCATTGTTTATGCGCCGCAATTCAAATTCCAATAAGTAAAGGACGATGACAATTTCTATTACACGTAGCTTATGTTGACCGCAAAGTATTGTGTTGCCAGCAACACCTACCACCAACAAAAAACAAAATTTTACAGCAACAACAATGGCAACAAAATCAAAAGAAATTTGTGGCTTTTTTTTCAGGATTTTTGAAGAAAACTCAAATAAACGAAAAAGTTATAAAAAAGGGATGTTATACGCAAAATAGCTCTTTCTTGGCATACTCCACTGCTGCCACTACGCTCTGCCGAATAAAATCAGATAAAATTTTCATTACCTTAGAACCGCACATTATCGGCCAAGTGACATCGCTCGAGTTATATTGCATTGGCTGGACAATGTGTTGTTGATGATACTCATTGTGAAGTTCAGCAAAAAAAAAAAAGACTTTGCGGTAAAAAAAATGTTGCAATTTTTCTTTCAGTTCTCGCCGAAAAAAAAAAACCCAAATCCTTTGCACTAAGCAACAACAACAATAACAATACCCGGAAAACGTTCGTTCGTTTATTCGTTTGTTCGTCCAACAGGAAACTAGCGACCGCCCAGCAGCAGCAGGAGTCGCATATGAACGAAATGCAAAAATACAAAGTCCTTGCATATAAAAAAGGATAATAATTTTATCTCGCATTCAGATCACACACACGTCGTATTTTGTTATGTTGCCCGCCGCTGTTATCCTCAGTAGCTGCGTGATTTTTTGTACACGTAATCCTTTCTCTTTGGTCCTTAAAAATTATTTTAATATTCACTATATAGAAAAAATGAGTGACTATTGTCAAAAGGAACAAGAAAAAATATGAAGTAACAAACCAAGTTCCAGTACAATTTCACTTGACTCTCCCCGTAATCACTCCCCATTGCAAATCACGTTACGTGCCAAGTGTGGATTCCTTGTTATCCTTTTTTACATGTACATATGGTAGCCGTGAAAGCGGTCAATGTTTGCGTAAGTTTTATCGGATTTTGGAAAATTATTTTAAAATTGTTCTGTGTAATGTTATGTCCGTGAAACATATTGAATATATAGGGGGTCAAATCAGAATAAAAATTATTCCTTTAGAGCAATTTATGAGCAACATGTGACATAGTTATCAAGAAGACTTTGGACGAGAAATGTGCAACATGTACATACATGAGATTATAGATTATAACAAATTAATATTTCGCCACCAATCATTTAGTAGCATGATGATTACAAAAATCCAAGAGGACAATACAACAAGAAATGGCTTATGAGTTTGCTTTAGAAGCATCAGAAGATAATCTTTCGGGCATACTTTTACGAAATTTAGTATTACTTAACCTTAGCAGCGCGGTAGTCAAAAGAAAAGTGAACTCGCATCACATTTCTTAAATAAATTCGAAAATTCGCCTCGTTTATTAAATGAATTCAAAATCCCATTCCTTTAAAGTTGAACTTGTAAAGTTATTGATGCTTACCAGCTTTGTTGGTGAATTTCTTTTTAAAGGTAAGAACTCATTTTCCTTATTAATCCACAAACTTTTCTTATGCAAATGATATATGTATAAGGGAAATAAACAAAACTAAAAACGAATCCCTTGCATATTTCCCAGGGTTGCCTAACTTATTTGATTATGTTAATTTATTGAGTTTTCAAAATAAACAAACTACTCGTATTTGCTTGAAAATAATAAAACGAAATGTACTTGCATTATTTACTTTGGCCAACCAAGATAAAATTAAAATTCATTTTTACCTAAATTCAAATTAAACATAAATTTCATTTATGCACTGGCATATAAAGTTTTTGACTCAATTAAGTAGTTTACGTACTACCAATTGCTGTTCAACTATCCAACTATACAGCGGGTAATGCGAGCGAGTGTGGGCGGACGAACAGTGGGGGTTGGGCGATGGGTAAGTTTCTGCCTCGGTGGCATTTTGCCTGCCCTGAATATGCTACTGACATGTGTCAGTCTTTAAATCGTAGACTGGCAGCAAGATTTCCTGCCTGTCGTTGTGTGGTCATATGGCCAACTACATATCTCAACACGCAATTCGGAGTATCGCAACAGCAAATTTTGCTTCTATTTTTTTTTTTTTGGTTTTTCTTCACAAAATGAAATTGTGAAAAACTTCAAAACGAATAAAGGGGTTGGTGGCAAATTTGCATTTCCAAAAGACTTTGCTTTGCTACTTGTCTTGCAAGTGGGCTGACCATATCAGAGCCAGACCTTGCTCTACTCGTCACACCTTAATGGGAACGGACACATAAATACTGGCGTAAATTTGTGGTTGCTGCTGCTCTTGGTAATCCCATAGCAACAATTTATCAACAATAAACAGTTGCACAGAACTCACACACACATAAGTACTTATGTACACTGCAGCTGAGCGTAGGTTGAGTTGCAGTCATTTTGAGTTATCAACGATGGCCAAAATGGCATATGAACAAAACGAACGAAATGTTTTCATTTGCTAATTGTAAAATTATGCATTCAAGGGACTCTATTCAGAGTAATACGTATATAAAAACCAAGGAATAATAAAAGTTGTAAATTTATCGAAATCTTACATTCTTTAGATATTGATTGATTGCGTCAGTGACAGTGTCAACTCCAACTGCCAGCTCGGCTTTCATTGTTATTTAAATTTTTGCCCTAGTTGTACTGAAGTTTTCTACGAAATAACTAGACATCGAACAGACAAACATGCAGCAATGTTTTTGAACAACATTAAATATCAACAACAATAACATATTGTACAAACACACACAGTTTCTCAGTTATTTATAGAAACTTTTCGCGCTTTTTTCACCAGCATCGTAAAAAGAAAAAACTATGAAATTTGAAATACAAATTTAACTCTGCGGTTTTATTAAACCGATTGGATTTATTCTTTTGAACTTTTTTCGCTGATATTGGAACATTGCCAATTTTTGCTCGAATACGCACTTGAGCGTTTTTCTTCATTTCGCATTTTCTTTCCGCGCGCTTCAACGCCTAGAAGTATTCTACCATGTTGCAGAACACGTTTACTAATAAATGCATTAATATGTATTTGACATACAAAAATTATTTCGCGAAATACATTTGTATGTATGTACATATGTATGAATATGTGTGCGTGTCTGTGTGCATAAGTGCAATTACGTGTGCTCATAATATACGAAATCACCTATTTGAAGTGGAAAATGTTAATTGGTTTATTGATTGCTTTTGACTATTAAAATGGAAAAAAAAACTAGTAACTACACTGCAGTGTTTTGAAAATTTTGCTTGTAAGCGAGGTGCCACGCCTCCTTGTCCGATTTCACCCAATTTTTGTTGAGAGCTTTCATTTAGAGTTCTTAGTGTCCGAGTTAAATTTGGTTCGAATATCTCGAAAATCGCTTTCAGTATAGCGTTTTGAAGCTTTTGCTTATGTGGGAGGAGACACGCCCTCTTGTTCGAGTTCACCCAGTTTTTGTTCAGAGCTCGCATTTATAATATTTAGTGGGTGAGTGAAATTTCGTTGGATTATCTCAAAAAACTCTTTCAGTATAGCGTTTTGAAGCTTTTGCTTATATGGGAGGTGCCACGCCCTCTTGTCTGAGTTCGCTCAGTTTTTTTTCAGAGCTTGCGCTTATAATTTGTAGTATTTATGTGTATTTTGGTTGCATTGTCGTGAAAAATACTCCTAAAATTGCATTTTGAATATATTTTTTGTATGGGCGGTAGGCGTGTCCGTAAACCGATTTTGCTCATTTGCAATCCCCCGAGCTAACTTTGATGACGGAGGCGGGGTACCAAATTTCATTGAATTATCTTGCTTAGTTTTCCCAAAAAGTGTATTTTCACACACAGCCAGCCAGCCAGCCAGCCAGCCAGCCAGCCAGCCAGCCACCCAGCCAGCCACCCAGCCAGCCACCCAGCCAGCCACCCAGCCAGCCACCCAGCCAGCCACCCAGCCAGCCATCCAGCCAGACAGACGGACATGGCTATATCGACTCAGGAGGTGACGCTGATCAAGAATATGTATACTTTTCCATATCTGCCACGCCTCCTTCTCTGCGTTACAAACGGAAGGACAAAGTGAATATACCCTGGGTGTAGGGTATAAAAAATTATATACATATAGTACGTTATGTTATTTACGGATAAATTGCATAAAGTGTAAATTTATGTATCTTGAAAGCAACTGGAACTTCTCTCAGCTTTAGTTTTAAATATTCGATTCAATACGCATGGACAACTTATATGAACTGATTGACACGTTTTCAATTTTTGTTGCGAATGAGAGACAGTATTAATAAACAAAAACAAATTAAGAACAAAAGTTCAAAAAAAAAATTAAATTTTAAATCAATTACTTTTGACGTGATTCATAATTTTGGCTGAATTGGTGTTTGATCAGTGTGAGAGTCATGTTAACTGCAATCTGCAAAAATATGGGTTTCGCAAAAAATGGCTTTTACAACGTTAGTCGTGGCTCTGCTTCAATTTTTAAAACTAGCGACTCCTGAACTGCCTAAATTTTTTAAATATTTTTTTTTATACCTTCTTCATGTACTAAAACTTCAAAAAAAAACCGGTCTTCCGGAATCAAACAGAGCCATATTTTTCAAGTACCCAAGAGTTTTTGTTCATCGTTTTTGATCTCAAAACAAGATCATTCAAATTGGCAAAATTAAAAGTTTGCTTTTAAGATTTATGTATAAATCAGGAACTGCATCTTTGATATCGGTGACCATAATGTTATATGATTGATAAATATATGGTATATGTGAATAAAATATTTAATCCTTTAGAGATATCAGACAGTGGGAATCCTGAAAAATTTTTCTCAGAAACTATAACTTGTTTTTAGAATGACTTTCAAGACTTAAAGGGCTTTATTTTGACGTGTTAATAAAAAACGTTGAGCCATTAATTAAGATGCATTTGCAGTTTTTAAAGTTTTTTTGAGAATTTTTGATTATACCATGCTTTTTGACTAAAACGTAACAAGAACAATTTATCTTCTCTTCTCATGCGAGCTAAAATTGTATTTACTTAGGTCTGTCTGTGGCCAAAATTTTTCTCGAAAAAGGCTGCGATTTTAATGAAACTCAGGATAATTATAGACATTAACATTAAATGAAGAATGAGCTCGGTTTTATCTTTCTAGATATTCATAAGGAGGCGTGGCACCGCCCCAAATTTTAAAATTAATCTGGTCATAACTCGCAAACCATGCAATGTATTTTAAGGAAATTTAGTAGGAGGGTACTGCGTAACACTAGCTGGTAACAAACGGAAAGTGCGCGGTATTGAGAAAGTCCCACGCTCATTTTTTAACCATTGAAAATTTTGATTTCATATTACTCAAAAACGACTCCAACAATTTTAGTGAAGACTTAGGAGACATAACACTGGGAAAACTCGCTGAAGGACGCGGCACCGACCTCTAAAATATAAAACGCTATAAAAAGAAAATCATCAAGGCAACCTTTCTGAATTTAACTGAAAGTGGGCGAAATATTTCTCACAATTTGGTATGCAGATCTGGTTCTCAAGCATTACGAATAGTGCGCGTTGTTCAATAACTGCCACGCCCACTTTTTTACAGAAGTAAAAATTTTCATAAATTACTCAGGCACAAAAAAAATGGAATGAACTTTTTATTTCTTATATGCAATCCTATTTACATTTTGACGCTGGCATTATCTGCGAAATTTCGAAATATCCTTACTTGAAGTTTAAGAAAACGCTGTGTTCAGTCTTATAGCATAGCTACAGGAAAAGATGAAAGTCTTTTTCATTAATGGCATCGAATAGCCACACCCTTCTTCAGAAAAATATACCTTCAATCTTTTTCAATTGAACTCTTACTTTCTGAGCAATCATCCTTTGAAGAAAGATATTACATTCCAATACAAAGGACGAAATGGCATTCGTATCGAGAAACCGATTAGGGCCAAAATACACTCAAAATGAGTTTAAATTTGCTACAGGGTGTTAGTGCTGTCTAGGGCAATGTCCAGAAATAAAAAGCGGGCGATGCCACACACCCAAATACTTATTTCCTCCTTTGTATGGGGACTGAAATACCTTCACTTCAAATGACCATAACTCAGAAAGTAAGAGTCCTATTGGAAAAGTCCGAAGGAAAATTTTAATGCCATTAAAAAAAAAAAGAGTTTAACGTTTTCCTGCAGCTCCGCCACAAGTCTGAAAACAGCGTTTTCTCCAACTTCAGGCAAGGATATTTCGATATAATGCGGGTTAATTATTCTTTCAGTTATTTATATAGAACCAGCTATTAATTTTATTGAAATTTCGTATTACTAAATCGGTTGTTGTTACTTTTTTCTATTTCATCGAAAACCATCAATTTTATTTTTTGATATTTTTCTATTGTTTCCGATACCATTCGATACTTTACGAGATTTTTTTATTATTATTTTCATCGGTAAATTTATCATTTTGAAAGCATGAAAACTGGAGGCGAAAAGATTCCATCGCAAAGAAGATCTATGAATAAAAAACATCGATTATAATTACACAGTGCAACACAAAAAATTTCCCTGGGGTCTCATAAAGTTTTTCTGAAAAATTTTTAAATTTTTAACCGCTCTAATGTACATTTTACATATAAAATTAATTTATATAGTACTCGTATATACCGTAGTGCATAATATTCATACATAAGCATTGTATGTAGGTATACAGACAAAATCATCAAGTAGTTCTCTTATTTAAAGTGAGAACTTGAGAAAAGAAACGGACCCATAAACATCCTTTCATGCCATTGCAAAAAAGGAGCAAACAAAAATTATGTCCCGACACTAATACTGTTGCAGGTCGCTGCATTTTGGCAGACTAGTTCAAGGTTCGCTTACGAATGCTTTTGTTGTTTTTCTTTTTTCATGTCTTCATCTTTCACATAGAAACCAAGGACGTTGCCAATAAAAATTTCAAAAATATTCAAAACTTTTTTTTTCTAGCTCTGCATAAGCGTTGTGGCTATGGCACGCGGTAACGAGTTCAATGAAATTTAATGTAGACATTTAAAATGCAAAAAATTAAAAGTTTCTTAATAAAATTTAAACAAATACAACTTTTTTACAACTTGAATTTTATGCAACGTAAAATTGGAAAAACATTTCTTCAAAGAAGTCGGGGGAAAACCACCAATAACCCTTAGAATAATATAATTTTTTATACTGCTATTTCAGCAACTTCTTGATCTAAGTTGTCTTTTATAAAGCCAATAAACATTAGTGACACATTTGGAAAGTCATTCGTATAATTACGCGCGTATTATAACGGTTATTATTATGAGTATCCTTTGTGGTATGCGTGGCTTTCTTTATCCATTAAGTCTTTTGTACATTCAATGTTTTGGCTGTCCATGTTCTCGTCTTCTATTTTATAGGGTGAAACTTTTGACGCTTATAATGACTTTTCCTGTAATCGCGACACTTTCCCTGTGGCAGCAACAACTGCGTGTTCCATAGAAAATCATCAATAAACGCCTGAGCAAAACTTTTGTTTTCAATTTCTTTGTTTACGTTGATATCAATTGTGGTTTTTCAACGGAATGTGTGTGGGTGGGGCGTTTCACTTTGTTTTGGGAACAACTGACACTGCTAATAAACCGTGCCTTTTTTCAAGCACTGATACGCATTTCCTTTATTTTTATTGCAGGAATTCGCATCGTTTTTCTTTTATTACTTTATTTAGTTGGAGATGAAGGAAAGATGCCATTTAAAAGACGTACTAAATATATTATGGATGAAAATGTGTTTTCGTTAAGTCACCTGCTTATACATTTCTCGGATTATCCAAAAATCAAATTTCTAAAAATTTTTCTACAAATTTCTACTCTAATGGCCATAACTATTACTAGAGCAATATATTAAACAACGTCGCATTTCAGTCTTGATTCGATTGCAGTGCAGTTAAATATTCAAGTAAGTAAATGCTGAGAACAGTGAGTGCTTAAATTATGTATATGTGGGAATCGGAAATGATTTGTGATTTAGATAGCATCATAATCCAGAAGTAAAAGTTTTGAGCCTGATATCTATTAGAAGAAAAGAGCATATAAATTTTCCCTTCGCATTGTTCTTTATCTGATCTCATTTTAGAAATGTAACAAGAAAAAAAAAACTATTCAACATAGAAAACATTTTTATAGCAGTAAGGTCTAGTATAAATGTCCGCATTTCTATGTTTTCATATGATTTATGGCACCTTTTCGATTGGCTTATACCAAAGCACATTGGTTAAGCGTAGGATTACAAAAGACCCATTTGAATAATTCACTTAAATTGACAAATTAATTTTGAATGATTCACAATAATTTCAATGACAGTCATGTAAGGCCAAACCCATGCTTTTTACCTGAACACCAAACCCACTTACAATAAATCAAAAATATTTCCACATCTGCCCAGTGATGCAGTTGAAGCAATTAAAATTTCATTTCGCAATAAACTCAACGAAATAGAAAATTGATATTTGTGAGCAACATGTTGGAGAAAGAGCGCTGGTATATACGATATACGGTGCACTGACAACGTATGATTTAGCCTGGTTGGGTTGGACGCACTTTCAGAATTGTGTGGTGAGGTAAATTAAGCTAAATCACAGCAGACAAATGTAAACTGGACAAAATTGATTTGTTGGAAATTAGAATCTGAAACGCATGTTACAGCAACACGAACGACAACAACAACAATATTCGAGTACCAACATTAACATCATCAGTAACATAAATTGATTAAACGTAAACGTACAAATAACCTGACTTGACATGTCATGTGTTCCAAGCATGAATATGGATGGATATGGTTATGGTAATAGAAATGAAAATGAAAATGCTCGGTGGTATGCAGCTATGGATGGTTTGAGATTGAGGTTGAACCAAAAGCTTGATGTTGTCAAAAACTCTCGATGCATTCATTTGGAATTGATGCACTACGTGAAAATAAAGCAGTCAGGTTTATGGTGCGTTGGATCTGAGTAAGGGTTGTTGATAGCGCAATGCTTTGGAGAGTATCAAGTTAAATGGATTATGTTTAATAGCATTGAAATATGAAATATAATTTGATACAAGAGTGGACAACATGTCAACAATAGAGATATGAGTGTATATATTTTCAGATTCCAAACAACATATTGATTAGGCACACAATCAAAGATCTAAAAACTGTTTTTTTATCAGATATTTTCTTTCAATTATAATTTGATGTTATCCATCTCTTAAAAAATATAATTTTCCTGCCTTTTTCCACATCATACGTATATACACATTTTTATCCTTAATGTAAATAAAATAAAAACTCAAAGCAATTCTTCCATTTCCAATGAAATATTCTTTCCTTTATCGCTTAATCACTTTTTTGTTCCTTTTGAGTCTTCTTCTTCCTATTTTATTCATCTACTGTTGTAAGGGAATGATGGGTAGGTATGATGTTACTTGATCTTGAGTAATTTTTGTGCTACTCTGCTTCTGGTTTTGCTTTGTAGGTGGTGTTTGCACTAAAATAATTGAATTAATAATTACTGCGTGTGGTTTTCAT
The DNA here is from genome assembly GCA_951812925.1 of Calliopum simillimum. Lineage (NCBI taxonomy): Eukaryota > Metazoa > Arthropoda > Insecta > Diptera > Lauxaniidae > Calliopum > Calliopum simillimum. The sequence goes on from OX638368.1 coordinate 162,461,531, forward strand.
GCTTTTGTGGATCTCTTCTCGAAAACAGTGAAGGAGAAAAGAAACCTTAAGGAACACAGTGAAACAACGTCTTGGTTCATCGTCAGTCATCCACCCACCACCGAACAAAGTAAACTTTTATCCTTGACTCTGCTGTTGTTGGTCGTTGTTGAAGTTCGCTCTTATTAGATGCTACGAAATGCGGATAATGCCATATTCTTTTACTTACTGATTTAATAAATTAACGTTAATTAGTGGTAGTTGGAGTAGGAAGCATTCCAAGTTTTCTTTATCAGTACGTACGTGTTTTTCCACACGCGAGAAAGATTTACTTTTTAGGTTATGCATCAGAAGTCACGGTGTTTACGTTAGATTTTATGAATTTTTGATAAGGTTTAATTTTTTTTTATCGAAGATGTAATTTTATTTCAAGAGTTTTTTTGCAAAATATATCATTAAAACTGGTAGGCTGATTAAACCAAATCTTTCTTGTTATTTTCACTTAGTCAACTTTGATTAAGAACAACTGCCTGCCTTTTTATAAATATTTGTACTACTTATATGCAAAAAGACACATTTAATTAATAGAGGGTTGGAAGCTAGTCATCAAAATCTCCGCACCATCTAAGGCCTATAGTGAAAACCATTATAAAACTTAATTAGAACTCAGTCCATAGGTGAATTGCATTTATAAATGCCAGTATTTCTACATTCCAGCAGTATAACTGTAAAGTAACGACAAAATCTGGGTCTGCTGTTTCCTCTCATTATTACAGAATTTACAAAGCCATTTCAGAAGTATTCCCGAGCAGGAGACATGTTTCCGATCTGCATAGTGTCCATGGTGTTGTCCCAGCGTCTTCCTCTGTCTCTGAGGCATGGCTATATTCAGTGTATTTTCTTGTTTTATTGGCTCACTCATCATAACACTGATTTTTAACGATACCCCACAAGAAACAGTTTAACGCTTGGAATGAGATTTGTGGTGAAAAGCAAATCGATTACACAGGCGCAAAAGAAATTAATGACCAGACTTATGTGTTTTTTGTGGTTTTTTTGACGCCGAATCCGAGGTCAGATAAGCTCGAACACTCATCTACGTGATATGCTTGTTTACGGTGTAATGGGGAACTTTTTGGAAATAAGTAGTGTAATTCTTTTTATTTTTTTATACCTTACTTCCAGGTCACTTGAATATTCACTTTGTCTTTCCGCTTGTAACGCAAAGAGGAGGCGTAGTAGGTATGAAAAAGTATATATATTGATTAGCGTCACGTCCTGATTCCATAAAACTAAGTCCGTTTGTCTGTCCGTCTGGCTGATTGTATGTTGAAAAAATTTTAACATTTTTGAGAAGAAAGGTAGCTCAATGAAATTATGTACAAATACTGCTTTCGTCGGAAAAGATAGCTTGTAGGATTGAAAATGTCTAAAATCAGTTACCGGACCCACCTACTGCCCATATTTATAGGAACGCAACCAAAATACGTACTAATGATAGAAACAGTAAGTACGAGTACTGACAAAAAACTTGGCGAATTAAAATTAATATTAAATATTGAAAAAAGATAAGTGATAAAGTGATCCATGTAATACTGTGTTTCTGACAGTTTATCGAGCCGGTAAACTGTTATGGGGCACTCAAGTAATACGTAAGCATGCTTGAGGGCGCTCAACGCTGTCTTACTTTCTCGATTTCACTGTTCACTATGCCTCATTTTTCGCCTAAGGTGTCTGAAATCATTGTAAGTCTGCTAACATAACAACATGTCAGTTATAAAGATCAGCAGATGGCTCTCCCCTAAGAAGTGAATAGAATTAAATGAAAACGTTAAACATTTAAAGTGTGGCTGTCGAAGGCTTTCGTTATTTCCACAATGCAATAATTTATCAAATATTTGAGTAAATTAAATCCAAGCCATTATCCTTAAGAAACTTATCCACCTGTGGTTTCGCATGTTAAACACTTCACAGATAATCAACAAGTTCTCCAGAAATTACTGTTGAGCATTACTGCACACAAAGGCACACACACACACAAATCAACAAACATTGTAATTACATTAACACATTTTAAACAATTACGCATACACATACATATACACACATGCGCTATTACAGCTAATACGGATGCATATCAACTACAAAATGTTAATGAAACTAATTTTAGCATTACAGTCAGTGTGTATGCATATGCCCTAAGTGGGTGTTAATGTGTGCGTATGCGATATTGTTTACATACAACCTACAATATTAATGTAATCCAACCGCAAAATAAAGTGATACAGCAACCAACGACAAACACGTTTAAATTTACATACATACAAAACCATTAATGCATACACACATACATAAGTACTATATACACATACGAACAACGCACATACTAAAGCACTCTATCAACACACTTGAAATAACATTTTCAAAGACATTTTCCATCATTTGCATTTTCCTTTAGTGTGAAAATCGCTTTTACATATGATGACAACAACAACTACACACTAATATACTGCTACTGTATTTCCATTCTATTCGCTAAATTCGAGCGATAATTTAATTTTCCTATCCTACGCTCGAAAAATGAATTCGTGGCGTGCGACTCTTGAGGTAAAATAATTTAAAAAATTGGTTATAAAATGTGTCAAGTCTTTAAAGAAACTTGACACAAACACTCTTGAACATGAAAGGGGTTTATTTTCATGTACATTAAGCTAGCAGAGCGAAAATGGCAGAACTGAAAAAAAAAATGGCAGAATTATAGGATAATTATAGGCTAATTTTGGGCCCAAACGCCGAATTTTAGGCTCCTCATTTTTTAAAAAAAAATAGCTCTGCTAGCTTAAGTTTAAGCCAGCAGAGCTATTTCGAGAAAACACATACGGGACGTATATTGAACTAAAGTAAGTAGTCAATAATTATAGGCTAATTGTAGGCTATTTAAATGCCCAATCACCAAATAAAAAGCTTTTCATTTAAAAAAAAAAAAAAGATTCTGCTAGGTTACGTTTAAGCTAGCAGAGGGATTTCGAAAAAAAAACATTTTGAACTAAAGAAAGTATTCAATAATTATAGGTTAATTATAGGCTATTTAAATGCCCCATCGCTAAAAGAAAAGCTCTTCATTTAAAAAAAAAATGGACCAAATCAATTTTCTTGAAATAAGGAACTTTGAATAACAACAATTTCAGACGAAAAAAAACAACAGCAACAACAACAACAACAAAAACTACTACAACAACAGTAATTTTACATAAAAGTAGGGGTAAGTGGGCTTAAGCTTAACTTAGCAGAATTTTTTTTTTTTTTTAAATGGAAAACTTTTTATTTGGTGATTGGGCATTTAAATAGCCTATAATTAGCCTATAATTATTGAATACTTACTTTAGTTCAATATACGTTCCGTATGTGTTTTCTCGAAGTTAAGTTTAAGCCAGCAGAGCTATTTTTTTTTTTTTTTAAATGAGGAGCCTAAAATTCGGCGTTTGGGCCCAAAATTAGCCTATAATTCTGCCATTTTTTTTTTCAGTTCTGCCATTTTCGCTCTGCTAGCTTAATGTACCTTTTATTTTCCTTTTTTCAAAGAACCCAGTAGAAAACTATTACATACTACAGTCGTATATAGTACATATATTCGGCATATGTATATATACATTAGGGTGGGCCAAATTGTATGGATGAAATTTTATCGACCTCGGCTACCCCTCTATGTGAAAGTTCATTCAAATCTATGAATATATGCCCAAGGAACTATACCTCTGCGTTCAACTTTAGTTCGGCGCATTTTAGATCGAAAATTTTAGCTCTTATTAAAATTTTTTTTATTTTCATACTAAATTTTAAAAATTTTTATAAAGACAAAAGTAATGCAATTATATGATTTGGCTGGTATTCTGTCAGTAATTAATAAAATTGAGTTCTGTTTACATAAAAAGTTCACATGATGGTGTGGAATTAATGCTATATTTAAAAAAGTTATATGGGTCAAATAGCCGATTATTATGACCGACTTTCAAAATGAACGATTCATATTTTTGGATGAATTTTTTCAAACAAAACACCAACCTAGGCTGAAAGTTCATTCAATTCTATGAATATTTGCCCAAGGAACCATACCTCTACGTTCAACTTTAGTTCGGCGCATTTTCGAATGAAAATTTTACCTTGCATTTAATATTTATTTTTATGCTTAATTTTCAAAATTCTTATGGAGACAAAAGTAATATCATAATATGTTTTGGCTGGTATTCTGTCAGTAATCAATAAAATTAGGTTTTGTTTTTACGAAAAGTTTACTTGATAGCGTGAAATTGATTATATTTATTCCAAAAAATTATATCGGTCAAATAACCGATTTCAAAATAAACGATTCATATTTTTACATGGATTTCTTCAATCGAAACTCCAGCCCAAGTATTTGTGGATGGTAGGATGCCAAATCTGACACTCGTTTTTTTCCAGGGCAACATCTAGTGGCAGTTTTAGGAAATAAATTAGCTGCTTTTTTTGATTTTACAGAACAATATACCAAAAATCCGTGTAAAAATATTAATCGTTTATAATAAATCGGTTATTTGACCGATATAATTTTTTGGAACAAATGTAATCAACTCCACGCTATCAAGTAATTTTTTAGTAAAAACAGAACCCAATTTTATTGATAACTGACAGAATACCAGCCAAAACATATGATGATAATTCTTTTGTCTCTATAAGAATTTTGAAAATTAAGCATAAAAATAAATATTAAATGCAAGGTAAAATTTTCAATCGAAAATGCGCCGAACTAAAGTTGAACGTAGAGGTATGGTTCCTTGGACAAATATTCATAGAATTGAATGAACTTTCAGCCAAAGTTGAAGTTTTGTTTGAAAAAATTCATCCAAAAATATGAATCGTTTATTTTGAAAGTCGGTCATTATAATCGGCTATTTGACCCATATAACTTTTTGAAATATATAGCATCAATTTCACATCATCATGTGAAATTTTTATGTAAACAGAACTCAATTTAATTAATTACTGCAGAATACCAGCCAAATCATATAATGACATTACTTTTGTCTTTACAAAAATTTTTAAAATTTAGTATGGAAATAAAAAAAATAATAATAAAAGGTAAAATTTTCGATCAAAAATGCGCCGAACTAAAATTGAACGCAGAGGTATAGTTCCTTGGGCAAATATTCATAGAATTGAATGAACTTTCACATAGGGGGGTAGCCGAGATCAGTTTTCAAATCGGCCCACCCTAATATACATATACACGGTGCTCTTGAAGAGTCGATAGATTTTTTGGCTATGTGGAGAAAATCTGTGAATGGGATTTCATTTGTATTAGTTTAGTGGTCTGAAAAATGCAAACCCCGAAATCGTAGCTGATCATCCCCGCGAAATATCGCAAAAATACATATCCCATATAAAATAAAAAAAATCCAGAAAAAAAAACGCAACAAACAAATATAAAAATTGTTATTTTTAATGTGTTTTGCAATGTTGAATCCAAATCCGGCCTTAGAATTGCTGTATCTTATACGGTTTTTGAGATATCTTAGCCTAAACAAGGAAAAAAAAGCCGATGCTATGTTTTGTTGTTGTGTTTTGGAGCTATATAACAGGACGTATATCCGTAAATTCTGATGCAGAAATGGAAAGCTTTAATTAATCTTCTAAACCTAATTCAAATAATGTCGATATCTTTATTTTTCTCGGTGTTATCCTAACCTAGAAAGTTAAAAAAGTGCTAAAAACGTGTTTTGTCATTATTTCAGTCTACGATATTTCAGAGAAAAATTAAGCTATGGACATATTTTAAATGCGGTTTTAAAGATAATGTATCGAATTTTGCGTATGAATGTTCTATATTCTAGTTATATAGCTTCAAAATATAGCAAAAACGGTATTTTTTCCTTGTTTAGGCTAAGATATCTCAAAAACCGTATGAGATATAGCAATTTTAAGGCCGGATTCAGATTTAGCATTGCAAAATTCATTAAATATAACTATTTTTATACTTGTTTGTTGCGTTTTTTTTCCAATTTTTTTTTTTTTATATGGGATATGTATTTTTGCGATATTTCGCGGGGATGATCAGCTACGATTTCAGGGTTTGCATTTTCCAGACCACTAAACTAATACAAATGAAATCCCATTCACAGATTTTCTCCACATAGCCAAAAAACCTATCGACTGTTCAAGAGCGCCGTGTATATGAAGCACTCCATGCCAAGTGTACCAGGTTTAAATTCTTTTTCTCCAATTTCGCTCAAATTTGGCAATATGGTAGATCCGGTGTGCAAGAACAACAATTCGGGAGGATTTGGTCCTAGTACCATTTGCTGTTAAAATACAGGGTGTTGAAATTGGCTTTTTTAGTCATTTTCATGAAAAGGGTGTTTTTTCAAAAATTTATAGCTTACACTAAAGTTTGTAAATTGATAAATCTAAGTAACTGGTCCTATTCGTTTTGAAATGTTCTATTTATAAAAAAATTTTTAACACTTAAAAATACTTTTGAATTTTTTTTAAAAAAAGCCCCCTTCGATTTTTTTTAAAAGTACTTTAGATTAAAGCATAATTTATAAGCTTTAAAATGATGTGTGACTCAAGATGGGATTCGGACGCTAAATGGGGGTTTTTGGCTTTTGAACGCCCGCGGAAGGCTAAAATCTTTTTTTACTAAAGAGGAAAGCATCTTACGAAAAAAGTGTACTAGGCATAAAATGCTTAGAATCATCAAGGAAATAAATGTGAAATTTTATGGGAAATTTTTGGAAAGTTGAAAAAAATATTTTTTTTTTCTCGAGTAATTTTTGAAAAAATTTCAAAAAAAACAATTTCAAAAATTATTCAAAAAAAAAAGTTTCCAAAAAAAAGCCAACAAAATCTCACGTATTGCTTGGACGATTCTAAGCATTTTTCGCCCTGTTCATTTCGTTCGTAAGATGCTTTCCTCTTTCCATTAACTTAGATTTATCAATTTACAAACTTTAGTGTAAGCTATTAATTTTTGAAAAAACACCCTTTTCATGAAAATTACTAAAAACGCCAACTTTAATACCCTGTATCTTAACATCAAATGGTACTAGGACCAAATCCTCCTGGATTGTTGTTCTTGCACACCGAATCTACCATATTGCCAAATTTGAGCGAAATCGGAGAAAAAAAAATTTAAACCTGGTGCACTTGGCATGGAGTGCTTCATATAAGTATATATACATATGCCGAATATATGTACTATATACGACTATAGAAGTTTCCCGATTTTTCTGTAGTAAGCCTGGTACACTTGGCATGGAGTGCTTCATATAAATGAAAAAAAATTTTTTTTTTCTCGAGTAATTTTTGAAAAAATTTAAAAAAAACAATTTCAAAAATTATTCAAAAAAAAAGCACTCCATGCCAAGTGTACCAAAAAAAAAAATTTTTTTTCTCCGATTTCGCTCATATTTGGCAATATGGTAGATCCGATGTGCAAGAACAACAATACAGGAGGATTTGGTCCTAGTACCATTTGATGTTAAAATACAGGGTGTTAAAGTTGGCGTTTTTAGTCATTTTCATGAAAAGGGTGTTATTTCAAAAGTTAATAGCTTACACTAAAGTTTGTAAATTGATAAATCTAAGTTAATGGTCCCATTCATTTTGAAATGTTCTTTTTATAAAAAAATATTTCTTTTTTTTTTACACTTAAAAATACTTTTGAATTTTTTCTTAAAAAAGCCCCCTTCGATTTTTTTTAAAAGTACTTTAAATTAAAGCATAACTTATAAGCTTTAAAATGATGTATGATTCAAGATGGGATTCGGTGGCTACATGGGTGTTTTTGGCTTTTGCATGCCCGCGGCAGGCAAAAATCTTTTTTTACTCGAGAGGAAAACATCTTACGTAAAAAGTGTACATAGCAAAAATTGCTTAGAATCGTCCAAGCAATACGTGTGATTTTTTTTGGAATTTTTTGAAAAGCAAAAAAAAAATTTTTTTTTCCTTTCAATATTTTTTGCAAAAATTTTTCATAAAAAAAATTGTTCAAAAATTATTGAAAAAAAAAAAGTTTTAAAAAATTCTAAAAAAATTCACACGTATTTCTTAGACGATTCTAAGCATTTTGAGCCTAGTACACTTTTTACGTAGGATGCTTTCCTCTCGAGTAAAAAAGATTTTGTCCTGCCGCGGGCGTTCAAAAGCCAAAAACTCCCATGTAGCGTCCGAATCCCATCTTAAGTCATACATCATTTTAAAGCTTATAAATTATCCTTAAATTTAAAGTACTTTTAAAAAAAATCGAAGGGGGCTTTCTTTAAGAAAAATTCAAAATCATTTTTAAGTGTAAAAAATTTTGGTGAAAAAAAATTTTTTTCACCAAGAGATATTTTTTTGTAAAAAGAACATTTCAAAATGAATGAGACCATTAACTTAGATTTATCAATTCACAAACTTTAGTGTAAGCTATTAATTTTTGAAAAAAACACCCTTTTCATGAAAATGACTAAAAACGCCAACTTTAACACCCTGTATTTTAACAACAAATGGTACTAGGACCAAATCCTCCCGGATTGTTGTTCTTGCACAACGGATCTACCATATTGCCAAAGTTGAGCGAAATCGGAGAAAAAAAAATTTTTTTTTGGTACACTTGGCATGGAGTGCTTCATATATATATATTGCTCAAACAGGAAGTGTTTCCACACTTATTTATGTATACATACTAGAATATTTCCTGGAGTTAATATTAATAGTACAGTAATTTGGTAGTTTTATCTGGAAAGTTTTGCGGGAATTTTGCAAATGAGTTATTTTATAGATTTCGATGTGCTCTTTCAGAATTTCAACTTTGCTACCTCGAATCGTGTTCGCTCGCGCCGCCATATTGGAAAAATCGCGCCCAAAATCTGTTTTTTACAAATATCACCTTAACGATTGCATTTAGATAAAAATATTGCGGAGCAATATTTTAGCATATACAATTTTCTATAAAAATTACCTTTCAATTGTTTTCGTACGTCTTATAACTCAGGAGATATCCTAATTCAAAATTTGAAAAAAAAATAAGTAAATTGTGCATGCCGCTTATGAATAGGCACAGTGATGTGTTGAGCTTAAACTTATAATAACTCATGAACGATGAGTCACACGCTTAAAGTAAAAATATCTGTTCATAGGAAATTACATGCACTACAATCTGCATATGATTTTTTTACCAGATGACCTATAGTTTAGGAGAAATTGTTATAACAAACTTGAAATTTCGAAAAAAAAAACGTTTTTTCACTCCAAAACGGTTAGTTCTAGAAAAATACATTTTCTCGCATTTTGTAGAACGTTCAATTACCTATAATGGTCTTTCCGAACTATTTTTTCGTCAGACTTACCGTTCATCAGATATCGCGTCTTGAAAATGATTCAAAATTGAACATTGTACTATGCGCAGTACTATGTTCAGTTTTGAATGATTTTCAAGTCGCGATGTCTCATGAAGGGTAAGTCTGACGAAAAAATACTTCGAAGAGATCCTTATAGGAAATTGAACGTTCTACAAAATGCATGAACAATTTTTTTTTCTAGGATGAACCGTTTTGGAGCTATTTTGAAAAAACGTTTTTTTCTAAATTTTAGGTTTGTTTAAAAATATCTCCCAAATTTTAGATCATCTGAAAAAAAAAAATCATTTGGAGATTGTAGTGCAAGTAATTTCCTATAAACAAATATTTTTACTTTAAACGTGTGACTCATTGTTCATGAGTTATCGTAATTTTAAGCTCAACACATCACTGTGCCCATTCATAAGCGGCACGCACAATTTACTAATTTTTTTCAAAATTTTGAATTAGGATATCTCCTGATAAGTCGTACGAAAACAATTAAATGGTAATTTTTATAGAACATTTTAAAAGCTATAATATTGCGCCACAATATTTTTCTATAAATGTAACCGTTAAAGAGATATTTGTAAAAAACTGATTTTGGACGCCATTTTTCCAATATGGCGGCGCGAGCGAACACGATTCGAGGTAGCAAAGTTGAAATTCTAAAAGAGCACATTGAAATCTATAAAATAACTCATTGAGCAATTTTTGAGATAATGCAACCAAATTTCATTTAGACATTAAGAACAGTAAGTGCAAGATCTGAGCAAAAGCTTTGGGAATTCTGAGAAGTGGTCGTGGCATCTCCCGTAAAACTAAAATTTGCAAAATACTGCAGTGTATTTAATGTTTGGCCCAGCCAAAAGTAGCACCCTTACTAGTTTTAACATTTATAATAAAATAGTCAATGCGAATCTATTTAGAAATGTTCTTGAGAAACACTTAAAGGAAAATAATGCATATTAAACAATAATGTTGGGTGTACAACTTAAAAACCGGAATTTTTTAGCGAAATTTGATGCTTTATTGTGGAAAAATGTTACAATATATTTTATTCAAAGTATTGTCCATTGGAAGCTACAACATTTCCCCATCTTTCAGGCAATTTATGAATTCCATTCCAAAAAAATTGCGCCGGCTTGGCGGCCAAAAATGAATCGAGCCAATTTTCGATATCTTGAACTTAAATGAACCGTATTCCTGATAGGGCATTCTGCATCGATCGAAACAAATGGTAGTCAGATGGTGCAAGGTTTGGGCTATAAAGCGGGTGAGGTAAAATTTCCCATCCGTTGTTTTCCAGATAATTTTTGACTGGGGCAGCAATATGTGGCCGAGCATTATCGTGGTGGAAAATGATTGACTCGTGTCTGGTCGCATACGTTGGCCGCTCTGCCTGGATTTTCTGCTTCAATCGGATCAATTGTTGACGATAGAGTTGAGCATTAATGGTTTGGCCACCTGGCAACAGCTCATAATGGATCACACCTAGCTGGTCCCACCAAATACAGAGCATTACCTTCGAAGCGTGAATATTTGGCTTCGGCTGCGATGGGCCGGCCTCAGCTTTCTTGACATACGCTGTTTTGCGCTTGGGATTATCGTAATGGATCTACTTCTCATTGCCAGTCACAAAACGATGCAAAAAACCCTTCGTTTTGTGGCGTTCAAGCAGCATTGTGGACATCAAAAATCGGCGTTCGACGTCCCTTGGCTTCAACTCGTATGGCACCCAATTTCCCATCTTTTGAAAAATTCCCAAGGCTTTTAAACGTCTGGAAATTGTTGCTCGATCAACTTCCAATGGTTCTGCAAGTTCTTCTTGCGTTTGACATGAATCTTGATCGAGTAATGCCTCCAATTCTTCATCCTCAAACTTTTTCGGCTGACCAGGACGTTCTTTGCCTTCGATATCAAAATCAACACTTTTAAACCGTCGAAACTACTCACGACAGCTTGATTCAGCTGGAGCATAGTCCCCATAAACTTCTACAAGCAAACTATGACTTTCCGCAGCAGTTTTCTTTGCAAAAAAATGACCCAACAGAACCTCCCGCAAATGCTGTCTTTTTCTCCAATTTTCGAAGTTATTCATCGTGAAAAATAATAATGATGCACACAAGATAAAATTGTTTTGTTGACTGGTTTTGACAGCTGTCACATGTACCTTCAAAATGACATATATATAAAGTTCGAGCTTTCACGATATTTGTTAGTACGGACATCCACCGTCAAATTCCGGTTTTTAAGTTGTACACCCAATAATAATTTTGTAAAATACTTCAACCCATTGTAGCCAAGTTTCTGAGAGAAAAAAATGGTCAAAAGACTCATAAAAACATGATATAATGGATTAATGTGTTCTTCACACTAAAAAATGAAAGATTACTTTTGATTCCCTTAAGTATTAATTTTAAACTATTTTGGCATTAAATTCAAAATTTTTTAAAAAAAAATTTGAAATTTATTCCAAAAAGGTCTGAAATTTATTCCAAAAAGTTTTAAATTAATACTTTTTTTTGCATTGTTCTATATAAATACTTTTTGGTATTTAAATTAAACTATAATTTTTACTTTATACGTTAAAAGGCATACATATGTTCCAGGGGTGGAAATAAGAAAAAGTTATTACTGCAGAATTTTTTTTTTTTTTGTTCTTATTCGCAATTTTTAGCAAAATTTTGTTAATGGCCTTATTCAAGTGATTAATATTAAAAATTAATATTAAATAACAGATATCATGGCAACGGTTCAATTTAATATTGAAAATTTATAGCGAAATTTTCTTCGAATGCATTTATAAAAATATGTTTAAAGTAGAGTTGCCTAGTACTTATTGTGGTTGCTACATTTTAGCCCAAATTGGTGAGGTTAGACAATTGAAACAACGGTTATAAGCGATATAAAATGAGTATTTAGTTTCAACGATTAACGCAAAACAAAGTAATATGAATTTGGGTGAAAATTATTATTACAATTTTTTACAATATTCTGAAGTCATTACTGCAAATTTGAAGTTATTACTGCAAAAATAGGGTATTACTACAGCTTATTTCAATGCCTGATATGTTCCTTGTGTGGTTTTGTCGCGACGAGTTTTATGCAATATTTTTCTACATACCTTTACACTGTACCTCAATCATTTAGAGCATTTTTGAAATCGACTTAAAATAAATAACCGATCTCAAAAATGCTCGGAATGAAAATTGAAATCGGAAACATCGAAATTGTTTACCTCGACTTCACGTGGAAAACCCCAATTTACATAATTTCGCGGAAAATTGAGAGAACCCATTTTGGTATGCGGTTCAGGGGAATATTTTCTATAAATTGGTGTAGGTTCTATGAACCTTTAATTAGTGCAAGCATCACATATAGCCAGTCTCTTATTGGACTGGTCTAATAATTTGAGGACTAGATACCTTAGCAATATATTAAATATTAATAATTAAAAACAAAAATGTTTGGCTTTGAAAAAAGCAATTTAAATGATTCCCAAATGACAAACTTGTGTAAAAATCAAAAAAACAAGAACTATAAACGCATTTTTCTCTAAAACTTATTTTAACACATAAGGTATGTTTACACAAAACAAGTCAAATATTACTTTAAGTATAGATACATAGTATTTTTATACATATATTCTTATCAAAAACAACATATGTTATTGTACATTCAACCAAATCATCAAAAAAATAGTATTTACATGGAAAATACCAAAATTTATTTTGAACTTTGTAAATTATAAGAGAGTTTAAATCTTAAACGCGTTGCCAAGTACTGTATTAGTCATCACCGATTATATGCCTAGTAGGTTATATAAGTAGTTAAATTGTTGTGCGACTGTAGTTAAAATTGTTTCTAAAAGTAACGGCATCCACATAACACATACAGTTTACTCATTTGCTTACATCCTTTGTTGAAAAACACAAGAACAAAAGAAAGCAAAAAAGAAATATCCTTTTGAAGTGTCAACAAGGATGTTATCTATCATTCTATCTTTCACTTTTGTCAGCATTTAAACAATGGCCTCTTAATTACTCGAATAGACGACGAAATGCGCTGCTCAACCTCAAACCTAAACGTCAAAACAAACGAAAGGATACTCATACGTCAGTATGTACGTGAATCTATGAGCTTTTACAAAGCTCAAATATTCTGAGGTGTTTGCTTTGCACTTTTGTTTCATTTCCTTTATAAGACAGTAAAACTACTTGCTATAATACTTATGAGAATACGTATGACCAGCTGATAAATATTTTTTATAATTGTGAATGTATAGGAGCATTCCAAAGTTGGTACGGGACAAATCGTACGCATTTTTTGAGTTTAAAAGTTAAATTAAAGACAAACCAGAATGTTATCAAAAAAGCATCTGGTACATTTATTTTGTGTGATATAGACCTATTAAAACCAATTATTTGTTCTTAATAATATTTATAGATAGTGAGTAATTCATAAGAAAAGAAGTTCGTTTGTACGGGACAGCCCAAATCTACCATACTTTCCATTTTTTGACTTTGTAGCAAGTTTTTAGCGAAATTAATAAGCTTTAAAAATTAGCAAAAATATTTTTGGATAGACTAAGGGTCAAGGTATAGTAAAACAAAAAAGTTTGAAAAAATGTTTATTTAAATGAGAGTTATTAAATAAAAATTAAATTGTTTGTACGGGACATTTTTGTTTCGTACGAAATACATGTATGTATATTTAATTAGTTTTAAATCATTTTTTAAATGAAAATATAACACTATGATTACCCCAAGCGTGTTTTTTGCATGTTACCTGATGGCCATTAACTGAAATTTAATGAACTTTTGATATTCCTGGGATAGGCTCATGGATGAACATTTTTAATTTTTTAAGCTATATCTGATTCAGAAATGAAAAAAATTCTCGTAGAGTGTACTAAAGTGGCTGCTAGTGTCGCGAAATCTTTTGCGTTTTTGACTACGGCACCTTCTCTTTGACTTCGACCTTTTTGACTTACAAGTCGTTTCACATTACCACCGACTCCGTGAACCACGCCTTTGGGATGTGTCCATAAGTTACATGGATGCTGTTTAAGCATTACGCAAGCAGATTTTCAATGATATAAGCAAAAATTAACAAATCGTGAACACGAACCCTTCTCTTATGATTAAACGTAAGCAGATTTTCAAATACGAACAAGAATTCAGGAACTAAATTATTTTTATAATTAAAGCAATAGCTGTCATACGGAAATTGAAAAAATCCTTGGCACTTTAAATCAATTTTAAGGGCTAAACTTAGACTTTAATTTAAATATTTTTTGACTTACGTAAGAATTTTATCGACCTCTCCTCCTGTATAAGCAACAATAAGCAAATCTTGTACCACTCCCCACCTAAATATGCTTACGTTATACTTGAACGGCCGTACATGAACACCATTTCATTTTTATATAACAGTTTTGCTCATATCTCATATAATCAAAAGTCACAATTTCTTAAGAGTATATACATAATAAAGCCCCCTGAGACTTATAGTTCATAGAAAAGCAGTAACCAACGCACATAGGGGTATCTGTGTTAAAAACCTGGTCAAAATTAATAACTCAGAAACTACTGGTCCAATTTTGGAAATTTAGGTGTCATTTTATTCAGATTATTCAGACAATCAAAACAAATATAGACTCGTTTAAAAAAATTGTCAATAGAGAGCGCTGTAGACAAGTGAAATATATGAGGACTTGTAGCTCCTGTAGTACTGAGCCGATTTTGGTTCTTATAAAGTTTTTCTCTTTCATTTTACTAAAATGACAATAAGATGTCATTAAACTTTTGAAATTCATTCAATAGATGGCGCTGTACACATGATTAATGTAGTAACTTTTAGAGTCTTCTATCTCGTATACTCCTTTATTGATTTTAGTTATCAGGGTGTCAATCAATTTATATAACTCAGAAGAGTAGTCCGGAAACAATTGATAATAGAGGCCGACATAACTTATCGAAACTCCAACTTTTCAATCTCCGAACTAATAATCTCAAGTTTTTGAAAAACAATCATTTTTTATTTTAATCTGAAAACTCTTCGCCATCAAATAATTTCTGAGAATTTTAGTCCTCTGAATTCGATCATTTTTTCGTTTATAATTTCTTTAAAACTAAAAATATCACATGTATAGGCATCAGCAAAAAGTGCAGCTATTTTGCCAATAGGAAATATTAGGAGCCAAATTTTGCAGTTTTAGCTACAAAAAGATTTCATTTATGAGAATTTTTGGTTGAAAAAATTGGGACTCGTGAGGATCCATTACTTTTCTGCTTTTAAAAATTTACAATTTTTCAATAAAAAATACTCAGTTACTTATAAAGTTTGAACACACTATTTTGAATCTTAAAATGATTCTTTTTTTATTAAATTAAATTCATTGAAAAGAACACACCTGTTGTAGAATAATCCATTCTGCAATTTTTCGTTTTTTTCTGCAATTAAAGAAATGTACGCACTTAAATCAACACTTCTTTCGCAACTTTAAAATTTTATTTTAAAATACATATTTTACAAAACTTCAACTTTAACAGCGTAGTATGCAGCCGCAAATTGATTTAGATAAAATCGGGTGTCAGATTTCTTTAGTTTGGAGTTTTAGCTGTGTAATAAAAAAAAAGTTGAATCATTTTGGACCAATTACAAAAATTAGTTTTTGACCAGCTTTTTGGGTTAAATCTCCCTATGTGCAACGGTGACCGTACCCATATCGATAATTTTTAAATAGTTTTTTCAACACTATTAGAAAAAAATTAATAGAAATCTTAATAAAATAAATATTGTGTTTGTACGGGACAAGTAATAAGATAATAATTATTATACTTTAGGCAAAATAAAATCCGAAAATTACTGCACTTTTTAGGAGTACCCAAGTAACTAGCTTTAAATAAAATGTTAATAAAATTAAACCGTTATGTGTGTGGACAGAAAATTAGTTACATCGATTTGTGCGTTTGTACGGGACACCCATAACTGTTTTGTTTGTTGCGGTATAATACAGATGTTTGCAAGAACACTTTTTTGCAAATACTATTTATCAATACACTAGTCTATGACCTTTAACGACAGATATAATTTGTAACGTAACTCATCATGGTTTAATAGAAAAACAATGATGAATATGATCAAAAATATACCTAGTAAAAAAAAAAACTTTGGCACTTTCTGAAACTGTAAAAAACTGAGCCTTATACCAAGATTTTAGTATGAAATCAATTTGGAAAGTAAAGTTTAATCCCACTAGAATATATTCGATCCATTAAAACATTTGAAAAATAAATCTGAAACATCTGCTAAAAAATACCATTTTCACTGGAATGCTCCATAACACTTCACCTTAAAGCAATAATTAATGTAAGGCTCAAAAGTTTCATATAGAAATTTTGTTCAAGTTAATTCCAAAACTATTCTTAAATCTTCGAAATATGGCACCATCAATGTTTCATTCGATTAACCAAATATATATCAGGGTTCCCTACAAATAGTTTTAACCCCTATGTTGCATAATTTTTAAATTGTTTACATATTCTTGTTCAGAACACTTCACTAAATTTATATGTTAAAAGGCGACCAAATCAGTTCAGTCCCTGCCGTAATCACAACATATTCGATGGCACGCCCTTAGTCTACAAATTAGTCCCTTGCATTGATTTTTATGAATCTCGGTATGGAGATAAGGTGAACAATAAGAAACTATAGTATGTCTATTATATTTTCATGTGAGTATTGCCACGCCTATAAAGAGAAAGTATGAAGACATGGTAAGCAGGGAGAAAAGTCTGAGTCATATTTTTTACTCCACTCGGGTACTCACTCATGTGAGTATTGCCACGCCTATAAAGAGAAAGTATGAAGACATGGTAAGCAGGGAGAAAATCTGAGTCATATTTTTTACTCCACTCGGGTAGTCAAAAAATTCTAGTAATCAACACTTTTCAAACACAAATTACCTTACGGTCAGTAAGATAATATTAACAAATAAAAAGTAGTTACTTATACAATATAATAATGTAATATTTACTCCGAATTGCCTATATTTGATTTCATGTAGAGTAAATTTTACTTTCAATAAAAAATGTGTGACCATTTTGAATTTATAATTCCAGCTAAAATTATTTAATTTTTTTCACACACAAAAATGAGTGCCATAATTTTTACTTCACTCGAGAAAGGTTAATACAATATTATAAAAACATATAATCATTATGACTTCTATAATTTTAGTAACAATTTTTATTTGTAGGCAGACATTTGCTTCTTATACAAATTTTATACCTCTCCATCATATGCGCCAGTTGCGCCATTTAAAAAAATTTCAGAAGCATTTGAAAAAAAATTTAGGGATGTAAATTTTACAACATCACTAATTTTACGTAAATACAGTTAATTCAGATAAATATTTAAAGTAAGCGGGGAAAAACCGAATTTTCCCTATCTTAAAATATGGAATCTGTACGTTTTTGAGCAATTCCCGCAAGTCTCCTGTTTTTTTATTCTGCTCTAAAGAAATTTAGCATTTTCCGGTTTTTAATGTTTGATAATTTTTTATATTTTTTTTTTTTTGTATGCATTTTTTTTTATAACAATTGAGGCGTTGCGTGCATTAACGCCCCAAGTCGAAAAATGTCATTTCGAGATAATTCAATTTAAAGTTTCTAAATGCTGAAAAAAAGAACAAACCATCATTTAAACCTTGAAAAACAAATTTATTCAATTAAAACTAATAAAATGAGTAAATAATTACCGCTAACACATAATACTAAAGCATTTTGACAGAATTATCGAAGAAGGAAAAATTTAAATTATAGGGCGTTTTTGCATAAATCCATTTGACTATCACTGGTGTAACGTTAGCATTTTGCTTGGGAAACCGGCAAAACTGTTCCGATTTTAATGAAATATACTTTCACCTCAACTATTTATAAATGTTCGTTTTTGTTTATTTGCATATAAGTTTTGCACCTGGTAAATATTTTTTTTGCAAACGGTTATAGAGATTTTAACGAATATTTGGTACAATGTTCTATATTAGTATAACATTGTGAATGGGATCAATTCTAACCTTGTAGATATTCATAGAAAGGCGTAGCAAATTCTTTAAAATTAGAATTTATTGGGCAATATTTCGCAAACGGTGGCTGTTACTTGTCGCAGTCTTGCGGTTAAATAAAAACAAAATCTTTAATAGCACGCTGTTTTCTATTCCTATTTATTAAATATAAAATATTCGAGTTTACAAAAAAGGCTAATTTCCAAAATATGAGTTTACAAAATATCGAAAGCACGAGTCTTATAAAGAATGAAAGCGCGAGACTTACATATAAGATCTTAAGAGATCGAAAGCGCGAGCTTTAAAATTATTTCGTGTTTTAACCGCTACGACAAATTAACTACTGACTTTAAATTCATTACAATGTCAAATTTTTACCAACTAAAATTCAAGTAGCGGACAAGAGCAGTTAAATGATACATATGTACATATGGAAACATAAATGCATAAGAATTCAATAAGAATGCGTTTTCATGTACTTATGTATGTATGTATATAAAAAAGAAAAGAATTAAAATTGGATCTTCACTTCTTAGCTAAACTTTGAACGGCGGCAACAGTGGCTAAGTTTGGTAGAAAAATGCTGATTATAAATAGCGAAATGTGGATGGGATGGCAAGAGTGTTACACCTACTTTTAAAGGCTTGAATATTTTGATTCAATATTAGACAAAAGCGGCGCAATGGATTTTAATGAATTTATAGAACATTGAAATAAAAAAAAAAAATTTCGAATTCTTGTGTTTTTTTACTCTTTTGACGATAACTTTTTGTAGATCAAAGATAGGAAAAGACAAAATTTGACAAAAACTAAGGAGATAAATTTCGTTTAAAATGCTTTATTGAAAAATTTCTTAGACTAAAAATTTATCGAAATATGGCCACATAGCAATTTTTTTACCCGGCCGGAAAAATGGTTTTAATTCAAAAGCAAGGTGCCTTACGAAAAAAGTGTGTTAGGCAGAAAATGCGTAGAATCGTCCAAAAAATATGTGTGAATTTTTTCAAACATTTTATAATTTTTAAAAATTTGACTAAAACAAAAAAAAATATAAAAAATCACACGTACTCTTTGGACAATTCGAAGCATTTTTTGCCATATAAAATTTTTTCGTTAGGCACCTTGGTTTTGAGTAAAAACCGTTTTTCTACCGCGAACTGATTTATGTAAAAACGCCCCAAGTCGCACTACGCCCTTCTTGCACGCAACTCTTTAAACAGTACATATGTATATATTGCTCTACCACATTCTGCGATCGTAATTGGAAGTTGAAATTAAGTACACATATATTTGAGGACCCAAGCTTTTCAAAAAAGCGATGGGCGAAAAAACGCCCTAAGTCGACTTAGGGCGTTATTGCACGCAACGCCTCAATTACTTTTGCACAGTAATTATTTCTGAAAAGTGCTGCCATTAGCAAATTTTATGTATTGATTTTTTTTTTCGAAAAAAAAGTTTGACTTTAACAAGCTGTAACACTTACAAACCAAACATATTTGCAAATTTTTGGTGGATTTCTTAATTGGACTATTTTCTGTAGAATGGCATAAAAAGCAATTTTAAATTTAAACCACAAATTTTTACGCAAATGCCTATTATCGCAGCACTGTGCGATAGGGAAAATTAGGTATGGTTTTTTTTCTTCATATCGGCATAAGTATTTATGATGGAGTTGTCTGTGATGGATTTCGAGTCTTATATTAAATTGGGCATCACTTTTGTTTGACCCTCAATGTGCTTGGTAATAGAATGATAAAAATTTATTGGTCTGGTTTTAATTCTTTTAAAAGAAGGAATATAGAGCATGTGGCCAACTCTAAGCTGCATATCCCTAAATGCATGGTAACTTCCACTTTTTGACGCCCACTTTAGACTTTTTATGTTCAGCGCATGAACTTAATTAAAAATTCAGGTAAATGGAAATGTACATACATATCATGTTTAATTTATATTTGTATAATCACACACACCTTCACCAATACATTCATGCACCTATATCTGCATACGAGTACATGCAGAACCACAAATCCTTGTACAAAAGATAAGAGCAGGTGGAACCTATTTTATGTAACAAAGCATTTGTAAGCATAGGTCATGCGCCGTATTCAAAAGCTTTTTCAACTTTACATTTATCATTGCACTAGTTAAATCAATAGATAAAAGGGATTTCCTATGAAGATATAAAATTTTATTTTCCGATTATTTTTAATTTGAAAAATCATTACAAAAATAACTAATTAATTAATCACGCAGGGGTATATCCTGACAACACAGCGGTGGGCGGAATCTTTCACAGCTTTTAATTCTGCGAATTCTTCATCAACATTATCATTGCTGATGTGACATTTTAACATTTTAAATCCATTATTTTATGTTAAATACCTTGAAAATAAACTTTGGAGATGCTTTGGCTTAAGTCAAACGACATAAGGTAGAGTAGAAAGTTTTTTTGTCACTACCACTACAATGACAGAGTACTTAACGCATACTCATGTACTCATTAATCTTAATAAAATAAAAGCGCGACATCTTTGTTAAATTCGAAAATTGATTTCTGATGTTGACGCACAGCAGAAAAAGGGAAACGACATCAAATAGATGGATGCTTGATAATTGGGCCCATACCATAGATGGAGGTGGTGCTTTTTGTTAGTTTTTACTTGAGCTTTTTGTAAAATGATGAAAACTGCGTAATGCGAGAGTGAAAAGTAGTCATTCTCAAAAGATTTATTACCTTTAAAGAGATGCGACTTTACGTGCATTTATACTTATTATCGGTGTTTCCATTCTGAATGGTATGATAAGAGTTATTTCGAAATATAGAATTAGGGAACTTAAATTTTAGTTTTTAAATTTCAATTTGGAATTGTTGTATAAATTACTGTTCAGAAGCATGTAATAATGGACTGCAAAGTTCACCACGTCAAATAACAAATCTAATCGAATCATTTTGAAAACAACTTATGTCCCTGATTGCAAACAGAACAAAATGATAAGCCTAATGTTAGTGGCATCTAATAAAAACGTTGCTTTCGCTACTTTTATTGGAAGTCAATTTTTTTAGTGGACCTTAAATCATTTCGGTATTTAACTTTATATTTTATTGCACACTTTTTTTTATAGCATTCAGCTTGTTAGCTTCCATGCAATTACCTTTTGCTGTACATTAAAAATGTTTCATTGGCAGCACTGGCTAATAGTCTACGACCATGTTGTTGCAACTTCTACGTGCCGCTCGGTTTCTTGGCCGGCGACGACGACAGTTGAAAGAAATGTCTGCGAAAAATAATAAAACTTAAGGTAACATTAAGAAAAACGAAATCGACCGTAAAAAAGCATATCTTCTCCGAAATGTACGTAATAAATGTTAAGTTAAAAGTCATATTAATGATTTTGACGTAAGCATTTTGAAAGAAAGAAAGAGAGCACGAAGGTTTTTTTTAAATACCCAAACATGAAAAATTTTAGAAATGCATAAATACATACATATATATCAATGCAAATGTTTTAAAAATTAAACTATTTAATCCTCAAAACCAACTTGCTTGAAGCACTAAACTTATAGAATGCTTTATAAAAAAATGTCGCCATTAAGTCGTTGATTTCTTCTGTTGTTCCGTTGTTCTAAAATATGAATATCATACGAGTATTTCTTTCCTTTTTTGAAGAACTTTATCTTAAAATACCCATACACTTGATATTGTGTTACCTTCGACCTTAGTTTTGTATGACTCACTAACAGCGCACAGTGTTTCACGTAGAACAAGCTAGGTGGACAAAATTATTTTTTGATATTTTTGGGTAGTGTAAGCCTTATTACGACATATTATAAATATTTTGATATACAGGGTGTGCCAAAATTTCCGGAACCGTCAAGTGTTCTTAATGCTGCTCGATAAATAAAAAAATAAAAAACACGTGTCCAATATTTTTAATAGGGCAATTCAACTACACCAATTTTGACCCCCTACACGTCTCCTCGCGCGGTTGACGGAAGGAACTTCAAAATTTTATATGGAAACTCCCAATTTTTATTGCGGATTCGGATTGTACGTACAAAAATACGACACTTTTGTCTGAAACATTTTTTCTTACTAGTATCCCCCAGTGGTCGATATTCGACCACAAATAAATTAATTAATTTTGGTACTTTTTGGACACTTGGTACATTTTTTGCTATTTGGTACAATTTAAAAAATCCCGTGAGTCAATTTCAAGCGAAACGTATGTAAGCAAAACAAAACAAAAACAAAAAGTCGCTGCTCTGCTTTTTGTCTTTTAGCTGAAACACAATGCGGCAGTAGCAGTGGCAGCGGCAGTGATCATATGTTTTTTTAGAAGTAGTGTATTTCAATGGTAACACAATTACATAAGAGCAGTAGCAATAGGCAGTACTGTCATGTTTAGGGGCCATTCACATATTACGTAACGCGACTCTCGACCAATTTCAAATCCCTCCCTCGCCGGTCGTTACAAAACGGACAACCCCCTCCCCCCTAGTTACGTAACAAATCTTAATTTTGGTAATTTGAATTTATCGTCGCATAAAATTTACAAAATCGACGCTAAGTAACATAGTTGATGACCCCTCCCCCATGCAACACTTCGTAACAAATCATTCGACTCCCCTTCCCCCCTGGTGCGTAACGTTTCCGCAATCTTATCAGTGTTAAATTAAACACTTTAGTTGTTGCTTTCCCATACGTTTCTCAGAGAGTACTTAATTAAGCTGTCGTCTAAGACACAGCCACTGTTAATGTAAATGGATAAAGTTGTTTTAAGTTGTTGCACTCTTTTCTTAACATAAGTTATTTTTTCTTCTTTATAAAGTATTACAATATTTTTTATTTGCTCCATCGAAGCACTTATACCCCATTCAGTCCGTCAGTGACGCTCTTCAAAAAAAGAATTACTGTCATTTTATGCCTAAAAAAAGGTTTTGAACAAAAAAATAAGATAAAGTCTATCAAATTCGCTCTCGAAAAATTAATCCAATTGAATGCCTCCGCTTATAAGCCCATTTTGAATGGGGCGATGACCCCCTTCGCCTCTTAAGGTATGCCACTGCATTGTAAACAAATATTTAGAGATAAGTCGGCGCATCGTTCTTAGCAGAAGATGATGCATATCGGCCATAAAAAGATGTGCGCACTGACCTTTTTTTAATAATATTTACAAAATATCTGTTTTCTATCCATAAAACTATATTTTAATGCAAAACTTGGATCTGTTGAAGTTTTGGTCCTTTTTTGGGAGCTTTTAGTACTTTTTTTGCTATTTGGTACACAATAAAAAATCACATGTGTCATCCCTGGTGTCATCAGCGCAACGAAAGCAAAGCAAACAAAAAAAAACATGTGTCAGTTTTCTTCTTTCTCTTTGTACTTAAACTTTTTTCTAGCTTATGTGACCATGTATTTTGTTGTTGTGAATATTGAAAAATTTATTTTTAATTTTACCTGGCTAAAATGCAGAAATTAAAATAATTTTAACTTTGTGCACATCTACACACAAAAACTTTTCTAATAGTGTATAATTCAAAGTTGAAGTGCATTTCTAATAAAGTAAAAAAAGACGGACAAATTTTTGTCTTGCGTATTAATATATAGATTTGGCATAGATCACCATCGTAACCAGGAATTGCTCTTTGGGTGGGGGTTTTCATACAGATTAATTTTATTTTATTTCAATATTTTCAATTCATGTATAATTTATATAGGAAAAAGATCTTAATAGAGAGGGTTTGAATCTGCAAAAATTGGTATCGTTGAATAGCTCTCTAAAAAAAATTAAATAAAAAACCAAAAAAGAAATAAAACAGAATTTTTTTATGTTGGTAAAAGTAAAAAAAAAAAACATTTATTGTTTCTTTTTTTGCAAATGATCAATTACTACTCGCAGTACGATACAAATGTATTAGTTATTAAATTAGTGATAAAATATTAAAGTATGAAACGATTTCAGCTTACTTCAACTTTAAATTGCCTAATCAGTTTCATCGTCAATTTCATCCGATGAATCTGATCAACTTAATCTTCCTCAGGTTCTGGCAAGATATTGTGGAACTATTGTAGGAGGGATAATTAGTTTTAAGACCTCTGCACACAATTTATCTAGTTTTTTTTTTTTTTGTATATCTCTTAAGGAGTTTGGAAAAGGATCAGAAGTTAAGAGTAGCAGAGATAAAAAATCCTTATTCGTGGCTATGCGCGACCACTTTCTTGTATTCTGTTTACGGAACCTGCGGCAATTTTTGGTCCGCGCTTCTTGGGCTTCTTCTGAAAGATGCCCTATTGGAGCAATGCGGTTTTGATTTCTTTCGTACTGTGCACACTGCTCCTGAACAAACGATAGGTTGCACGAAAATGACACCAAAAACGAACAATGCCCCTTTATTCGTAATCATTCACTGAGTAAAAATCAACTTTATTTGAAATCTTAGCTGCTCCTTTTTTGAAAATATCTCGATTTTTCCAATAGGGGCATTTTCCCATACAAAAAGAAAAAAAAAAAATTTTTTTAACTACATTAAACTAAAATTAAAATAATCACAATCGATGTGTTTTGCGATGCTAAACGCGAATCCAACCTCAGAATTGCTCTATTGTGTATAGTTATGAGATATTGTAACCTAAAGACCAAAAAAGTCGTTTTTTGACATTTTTTGAAGCTATATAACTATGTAACATATCATTTATTCGTCAAATGTGGCTTAAATACTTGAAAGTCCCAATATTCTCCTTTAAAACATAATTTAAATTATGTTGATATCTTTTTTTTCCTCAAAGATATCCTAACCTAAAAAGACACAAAAGTGCAAAAAACCCGTTTTGACAATATTTCGGTCTACGACATCTCTTAGAAGCATGAAGATATAAATATAATTTAAATTAGGTTTTAAAGGAAAAAATTGGGGCTTTTCAGTATTTAAGCCACATTTGACGAATAAATGATATGTAACATAGTTATATAGCTTCAAAAAATGGCAAAAAACGACTTTTTTTGGTCACATCTATTGTGATTATTTTAATTTTAGTTTAATGTAGTTAAAAATTTTTTTTTTTCTTTTTGTATGGGAAAATGCCCCTATTGGAAAAATCGAGATATTTTCAAAAAAGGAGCAGCTAAGATTTCAAATAAAGTTGATTTTTACTCAGTGAATGATTACGAATAAAGGGGCATTGTTCGTTTTTGGTGTCATTTTCATGCAACCTATCGTTTGTTCAGGAGCAGTGTGTGTGTATTAATATTTTGTGCACGGTTGCAGGCATATAATAGCTGTGTTTCTTTTGACGCGTATATATAATTAGCAAAATATTTGTATGAAGCGATAGTTGGCGATAGCAAGCGTCGCTTAGATCATAATTGAGGATAAAAGCCAGTGCTGCCCATCAAAGATGAGTATTTATCGATAAATTTCAAACAAAAATACCAAAAAAAAAAAAAACAAACAAAACGTCAAAAGAATTGATTCTAAAAATGGCAGAGCAAGATAAAATGTAAATTACAATTTTTAGGGCCAGTATTTCAGTGCAAGTTGAAACTTCGTTTAAACTAAGTTATATGAAACTCGTTTAAATTGTTAAACTCGTTTAACTACGAAATGACTTTTTCAGTGCGAGTTTAACAGCGGGTGGCTACAAAAAAATTTTTTGTTGCAGGCTTTCAATTGTTGGCGTTTGGCCACCACAACGGTTGGATTACATCAACGCTTAGCAAGTGCATTGTGATCAAGTCGAAATGCGGTCCGCGAAAAATGTCATGCAAACTTTGATCGGGATTTACTAAAGCAATTGCGTCGCAATCGCGATGAAGAAGCTGATTGAATGAAAAATGTACCCAGTTGGGAGATTGGTACCTGGTATACGGAGCCATTGTCAAAGCTTTGCTTAAAGGCATCTTGGTTGCTCCAATGTTTAAGCAATTTTATGGTCATAATGATTGGAAATCATAAGCAGAACGTGATTTTATTAAATAGTGGTCAAAAGTGAAGTTTGTGAATTTTTTATTTTCCAATAAATTCTTCTTTTTCAAATTATGGATTTTTTTATTCATTTATTTATTTGTTTTTTTTTTCGTTTTTTTTTTATAAAGTATAACGGCCAATATCGTTCAGTTAAACTGAGTTTAAACTACGTTTAACATTCACTGAAAAACTCATTCCTGAGTTTAAATTTTGTTTAAACCAGAAAATGAGTTAAACTTGCACTGAAAAACTGGCCCTTAATTTATTTAACGGAAATTAAGAATGAAATCCTAATTTTTATTTGTAGCAAGCGCAAGAAGTGGATGGCTTGCGGTCAAAAGTTTGAAAACCTAGAAAAGAATTTATATGCTTATCATGTATAAAAAATTATGAACTATGCGTTAATTTTTTACCACTTCGTCTGTTGAATATTCTGTTTTTAAATAAATAGTATCTTGTTGGATTCTTTTTAGTTTGTTGATATTCATTTATTTTATGTATTTTTGTTTTTCGTCAGCTGTCAAATTTTTTTCAATGCTGCCAAAATTTTTTCAGTGCTGCCAAACTTTCAATTGTTATATTTAATTGCAGATGCGCGTTTTTTTTGTCACACATATACAATTATATATACGCGTCAAAAGAACCACGCCTAATACCACAAAATTTCGAATTTTTTATATACTCATATAACAGAAGTTAAAAACTAAGCAAAAAATTCGAATATAAATGAAAATAAAAAATGATTAAAGGTATTCTGAAAAAAATTAAAATAAAATGGATGAACTCTAATGTGCAAGTTGAAATTAATATATTCATCAAGGGAATAGATGTAGCTAACTTATATCTAAAATCTAGACTGGGTTCACGCGAGTACATGCAATTCCAGCTCCTTTAAAGTTGAAAAATAATAAAACTACGAGTTATGTTTTTTGGTGTTTCCGAAACATTCCCTGAGGAAACGAATGACAAAAATCTTATTAAAACACAAAACGCTAACCTTCATTTATAAAATCCATCACTAGAAATGTCATAAAATTACGACTTTTTTAAAACATAGCAAAAAATTCGAATGTAAATTAAAATAAAAAAAAAATATATATTAAAGGTATTCTGAAAAAAATTAAAATAAAATAGATGAACTGCAGTGCGCAGGTTGAAACTAATATATTCATCAAGGGAATAGGTGCAACTAACTTATATCCAAAATTTAGACTGGGTACAAGCGGGTACATGCAGTTTAAAGGTGAAAAACAAAAAAAAAAAAAAAGAATAAATTATTTAACTGTTTTCGAAACTTTCTAACACATTACCCAAAGGAGGAAATGAAAAAACTCTAACTAAAACACAAAATATGTTCTTTTTGTTATAAAATCCATAACTAAAATTGTAACAAAATTTTGATTTTGCCACAATAAAATCAAGATTTTTTATTGCTTAATTAACAGATAAATATTTGAAAATGAACTTACACTCATGAGTAGACTTCTGCACTCAGTCACCATCAAATATTTATTTGCACAAAAAAAAAATAGGTGTATAAGGTAAGGGGGGTATTGTTGACATTACCTCAATACTAATATTTAGATATCTGTTAATGAATTTTGACCACCTAGCTTGTTCTACGTGAAACACTGTGCAGCGTGGAACATACTGAAGTTAAACGCTGCAACAACGATATTTTGAAAATTGAATTTTCCTCGTACTACCTACATACTTACCCAATGAAATAAATATGTGATATAAATTTTAAAAATGGTTTATTTGAACAGTATTTTTATGTTGTTGCTAACGTTTTTATCGAGAATTTACGTTAATTTTGTTATGAAGTTGTAGGAAGGAGTGGCATTTTTTAGTAATAAAAATTAATAAGTTTTATTGGATTTTCACAATTTCTGATGTTAGCTGGATTTAGACTTAGCATTTTATACTTATGGTTTGTATATACATACATATGTATTTAGGGTCAGCATTAATTTTACGAATATAAATTGCTTTTTGTTAAAAATATACTTTGATGAAACTTTGTTATTACTTTTTACATATCGAGCCCTAACCGCCAAAAAGACTTAACTGACAAAAAGTAAATTTTACAGGAGAAGGTTTTTTTTAAATATCTGTGCATTTATTATAGCTATTATAGTGAAATTAAGTATGTAAGCTATATTTTGTGTTAGACATGCGATGCAACTAGTTTCATTCCCCTATTTATAATATAACGGCAATTTTTCAGTGTTTTGTCAGTTAAGTCTTTTTTTCTTTTCCAGATTCCCCATCTCCAGAAGGTTCCACTTTTCAATAGAGTTATTTGTAAAGCCGATACTGACTTGGATATTGCACTGTCGCTTTTTTCCTTATTGATGATCTGAAAATTTTTCTATGCTTTGGCATGAAATAAATCTTACGCAAACACAATTTGCAGATATTCGCATAATCTGAGAAACCAAGTTGGTAATTAACACCACGCAAATTCTGTTCGCAAACACTCGGTTGATTTGTGAGTCAATTAAAGTCAAGGAAGACGACATCAACGAAACCAAATTGTGGGCGTGTGTCCGGTATTGTTGATGATGTGGCAACGATGTGTCGTTGCATCTGTCACCTACACCACATTGAGGTAGCGTCCAACCCGTTTACTTGGAAATTTGTTTAATTGCAAGAATGTTGTTGTTTAAAACCACAAAAACACACACACACACATGAGTTTATCTATGCTTGCACATAAGGACACTTATACCAATTTAATCAGATGGTGGCGTATACTTAACCTTTGCAAATAACACACACACTAGCACATTACCAGCCATCGCTGCACATTACGGTTAGTTGCAGCTAATTAAAGTGGTTGCCTAAATACCGCATATTAACAACAACAGCAATGTTAGCCAAAAACCAGCAACTGCATAACAACAACGACATTACCAGCTGTCGGCAGTTCATAACTCATTTGCATATGTGTGTGTGTGTTTCCAAGGGTGTAATGGTGTGAATTATCCCAAGAGGAAAAATTTCTAGCGCTTCTGATCCAAGCACTTCAAAAGTGCTTGTCCCCATAGAAATTTAGAAGCACTATCACAATGATTTTTTATAAGGCTGCAGTAAGAACAACGTGAGTTCGAACCCAGCCCGGGAGATTTTTTTTTTTACTTTTTTTTACTTTTTTTTGCTTTATTTTTTTTTTTAATTAAATATTTATTATTCAACATCTTTTATTTCACTTTCCTATTTTCCTTTCTCTTATTAATTTACTTTTCTTTAACCGAATTGAAATTGATTACACAAAGATTCCATATAAGGCTGCAGTAAGAACAACGTGAGTTCGAACCCAACCCGGGTGATTATTTTTTTTCCGTTTTTTTATTTGTTTTTGCTTAATTTTTTTTTTTATTAAAATATTTTTTATTCAACCTTTTTTATTTCACTTTTCTATTTTAATTTCTCATTTTTATTTACTTTTGCTTACTTGAATTGAAACTGATTGCACAATGATTCTATGTAATACTGCAGGACAACATTAGCTTAATATACAAATTTAATACCTCTTCATATCATCGGGCGTTGGTGGAGCGGTCTAAAGGGTTGGTAAATGTAACAACAAAATATCTAGCGATCGGAGGGTCGTGAATTCAAATCCTGGCGCGGCCAGTTTTTTTTTTATCTTTTTTTTCTTTTTTTTAAATTTTATTGAAAAAACGCTTACCGCAGCATTACAAATAAGCGCTTTAAAAACTCTTTTTTGGTAAGGCTGCGGTAAGCTTTTGCTCGCTTACATCCTATGACATGCAATGTTAAAAAGAAAGTATTGTTCTTATGGAGCGGAAGCGCTTATTGGTGAAAAGGAGGCACTTCAGAAGGGTTTTTGAAGCACTTCATTTCCCCTTGGGATGTTCTCGCTAATTGAGTGCAAAATGTTGACCAGGTGGTTGGGGTTAAAGGTCGCAAATATTTTCTGCTTAAATAAGGTCTTGAATTCAATAATGAATTCAAAAAGTTTAGTATTCGAAATCAGACTCGCATACAGTTTAAATACATTTTAGTTTTGCAATCTAATTTGAGGACATTTTTCATATATGGGCAGTTCCATTGAGCTTGTCACAGCTTTAAGAAATTTGGGAAAAAAAGTAAACTCTGATTTTTTTAAAATTTTGTTGAAGAAATTGGTTTAAGGGATCACTGAAAGTAAATTTGTAAGTTTGGCAAAATTTAGCTTTATTGGTTCAGGTTTTACCCTTTGGCAGAACAATTTAAATTTTTTTCTTGAAAATTTTATAAAAAAATTTAATGCTTTCCTTTTTAATATACGTCAGTTAAAAGGAAATGAACGAATGATATATTTTTAAACAATGTTTATAACTTCATTTTTTAAGTATACCCACAGTAAAGTTTAATTTCATGAAACTCCATTTAATATGGTTGAAAACGAGGCCTCAAAATAAGATTGCTATACGAGTCTCGCGTGACGTTTTCTTAAACTTCGATACAACTGAAAGGACTTTTTTAGGCATTTTTAAACTGCTACATCTACATTCCGCATACTCTTTCACACTGTAGTTCATTTTTATGCAACTCCATCTATTTGGTCGGAATAGAGGCTTCAAGGACGTTTTTTTAAATTTAGGTACAATTGAAAGGACTTTTTTAGTTTTGATTTTTAACTGCTTCATCTACATTCCACGTTCTCTTTCATGGTATGGTTCATTTTGATGCAACTCCATCAATTTTATCGAAAAAGAAGCTTCATCAATAAGGTTGAATTAAAGTACGGAAATAAAAACTAACTTTAAAGATTGATTACACACAACGTATTGCCACAAATTAGTTGACGCATATACATATACAATATACTCTATGGTATTGACTTTATATTGCAATTAAAAAATCATGATTTTGTAATTTTTACATACGAAAATAGTGATTAACAATTCATAAAAACACTTTCAGTGCGAGGTAAGGATTATTTGATTTGTTATTCTTTAAAATAGTCAAACGTCAACGAAATCTTGAAAAATTATTAGAATAATGATAGGAGCTTAGTATCTTGTACAAAAACTTAGCTGCTCCAGTGCATCGAACTACTTTTCTATCCAATTTCCCGCCTAGTCCATCCACTATTACCGTGTTCTACAATCATTGCAATTTCTTATTGTTTTTTCTATTCAACACCCTCATCTTCTCTGTAGTCATGTCACACACTCCAATATGTCAATGCATCATGTTTGTTCATTTATCGTGTAACTGACACGAGTAAAAGTCAATTTAGCCAAAACTCACCATAACCATCATCGTTACCTACAACAGATGCAGTAACACTTCTGAGTCCTGCAACGAACTAAGCTGACAAACGAAATCAATAATCGATTAGTTACAACAACAATAAAGTTTGCAAAAGGATAAACAAAAAATATGACACCAAAAATTGAATGCCACTTTTGATGGATTTTTTTTCACTGTTTCATGATATTGACAAAATATCGATGTTTAGTGCGTGCAGTATTTTGTAATTTCTTTCACAAGAAGTCAAATACTTACATAGTTTGCGATGCTAAAGTTAGCTCAAATGCAGTAGCGTAGCGACCAAGTTTTATGAACAAAAAAGGTCCGAAATCTAGATCTAGTTCAATTCATGCAAAATCAAATACAATTAAATTTATCACTGATTTTAAAATCATTTATGGTTTTTAGGTTCAATAAATAACAATGTCTTCAATCGATTTCAAGAACTCAGTTTGCCGCCCATGCTTTAAATTTTCGCTATCATGCGGTTATAAGCGCCAGCAAGTTGGATTCCAGCTTAGAAATAGTTTGATTGCAGTGCAGCAAAGTTTTAGTGTTAACAACTACGTATTGTATTTAAAGTGTTTTTCCAGAAAAGTTAAATGCAAAGACAATTTTTTCTAAGGAATATTGAAGATCAATAAATCTGAAACAAAAATTTCCTAGTGCCCTTATTGATATTAAAGACAATATGGATGAAACATCGCTAATTTTCATGATGCTATGCGGGGTTGCTTAAAATCATCCTTAAAGTAGAAAAATAAATCATAGCGTAAGCTGGAATTCTACAAAAGCTAAAAGCAGCAATAAAGTTTATCTTTGCGAGTGTACATCCGGTTGTCTGTCCGCGTTCAATTGTCTAACTGTAGGTATATGGCCACAACAGCATAGCATACATTCGTTTGTCCATTGGGCTGTCCGTCGTTCCATGTGGCGCACATGCCATTAGTCAGATATCGACGACATCCGCCAGCTTTGGACTTTAGAAACAATATCAGCAGAGTAGGACGTCTGTGTATCATGCATGCGAATACCTTTACGTTACGTTACGTTGAGCATATGTTGTGCTAACATGTGAAGTTTACGCTGCGGATGTCCAGCATTATCAGAGTGGGAGTTGTGATGCGCTGCTTTGTTTTTGCAAGGGATTTTTAATAGCAGCAGCTGACGCTATTGCTGGACATCCTTACAAGCGTAGTAGATGTAAGTGAGTGTAGGATTAATATTTTGCTAAGCATTGCAGGATATTGAAAAAAGGTGATTTTTGTCCATAAATTGCCAGGGTTTTTCCTATCTTCCACTTTCTATTTCTTTTTTTTTTTTATTCAGTTTAGCTCAACACTTTGCAATGCGGATAAAGTTTTGCTTTTTATTTGCTTCCTTTCTTGTTATTTTACCTCCCACCTTCACTTACTCTGCAGGATAAACGAGTGTTTCGGTGATAATATCGAAAACACATGTGAACATCTTGTTGTCCTTTTGCACATTTGTCATGTGAGCATTAGAAAGTTTTGCTTGAAGTGAAATTTGTATATTTGAAATTTAATATTGATTAAAATTGTTGAGGTGGCAAAAATATTAATATATCGCTTTTTGTAGAATCTTTGAATCTTTGAATTTCTGTAAGGAATAAAATTTAAATTATCATAAAATGTTGGCTAATGAAGTGCAAAGTTTTGCATAAAATCCATGCTGCTTTGTTGCATCATCTGTAAAATTGCGTGCTCTTTATAGCACAAACAGTCATTAGACTTTTTAGCGTTTGATATTTTCATATTTTGCACAGCTTTACAGCTGCGGCCATGTCTCAAAGCCTCTAGGAAATGATTTTACATTAAGGTGGTCAGTTTTTTATTTCTTTATTTCGCAGTTGAAATTTGTTCCGAATGAATTCCTAGCTGATCGTTTTTTAAAATAAGGTCGAAAAATGGTACATTAAAAAAAAAAAAAAAACCTGAATCCGAATTTCATGCGTCCTCTATATAAGTTCAAAAATCGGGTTTTTGAACATTTAGGTTATAATATCTGGCAAGACATAAGTGATAGAGCTATTCCGAGACTGGATTCAGATTCAGCACCGAAAATACAACGAAAATTATAATTTTGATAGTGGTTTGTTGCATTTTTTTCAAATGTACCGTTTTTCGACCTCCGTTTCTTTAGTCAATTTTATAAAACATAGGTGTGCGTAGTTGTATGCCGAGGGACACTTAATCTCAAAAATCGTGTTTTTGATCTTTTATATTGTGTTACTTTTTCTTGTCAAATACATCTGTTTTCCATTATACATGTTTACATAAAAATTCGTTATGATTCACTGAGTATAACACAAACGTTTTCTAATCACTTCTTTTTTCACTTGGCTGATTAAAGAAATTGAAATCATTTTATTGCAAACTTTTAGGCGCACAACGACCACAAACCAATGCAAATGGGGAAGTATATGCGAAATTAAGTTTGCATAAATCAAATTAACATTTTCGTAAAGGAAAACACCATAAAAGTGATAAAATGAAATTGCATTTATGCGCGTGTGTGGGTGAGTAAATACAAATAAAGTGCTATGGATGTGTAACTAATATTGTTTATATTGCATAACTACTTGTTGGCAAACTTTTTACTTGGCTTGCAAATACAAAGCTAACAGTTTTAGAAAACTTCAAGTTTACATATCAGTTGCACGTAGTGCTTCAAACTCACAAATACAGTTAGAAAACACACACACTATTATCAAGTGGAACCACAATGTTACATCTTCATATTCAAATTCATATAAATATAAATGTTAACGTATTCTCAAAAGTGTACTCAGTCATACAAAAGAAGCAGCAGCAGCATCGGCACCACTTTCTTCAGGGCGCTCGTATGCTTCAAGGATGGTGATAATTTCGCAATTGTGCCTGCGTAAGTGTTCCTTAACTAACACATTCGTACGTGCAATGCGGTCACATTCAAAATATAATTTCCGTATAATCTTTTTTTGTGGCCTTGCGGTTGAATTCATTTTCCCGATGCCAACAATAATTTTGCAAAAATCATAGGGTTTTTGCACCCAACCCAGTTGGGACATCTCAACATTAGAGTTAGACAAAAGAACCTTACGAAATTGTTTGGTTTAAATCAAAGTATGAATTAAAGTAATAAATTAACTTTTTTTTTAAATCCTTATCATACCAACACAACGTTACATTTTAAAATTTTATTTTTTTTTTTGCTTCATCACTAACTCGTATCAATGCAAATTTCATATACTAAAGTTCACTCACATTACTGTCAATATCCTGTCTTATCCTTCCTTTGCTCGCCCCCATCCACTGCTCTCTTTAAGTTGTCGTTTAAATCTACTTATTTGCTACATAAGTGAAAAGTTCTGTCAACAAAATTTTCTCCATCCGAAATTTTGTTTACCGTTTAAATTTGTTTTTTATTGTATTTATTTTGTTTATATTGATGCGATTGAAAGGATTTGTAGAGTGTAATCCGTTTGCCCCGTCATGAGGGTGTCGACAGTGTTTCGACGGCATATCAGAGTGACACGTTTGATTTCTGTACTTTCAAATTACCTTATATCGTCTTCACACGGAAGTGCGTGTGGTTGTTAATGTGTAGTAAGACGAAAGACAATCGATTGATTATTTGGTTTATTGAAAATGATGCCATGCTGGCTGACGTATAGCGCAAATCTCAGGTTAGTTATTTCTCAAGTGAGTAGCTTAGAATAATTTGAACCAACATTTTTTTGTAGAAAACACCTAAATGAAAATGGGAAGTGCCACGCTTACCTTGATTTTGCGAAGAGCTTGCATTTACTGTGCTGAGTGTTTGAGTAAAATTCGGTTAGGTTTTCGTAAAAAAAACCTTTCAGTATAGCATTTTGACACTTTCGCTTGTATGGGAGATGCCACGCCCTCTAATCTTACTTCGCCTACTTTAAGCTCAGAGTTTGCAATTAATGTTCTTAATGTTTAAGTGAAATTTGGTTGGATTATCTCAAAAAACACTTTCATTATATAATTTTGAAACTTTTGCTTATATGGGAGGTGCCACGCCCTCTTGTCCGAGTTTACCTAGATTTTGCGTATAGCTTGCATTTATAGATCCGAGTGTTTGAGTGTAATATGGTTGAGTTTTCTCAAAAAACGCTTTCAGTATAGCATTTTGAAGATTTTGTTTATATGGGAGGTGCCACGCCCTATAGTCTGAATTCACCTAGTTTTTGCTCAGAGCTTATACTTACTATTCCTAGTATTTATGTGTATTTTGCTTCTGTTATTGCAAATAATGCTCTTATTATTACATTTTGAATATATTTTTTGTATGGGCGGTAGGCGAGTCCGTTGACCGATTTTGCTCATTTTCAATCTTCCGAGCTAACTTTTACGATGGAGGCAGATTAACAAATTTCATTGATTGGTCAGTTTTCCAAAAAAAAATATATTTCCACACACAGCCAGCCAACCAGACAGACGGACATGGCTATATCAACTCAGGAGGTGATGCTGATCAATAATATATATACTTTTCCATACCTGCCACGCCTCCTTCTCTGCGTTATTGATACGGAAGGACAAAGTGAATATACCCTGGGTGTAGGGTATAAAAATAGACCATCCTGGCAACATCCACATTCTTGTCACTTGAGGTCTTACATTCCTATTTATAAGAATCTGAGCTCAATTTTCAGAACTCTTATTTTGCATACTCAAGTCCGTCCGGTGCCTGGTCTAAATTTATTCTTTCTTTCAATTAACACATACCAAAAATTAAAGTATTCAACAAGAGTATTTCATAATTTAACATTTAATTCAGTTCAATAAATTCCTACGCTCACGAAATTTCAATTATCCAATAATGTCAATTAATAGTCAATTCAATTGAACTCGAATTGCTCAAAGATGTCTAACGCCTTTTAAAAAGTGAAACGATTTTTTTCAACAGGTTGCTTAAAATCAAATTACTGTAGAAAATACAGTTACCATGAGCCAATTTACTTACATACACACACACATAGACACTTTTTCACCTACCCATACAGAGTCAAGTGAATGCAAACCCAAGGGGAAAAATATCAAGCGCTTCTTAAAAAAGCAGTCCTTAAGGAATTGTTTCCATAGAAATTT